>JAFEMH010000610.1:145000-695348 GCA_022495995.1 Adenophora triphylla var. japonica
AAAGGTGACATTTTTGCTACTTCATTTGAAAGGGTGTGGTCCCTAAATGAAATGCCCCTTGATTTCCTATATATAGAGGATTTTCATCAGCCTAGGAAGACACACATTATTTACATATACTTTCTACATAATCTGAGTTTATAAGTGAAGACATTGCATTATTTAGAAGACTTCATCTCCCTCCTTAATTCTTCTTCTTTTTGTTTTCAACATCAAGGCATAAATGGTTTCGTCAGGTATAACGCTTCCACCTCTATTTATTTTCTCTTACTTCTTCAAGACTTGAGTATGACTTGGGTATAATGATATAGAAATGTTCCAACAATTGGTATCAGAGCCTACTCATGTTCTTGATTAAGTTTGAGTTCATGATAGCATGTTTTTTCTTTACTTTATGTTGAATTCATTAGGTTTTGGTATTGCTTAATCACTCTAATTCATTCATAGAGTGTCAACAATTTTATCCAGTTTAAAATATGAAAGGATTGAAAGTTTTGGCTTAAAATACATAAAATTCATCAAAAAGGACAATGAATATTGCAAGATTATCCCATTGACACAACATAGCGTTGTATGACGCACGACCGTGCTGGATCTACTTGTGTATTTATGTCAGTATTGCAAGATTATTTTAATGGCACAACAGAGCGTTGTATGACGCACGACCATGCTGGATCTACTTGCACTGATCATGTCTGTACAGACCACTCTGCTCGGTCGAGCACCTCCATTGACTCGACCGAGCACCAATGAACAGAGTGATAAATTTTTCTGGAAAGGCATGCTCGGGTGAGGCATTACTTGTGCTCGGCCGAGCACCACCTCTTTGCTCGGCCGAGCACCAGTGGACAGAATGTAGTGATTTTCTGGATAGGCCTGCTCGGTCGAGTCATTGATTATGCTCGGCGAGCACCACCTGCAAATTCAACATTCGATTTTAAGCAAAACATACATTTTTTTCAAACCTTTCTTTTCTTTGTGATTAATTATAAGCTTAAAAAACTTCATAAATTTTTTAAATAACATTCTCGCCAAAGTGATTTACGTTATTTAGATCCGAAGTTGATTAAGTGATGAATGTATACTTCAATATGTGAATAAAATGATTTTTTCAAAGAAAATCGTTTATTTGACTAAATTTATACATTCATTGGGTAACAAGTAAGAAAACATCAAGTTTGTTTTATTGATTATTTAAACTGGCCCAAAGGAAGATTAAGTACTTGATTAAAACATTGTTTGATTTCTTGTTTACCTAAAGATAATTATATTTGAGTCAACTCGCAATCCAAAGATTAGTTTTGATGTCATATTAATTATATTATAGATGAAAATCTTTGATATGATTAATCACTGTTTATATGTAGTTACTTATACATGTTTTGTACTTCATTCTTGTTCTTACCCCAACAGATTTAGTGAATGCTTCGTCCTTAACTGCTGCAATGAACAATGTTTCGATGCTTAATGGGACTAATTTTAAAACTTTGAAAAACAAAATTACTATGATCTTGGGCTATATTGACATTGATCTCGCATTAAGGGAACCAAGTTCATCTCCTCTCACTGATAAAAGCACTCAAGAAGATCGCTTGAGTGTTGAGAGGTGGAACCGTTCCAACCGCGTGAGCTAATGATCATGAAAAATGTCATCCCGAAAACATTCTTGAACAATGTTTCTGAGGACGTCAATGCTAAGGGTTTTCTAGATACCCTTGAAGAACGCTTTGCAAAAAGTGAGAAATCAGAAACAAGTGCTTCCTTGAGAAAACTTGTTTCCATGAGGTACAAGGGTAACGAAAACTTAAGGGAGTACATTCTTGAGATGTTTCATCTCTCCACGAAACTAAGGACACTTAAGTTAGAGATATCGAAAGATTTACTCGTGCACTTAGTTTTGATCTCTCTTCCTCCTCAGTTTGATCACTTTGAAGTGACCTATAATTTTTAAAAGTACAAGTGGAATATTAATGAATTAATTTCACATGTGACACAAGAGGAAGATAGGATGAAACAACTTAAACCGGAAAGTGCTCACTTAGCATCTACCTCTTCTCGTGGGACTAAAAGAAAAGGGAAGGAAATTGCGATTGCAAATAAGAGGCATAAGGGATCATCCAATGATCAAAATATTAAGAAGTGCTTCTTTTGCAAGGACCCTGCTCACATAAAGAGCAATTGCCCTAATTATCATGATTGACGTGTTAAGAAAGGTATGTCATTTGGCCTTGTTTGTACTGAGGCAAATTTGATTTCAATTCCTACATATACATGGTGGTTGAATTCTGGTGCAACAACTCACATAAGTGTGTCTATTACCTGAATTACCGAAGCTCTAACGAAGATGAGAAATACATCTATATGGGAGCTGGGAATCCGGTTGAAGTAATAGGCATATGGACCTTTAGATTATAACTAAGTACTGGATATTATTTTGTATTAAATAATACATTCATTGTACCGTCCTTTAGGCGAAATTTGATATCAATCACAGTTTTGGACAAGGAAGGTTATTCTTGTTCGTTTGGTAATAATAAATGTGACATTTATTTCAATTCCAAAATTGTTGGTACTAATACTTTATCGTATAGTGATAATCTTTATTTACTTGACATAGTCAAGTCATTTAATGAGTCCCATGTTAATGAAACCAAAACTAAAGGCACAAAGTGAAAGTTATCAAGTGAAAAATCATATACCTTATGACATAGGCGTTTGGGTCATATCTCCAAAAGGAGAATTGATAAGCTTGTGTCAGAAGAAATCTTAAATAAACTTGATATTCCGAATAAAAACTTTTTTATTGAATGCCTTAAAGGAAAATTTACAAACACCAAAGGAAAAGAATCATTGAGAGCATCAAATGTCTTAGAACTAATTCATACGGATATTAGTGGACCATTCACTACCCCTTCATGGAATGGTCAACAATATTTCATTACGTTCATAGATGATTACTCTCGTTATAGATACATTTATTTGCTTCATGAAAAATCTCAATCATTGAACGTTTTCAAGTCTTTCAAGGCAGAAGTTGGAAATCAACTTGGAAAGACTATTAAGAACGTTAGATCCGATCGTGGGGGTGAATACTACGGTCGAAATGACGGTTCGGGTGAACAACGTTCGGGTCCTTTTGTTCGCTATCTTGAAGAGTATGGGATCGTCCCTCACTACACCATGTCGAGCAAATCTAGCATGAATGGTGTAGCAGAGAGACATAATAGAACCCTTAAGGATATGGTAAGAAGAATGATTTCTTATACTTTTTTACCTCACTCATTACGGGGCGATGCATTAAAAACCGCAGCTTATATTCTCAATAGAGCTCCTTCAAAGGCTACCGACTAAACTCCTTATGAATTATGAACGAATAAGAAACCGTCCCTAAATCATTTTCATGTATGGGGTTGTCCAGCAGAAGCCAGACCTTATAGGCCTAATGAAGGCAAACTGGACGATGAGACAGTTAGTAGTTACTTTGGGGTATGCTGAGAGATCTAGGGGATATAAATTTTATGACCCGAAAACTAGAACCTTTTTTGAAATAAAAAATGTTAGGTTCTTGAGGATGTTGAATTTGGAGGGGAAATTAGGAATAATTTTAAATTTGAAGAAGAAAAGGAATACATTTCTATACCTCTTCCCATAGTTTCTATTGAAAATCAAGTACTTATACCTGAAATTCAACAAGAACATACAATTCAAAATAATATGAAACCTCCTATAAATATAGAACAACATGAAAATATTGTTAATGAGGATCAAATTTAACAACCTCAAAATCAAGAAAAACTGATGCCCTTAAGAAGATCTAATACAGTAAGAAGAAGTGCGATTTCGACTGATTATGATATGTATCTTGCCGAGAATGAGGAACAATTAGACTTAGTGGGAGATGAATCGTTCACCTTTCATGAAGCCATTAATAGTCCAAATTCTCATAAGTGGATTGATGCCATAAATGAAGAGTTAAAATCTATGAAAGACAATGATGTTTGAGATCTTGTTCCATTACCTAAAAATGTGAAACTCATGGGATATAAATGGATCTTTAAGATTAAAAGGAATTCACAAGGTAATGTGGAAATATATAAAGCTCGTCTTGTTGCTAAGGGATTCACTCAAAAGGAGGGCATTAATTATAAAGAAATATTTTTACCAATATCCTCTAAAAACTCTTTTAGGATCATTATGACACTAGTAGCACATTTTGATCTTGAGGAAACCATATAAATGAAGAAACCATAAATAGTGACTTATATAGATCAAACTAATCAATTAGTTTGTAAACTTATGAAATTCATTTATGGGCTCAAGCAAGCTTCTTGTCAATGGTACTTAAAGTTCAATCAAGTAATTGTTTCATTTGGTTTTGAAACGAATCTTGCTGAAGATTGTGTGAACCATAAGTTCAGTGGGAGTAGATTTATATTTTTGGTCTTATATGTGGATGATATTTTACTTGCTAGCCATGATAAAGATCTTCTTAAGAAAACTAAGAAATTTCTTTCAAACAAATTTGAAATGAAAGATCTTGGTGAAGCATCTTTTGTATTAGGAATCCAAATTCACCGTGATCGTTCACGAGGTATTTTAGGATTGTCGCAAAAGAGCTATTTAGAGACGGTATTGCAAAGGTTTAGCATGCAAAATTGTAAGCCACACAATACTCCTATTTCTAAAGGAGATAAATTCAGTTTAAAGCAATGTCCTAAAAATAATATAGAATTCAAGTTTATGGAAAATATCCCTTATGCATCGCCCGTAAGAAGCTTAACGTATGCACAAGTCTGCACTCGTTCAGACCTTGCATTTGTTGTTGGGATGCTTGATCGATACCAAAGAATCCGGGAATAGAACATTGAGTTGCAGCCAAAAGAGTGATGAGATACCTACAAAATACTAAGGACTACATGTTTACATATAAAAATCGGATCATCTTGAGATCATTGGGTTTTCCGATTCCGATTTTGCTGGATGTCAAGATAGTCGAAAATCGACGTTCGATTATATCTTCACATTAGCCGGTGGAGCAATATATTGGAGAAGTGCCAAACAAACACTTGTGACTTCCTCTACCATGGAAGTCGAGTTTGTTGCTTGTTACGAAGCATTCAAACAAATTATATGGCTACGTAAATTCATTGAGGGACTGCGAATTGTCAATGGTGTTGAAAAACCACTCAAGTTATATTGTGACAATCGGGCTGCAGTGTTGTATTCTAACAACAACAAGAGTTTATCTAGATCTAAGCATATAGATATCAAGTATCTTGTTGTTAGAGAAAGAGTGCAATTGGACAAATAGAAATACAACTTATAGGGACAAACTCCATGTTAGCGGATCCGTTTACTAAAGCGTTATCTCCTTTAGCGTTTCACGAGCATACCGCTCGTATGGGTGTAACAACTTTTGATAACATTTAATATAGTGAGAGTTTGTGTTGTACTTTCATTTTGATTGTTTTATGTCTATTTATTATTGATCTCATTTGGTTAAATAGGACTAGTTGAAGAAATATATATACATGCTTCAATATATTCATCAATCTTCCATGCTACACATCTATACTTAATCTATGTCATTTAGTTGGATATATATATGTGATAATGTGGGTTTAGTTGCGAATCAATTACAATGACTGCCCCTTTAGTCCTTATACTTATAAAACTAATGGACGAGATTGTTGAATGACAATAAAGTATACATAAGAATTGTCATTTACATTATAAATATGATTTTAGAAGGGTTTATTTAGTATAAACACATGTTTGGACAATTCAAGTGGGAGATTGTTAGAACATGGATTGCAAAATGTGTATACTTAGTAAATATTCCCTCTGTCCCGCTACAAACCGCACACTTTCTATTTTGGGCGTCCCATTACAAACCGCACACTTCCTAAAATGGCAAAGAATCTTTACTATTCCCTCCACTCATTCTCTCTCCTACATTATTTTAATACTCACAATTCCATTATAATTTACTATTCCCTCCACTCATTCTCTCTCCTATATTACTTTTACACTCACAACATTTATATCATTATTTTTTTTCTTAATTCCCGCGCAAACAGTAACAGTGCGGTTACTAGCGGGACGGAGGGAGTATACGTAAACGTGTAGACGTACATGTTTAAATCATAAATATAATGTTGTATAAAGTATACTCCCTCCGTCCCCAACCTAAGTGCACACTTTTCATTTTGAGCGTTCCAAACCTACGTCCATATTTCCTAAAATGGAAAGGAATCTTTACTATTCCCTTCACTCATTCTCTCTCCTACATTATTTTAATACTCACAACACCATTATAATTTATTATTTCCTCCACTCATTCTCTCTCCTATTTTACTTTCACACTTACAACACTTTCAATATAATACTCTCTTCTTAATTTACGTGAAAAGTTAAAGTGTGCACTTAGGTTGGGAACGGAGGGAGTATAAATTAATCAATGTGTAGAATTTTCGAAGTAAAAATTACCTATTTATGATGGATAAAAGATAATTTTTTTACTACTTCATTTGAAAGGGTGTGGTCCCTAAATGAAATGCCCCTTGATTTCCTCTATATAGAGGTTTTTCATCAGCCTAGGAAGACACACATTATTTACATATACACTCTACATAATCTGAGTTTATAAGTGAAGGCATTCATAATTTAGAACACTTCATATCCCTCCTTAATTCTTCTTCTTATTATCTTCAACATCAAGGCATAAATTGATTCGTCAGGTATAACGCTTCCGCCTCTATTTCTTTTCTCTTACTTCTTCAAGACTTGAGTATGACTTGGGTATAATGATATAGAAATGTTCCAACACTTTATTCATAGGACCAATTTGTCATACTCACAATAACTATTCACTTACTATTCTCTACGGCTCTACCCCACATTCTCTTTCCTACCTCACTTTTAATACTTACAACACTTACTTTAATATACACTTTTCTTAATTCCCATATAAGATTCATTTTGTGTCTTTTAGAATGGGACAAAGGGAGTATAGGTTAATTTAGCTATTTAATAAAAATATAAAATATGTTATTAATAGCGTTTATGTCGGATTAATGTATAATTTAATTTTTAAAAAACTTTTTTTTATAAACAAAGAACGAAAAAAATATAAACCTTAAATTAGATGGAGGGAATATAAATTTAGGTTTTAAACTCATTTTGGTGGTCCGGCACCGGCACCGGCACCAGAGAAATTAATGGAGAAAACCTAATGATGCAATGATGGATCACTCAGCTTCTTTCAGGTCGGTGAAGGTCGGTGGAAATATTTGATTTGAAAACACTTTGCCCCCACACAAACTTGACTTAACAAATACTCCCTCCGTCCCGCTAATATTAGCACACTTTCCTTTTTGGGCGTCCCGCTAATATCCGCACACTCCCAAAAAGGAAACTTTATATTAATAAAATATTCACCCAACCCCACTCATTCTCTCTCCTACATTATTTTAATACTCACAACACCATTATAATTTATTACACCCTCCACTCATTCTCTCTCCACTCATTCTTTTACACTCACAACATTTTATTAAAATATCATATTCCTTAATTCCCGCGCAAACAGTGTTTGTGCTAATACTAATGGGACGGAGGGAGTAGTATTTTATCTCAATTATACTCCCTCCGTCCTACCCGATAATAAGGAACAAAATTAGTGTGCACGAAAACTAAAAATGTATACTCCTTCCATTTAATAAAATTTTACTCATTTTGCTATTTTGGGCATTTCACTTTAAAATTTTATTTTTTTAAAAAGGAAACTTTTTAATACTTCTTTATTTATGAAACTCACTTGTCATACTCACAACAACTATCCACTTACTATTCTCTACCCCACTTTTTTTCTCCTACCCACTCACAACACCTACTTTAATAACATTATACTCCCTCTGTCCCAATAAATGTTTCATCCTTTTGATCCGGCAAGTAAATTAAGAAAATAGGTGGGAAGAAAAATGTTGTGAGTGTAATTTGAAAATAGGAAAGAGAATTAGTGGAGAAAATAATAAATTTGAAAAGTGTTGTGAGTGTAATAGTGAATTAAGAGAGAGAATGAGTGGAAGAAATAGCAAAGATTCTTTGCCAAAAAAGGAAAGGTGAAGCTTCTAACGGGACGCCATTTTGAGTAATTAGTGAAACTTTTATTGGGACAGAGGGAGTATATATTCACTTCTTATTTTCCGTTCTCAATAGTAAACGGGTAACCTAATGTGGGACGAAAAAAGTAGTGAATTAAGTGTTGTAAGTATAAAAAATAAGATAGAAAAAAAAAGTGAGGTGAAAATAGTTAATAGATAGTTATTGTGAGTATAACAAACGAGTTATATAAATAAATAATTATTAAAAAAATTTATTTTAGATGTGTATCTTTTTAAATGAAACATACAAAATAATAATTTGTGTATTTTCTGATGATACGGGAGTATGTTTAAACTGCAGTAATATTCCACTACCCTAGCTAAAGCTTTACCACAACATTTGAACTTGTTTTACAAGATTGACAAAAATATAAATGTAACATATATTTCCTCCGTCCTAGATTAAATTTCACCAATTATTAAAAAAAGTGTCTCGTTATAAGCTTCACAATTCTTAAAATGGAAAAAGTTTATTAATATTCTATTATACTCACTAACTTTTCTCTTTCACACATTTAAATTATGGATCCCACTTGTCATATTCACTCACTTCTTTCAGCTCACAACCTTTCTCCCACTTACAATATTTTTAAATATATATAGGGAGGGGCTATTGCCACTACATATTTTGCATTTCCACTACATCAGTGTGTATAAAGACAAAACTATCATCTTTTATTTAAGTAAATAGACATAATCATCCTTTTGTTTTATATGGAACTAATGAAGCATTAATTATCATTACTAATTCAACTTATCCACTACATCATATTTTTGGAATTATCCATTCATTTACTAATAATTTATTTAATTAATTATATTTTTACTTGAAATAATTATCTTAGATAATGAAGAATTAACTTCTAATAGTCAATTATCATTTAGTTTTTTTCAACTTGACTTTTTATTTATTTTATACTTGTATTTTTTATATTTATTTTCTCTAAATAAAAATTAAATTACAATGCAATCCCTTATTTCTTATTTAATATTTTATAGAAAAATAGTTAAAAATATTTGACACAATTTAAAAAATAAATATCAATAATCTGAGCTTGAAAATATAAAATATTTTTAAGAATATTCTACTGCTCAAAATTATTTATAGTTTCACCAATAAATTTTATGTTTGAAATATATTAGTACAAATGAGTAAGTATTTTTTGAAATTACTTTTTCTTAACACTAGGAAAAATAAGAGATTTTTAGGAACTAAAAACTCTCAATTTTCAGTTTTTCATCTAAAAGTTATTCCATTGTTTATAAAAATTAGTTTTTCACAAGATTTTTTAATTACGAGCATAATAATATACTCCCTCCGTCCCATTAGAAGCTGCCCGTTTTTTGCCTTGCACGCAAATTAATAAAATGGGTGGAAAGAAAAAATATTGTGAGTGTAATTTGAAAATAGGAGAGAGAATGAGTGGAGGGAATAGTAAAGATTTCTTTACCAAAAAAGGAAAGTGAAAGCTATTAACGGGACACCCAAAATGGCAAAATGGGAAGCTACTATTGGGACGGATGGAGTATGTTTTATCGCTACCCAAAAAAATCATTTATAAATTCAAAACTTAGTTTTATACTTCAAAATGTATAATTAAAGTTCTATATCAAGATAAAAATGTAAATAATAAATTTATATAATTTATTAGTAATATTTTACATATAAAATATAAAACAATATGGTGAAATATAAATATTTCTCGTTCGTAAAAATTATTTCATTTTAATTATATAATTATTTTATAAAAAAATAGTAAGGATTTAATTTCTTTGGCAAACATGAAAAGAATTATATATAAAAGATAAAAAGAATTAAATAATCTTACCATAATAATAAGAGGAAATAAACAATAATTAGTTAGGATGGGTTTGAAGGGCAATTATGTCAAAAAATTAAATTATTCCAATGAATGTAGTGAAAAAGCAAAGTATGTAGTAGTGGCAATAGCCTCTCCCATATATATATTGATTTCTTAATTTACGTGTTTCACAAAAATGATAAAGCTTAACCTGGGACGGAAGGAGTATATATTCCACTAAAATCAAAATAGAACAGTTTTTTTTATTTTTATAAAGTCGATGTTAAACCTTCCCAATAATCAAAACTTGTAGTCCCTCCGTTCCTACTTAAGTATCCAATCTTCATCTTATAATACTTATAAATAGATTGGATTCTAAGTTTTATGTATAAAACACCCTTTATAATTTTATTAATGTACAAATTATTAATATAAGTGCGCATTAAATTATATTATGAAATTTAACAAGGGAGAGTATAGTATTTTCACCAAAAAATACACATTTATTTTAGAATAAATTTGTTTATAAGAATATATACTCCTGCATGTACCGATGAAAATTTTGCACATCGGTGATCTATATTTATATAAAGGCTCAGTGAATAAAAATTGGAAAATTAATTTGCATTGAAAGTTTAAGTTGAATTTTTTGGGGTAGTAAATTGTTTATTTATTGCTGAAGCAATAAATAAATGATTTTTTAAAAAACTATTTCAAAAGATTTTCTTAAAAAAGCTTTATTATATGGGTTTTTTAAATTAAAACTATAAGATATTAAAAAAAAAAAAAAACTCTTTTATAATATTAGTTATAAAATACGTAGTATAACTTTATAAGATCATACAAAAAAAGCTATATTAAAAGACACATATTAATGAAAATAGAGTTGGTTATAATGAGATAATTATTTCTATTTAATAATAGTTATGCAAATAGAATAAGATGTTTATAATAATGATTTTGATTTAATTTCTCTTATTTTCTAAATTTTTTTTAGCTTGCATTTAATGTTAAACTAGTTATAGATTAAAATATGTGCTAGCTACTCATATACTTCCTCCGTTCAATAGTAGCTTCTCATTTTGTCATTTTGGGCGTCCCGTTAATAACTTTCACTTTTCTTTTTTAGCAAAGAAATCTTTACTATTCCCTCCACTCATTCTCTTTCCTACATTATTTTAATACTCACAACACCATTATAATTTACTATTTCCTCCACTCATTCTCTCTCATATTTTCAAATTACACTCACAACATTTTTACTTCCCCCTCATTTTATTAATTTGCGTGCAACCCAAATTTTGAACAGCTACTATTAAGACGGAGGGAGTATTGTGCATGTATGCATGTAAATATCAAATCGAGGATGCAAAGCATCATATCAGTTCATGATGGAGTTATGTGAAACATGCCAATGGCATATTATAAAACACTAGTAAAAGCTCGTGTATGAGGATACGTATTTTTTTTATTTATTAAAAAAAAAAATTTTTAAGGGCAAAATGGGAAAGAAGCAATTTAGTGAGGGCAAAATAGAAAACTTGACATTTGATACTGTTCATAGTGCTGTAGCAGACCTGTTGTGTTTTATACTATAGATTTACAATATTCCCTCCGTCCCATTTCAAGCTTCACTTTTTGTTAAAATAGATGTCCCGTTAAAAGTTTCACCTCTCCTAAAATGACAAATAATCTTTACTATTCCACCCACTCATTCTCTCTCTTATTTCACTATTATACTCACAACACTTTTCAAATTTACTATTTCCTCTACTCATTCTTTCTCCTATTTTACTTTTACACTCACAACATTTTTTTCACATACCTTTTTCCTTAATTTGAGCGCCTGACCAAAAGTGTGAAGCATGAATTGGGACGGAGGGAGTATGTAAGTAGTAAGTACCAAGTACGACTTCAAGGGTATTAGGACAGTATTTCACGCTTTTTAAGAATTTTTTTTAAAAATAGATAAAAAATTGCAAGTGTGTAGAAGATTAGTGGAGAAAGAATGTAAAAATTAAAACATTTATGATAAAACCTCTTTTTGATTGGTTTTTTTAAATATGTTAACATTATAATTGTATAATTGATGGTTTTTATTTGTAAATATATTTACATTATAATTATAAGGGTATAAATATTTGAAACACTATTCAAAATTTATCATTTATGAAATGAGATTTTTAGTGTGAGGAGGATAAAAAAGAAAAATAGGACTCTTGAAGTGGGACGAAGTGAGTAGTTTTTTTTTCAAAAAAATCCAATATTTTAATTAAGAGACTTAAATTTAAAGTTAAGTATGAAAATTGACAAGTGCATGCAAAACAAAAGTAAGACTAAAATGTAAAACCAATTATTCTATTCATTGATATTGCTTGAGACAAGGGGTTGTCTGTCTTTTTGGTCCCCCTTTTCCCTATTTTTTATTATATAGATGTGACATTATTAATGCATAATTTCCATAATACCCCTGCAGATGTGCAAAGCAAAAGAAAGGGTAACAAAGAAAACAAAATACAAGTTGGGGGGCGTAATTGTCAATTAATATGAATTTTTATTGTAGTGGACGAAAAGTCAGTTTCAGGTCTCAACGGCATCTAATCATCCACCGACCACCGACATACCCCTCCTTATCATCTTTCCCTCCAAACAAATGTTCATTAAAAATTACTCCCTCCGCCCCACTTCATTAAAAATTACTCCCTCCATCCCATTTCATCAAGAAAAAGAAAAAAAAAAGTCATTCTTTCCTTCTTTTTTTTTTTTATTCGTCCCAAATTAATTAAGAATCTCATTCTATAAGTAACAAATTTTAAACAGTATTTTGGATATTTATACTTTTATAATATAAATATATTTTAAAAAAAAATTATTCATTATTTCCTTATAATGTTAACATATTTACAAAAAAAAAATCAATCAAAAAGAGGAAGAAAGATTAAATGTTTTAACTTTTATATTCTCTCTCCTCTAATATTCTACTCACTTGCAATTCTTTATTCATTTTTTAAAGATTTTCTTAAAAAGCGTAAAATACTACAATAATACCCTTAAAGTGGGACGGAAGGAGGACGGAGGGAGTATAATTTTATTTTGAATATCATTATAAGTGTTGTCAATATAAAAAATAAAGTAAGATAAAAATATGAAATAAAGAACAGTAAGTAAATAATTATTGTGATTATTCATGTGAATCCCGTTAAATAAAATATTTTAAAGTTTCCATTTAAAAAACTGTAATTTTAAGTGGGACAACTTTTTAGATAAAAAAGTGTGATTGTTAATGGGACAGAGGAAATATTAATCTTTAATTTCTCCGTTTCTAAATGAATATATCCAAATTTTATTTTAACTGACACTCATAATATATACTCCCTCCGTTCCATCAAAACTGATACTTATTTCCTTTTTGGTTCGTCCTAGCCAAATTGATACTTTCCAAAATGGAAGGGAATCTTTACTGTTTACCCCACTCATTCTCTCTCCTATTTCACTTTTACACTCACAACATTCTCTCTCCTAACTATTCCTCCCACTCATTCTCTCTCCTATTTAATTCTTCACTCACAACATTTTCTTTCACTTTTTCTTTCTCATACTTTTCCTTAATCCGCGTGCCCAAAAATTTGGTATAAGTTTTGGTGGGACGGAGGGAGTATATATATACTCCCTTCGTCCCCCGTGAATGCAAACTTATTTCTATTTTGGTCCGTCCCACGTGAATGCAAACTTCCCAAAATGACAAAGAATATTCACTATTCCACCCACTCATTCTCTCTCCTACTTCACTTTTACACTCACAACATTCTCTCTCCTCACTATTCCTCACACTCATTCTCTCTCCTATTTAATTTTTCATACTCACAACATTTAACTTTTTCTCTTTCTTACATCACTTTTCCTTAATTTCCACACCCAAAAAGTTGATCCACATTCACGTGGGACGGAGGGAGTATATATATATATACTCCCTCCGTCCCACGGAGTGTAGATTTTTGGTCAACTTTGACCAACTTTGACCAATAATTTAAAAAAATAATAATGATACTAATAAAAATTCAAAAAATGTTATTGTTAATATTATTAAGCATGATACAATAACAAATTTTTTATTTTTTATTAGGATTATTATTATTTATTTAAATTATTGATCAAAGTTGATCAAAATTGACCAAAAATTCACATTTCGCTGGGGCGGAGGGAGTATATATATATATATATATATATATATATATATATATATATATATATATATATATATATATATATATATATATATATATACAATTTAATTGTAAAGATGAATAAAATATATTTGTTTTTTGACTTTTTAAATATTTAATTTAATGACCACCTCAGCTAAAATTACTTAATTTTTAAATATATTTTAAAATAAAAATTGGACATTCTTATAGAAATGGATGGATAATACTTTAATTTTTATGCATCCCATACAAACCTCCACTTCATGATGGTAGTTACAAGAAATCATTGTGTAACAAATTGACAATTTCTTTATTAGGAGGATTAAATGTAAAGTTATGCACTAAAATTGACAAGTGCATGCAAGTAATGGCTCAAACGTAAAGCCATGTACTTCTATTCCATATATTAATACTAGGAAAAGCATGTGTTCAAGGATACGTTTTTTTTTTTTGTTAAAAAAAAAAAATTAAAGGGCAAAATGGGAAAGGGACAATTTAGTGAGGGCAAAATAGAAAATTTGACATTTGACACTATTCATTATACTGTTCATGAAATGAAATGACATGGTGTGATTTATACTATAGATTGATTGAGTCAAGAGGTTGTCTGTCATTTTGGTCCCCATTTCCCTATTCATCATATTTCATCTGTCCATCCGTCCCAAAATAATTATTTCATTTTTTTTTCAGTTAATACGGATATACTTTTAGCAATAATTTTAGTTTAATTTAATTATTTTGATAAACATTTAAAAATTCTTATTGATATTATTATAATGGTATATCAATCAGTGGCGGACCTAGAACATTTTTTAAGGGGTGCACAAATGCACTATAAAACTTTGTATGAAAAAATTAATGCCTAATATGAGACTCGAACCCTTCAGCTCTAAATCCTATCATCTTAACCAGGGGCGGATCCAGAATTTTGAAATCGCGTGAGCTTGATATTTAAAAAATATTGTAAACAATAATAACAATGAAAAATAACTTCATATATATACTCCCTCCGTCCTGGTAGAAGCGTCGTCATTTTAGGGGGGGCACGCAAATTAAGAAAAAGTGTGGGAAGAAAAAATGTAGTGAGTGTAATTTGAAAATAGGAGAGAGAATTAGTGGAGGAAATAGTGAATTTAAAAAGTGTTGTGAGTGTAGAGGAGAGAGAATTAGTGGAGGGAATAGTGGATGGGTAATAGAATATTAATAAAATATTTCCTTTTTAGGAAAGGGTGACGCTTTAAACGCGACACCCTTTTGGGTAATAAGTGACGCTTCGGGTGGGACGGAGGGAGTATATATATAAAAAGTTACATGTAGTCGGTGACTTAGGTAAAACAAAATTAAATTCAAAATTCTGAGGTGAGATGGAGCCCACGTCAATTACATACTAGATCCGCCCCCGATTTTAACCACTAAACCACACACATTATTTGATTAAGGGGTTAACTGTCATCCCTTTAGCTTGTCTTGTATCCGCCTCTGATATCAATAACAAATTTTAAATTTTAATTAGAATAACTAAATAATTTAAATTTATTACTCAAAATACTTTCATATTAAAAAAAAATATGAGAATAATTATTTTGAAATAGAAGAGGAAGGAAGTGCGTAATTGTTATTGTAGTGGACGAGAAGTCAGCTTCAGGTCTCAACGGTATCTATCTATCAACCGACCACCAACCTACCCCTTCTCCTCTACCTTTACCTCCAACCAAATATTTATCACTTTACATTATTTTTTTCATGTATATTTATTTATTAAAATGACAACAAATTATGCAATAAAGAAAAAGACAACAATGTCTTGCTTTCTCTTTCTTTAACTGTCATCTCCTCTCAAACTAACTACTTGCAGTTTTTTTAAAGAAAAATTATCTCAAAATATTTATAATTTTACAATTTTTTTTAAAAAATTTTGACACAATTTTCCTAAATTATACAACAACTTTACCCCAGTTACTTAAAATATTCAAAGAGTAATTTAATATATTTGATATTTATTGATTATTTTTTTAATATGCATAAGATTCGAACCTTGGCGAACAGAACTCAATTGTTAGTGAAAGGCTCTAGCAAATAATTTTCTCTCCCAATCTCTGTTTGGCAGGGAGCGCTTGACGCACCGGGATTTAACCTTTCTTTTTTTCTTTTATACGTGTGACAAGTTCAATAACTATAAATATTTTGGAGATAGTCTCATAGTTGAGGGGGCTAGTGGTCATTAACCCAAAATAAAAAATCAAGGCATTCGATAAGTTTAAAATTAGTTTCTCCGTCATAACCAGTATACAAGTGACACGCGTTTTCGCAATATTGAATTGCCCAATTCCAAGAATGGGCCCACCCCTAAAATAAACCAATCACTCACTCAACTTCCCCTTCTTGTATTTTTCCCATCAAAATCCCAAACCAAACAAAATAAAACCCAATTCCCAAATATTCAGGAAAAAAATACTCCCTCCGTCCCACAATTATGTAGAATTTTTGGTCCGACACGGAGATTAAAGTAAAAAGTGATAAAAGTAATGTGTTGTGAGTGTAAAAATAAAATAGGAAAGAGAATGAGTGGAGAGAATAGTAAATTTAAAAAATATTGTGAGAAGAGAGAAGTGGGACGCCCAAAATAGAAATTTTTTGATATTATTGTGGGACGGAGAGAGTATGCATCTGTCTATCTCTCTGGCAATATGGCAGCCAATCACTATTTCCGTACTCTTTTGAAATACTCCCTCCGTCCCATAAATGTATGCATTTTTTGAAAGGGTGCAAAAATTAAGGAGAAAAATGAAAAAGGAGATGTGTTGTGAGTATAGATGGTTGGATAGGAGAGAGAAAGTGGAGTAAATGGGTAATAGTTGTGAGTAGAGAAAAATGGATCCCATTTTAATTTTAGAAAAGTATAAATTATTGTGAAACATACAAAAGAGATAATTTTACAGATTATCATGAAACGGATGGAACGGATGGATTACTTTCTCTCTCTCTCCCAAAATCCCAAAATACTTGTAATTATTGTAATTATAGGTATTTTCACACTTATTAAGAAAAATACTCCCTCCGTCTCCCTTCAAGGTTCATATTTTTTCTTTTGATCCGTCCCACTTTAAGAGTCCTTTCCATAAATGGCAAATTTTAAATATATTTATACCCTTATAATTAATATATTTACAAAAAAAATCATTCATTATACCCTTATAAAGTTAACATATTTACAAAAAAATCAATCATTAACTACTATTTCCTACCCCACATTTAACTTTTACATTCTCTCTCCTCTAATCTTATACCCATTCTGATTAATTCTTTATTCATTTTTTAAAAAAATTCTTAATAAGCATGAATCCCATCCAAGAAACCTTGATGCGGGATGGAGGAGTAAATGTTAAGAGTATGAAAAGTAAAGTTGGAGAGAGAAATTGAATAGAGAGTTTTTGTTATAATAATGACAAGTGGGTCTCGTTGTCGATTTTAGATAATAAAACAACTAAAAACATTAAAATGAGACAGACAAAAAAAAAAAAAAGTAAAAACTTTAAAACGGGACGAAAAGAGTATTAAATATAGTAAATTACTCTTTGAATATTTTAAATACTCTACACAATTAAATGCTTTAGGAATAACAACTACTCCCTCCGCCCCACGTGAATGCGCAAACTTATTTCTATTTTGGTTCGTCACGTAAATGCAAACTTTTCAAAATGGCAAAGAATATTCACTATTCCATTCACTCATTCTCTCTCATACTTCACTTTTACACTCACAACATTCTCTCTCCTCACTATTCCTTCCACTCATTCTCTTTCCTATTTAATTTTTCATACTCACAACATTTAACTTTTTCTCTTTCTTACACACTTTTCCTTAATTCCCACACCCAAAAAGTTAATCCACATTCACGTGGGACGGAGGGAGTATCTAGTTATAAATAATGGTAGTTTAGGTAATAGTTATAAATAATGGTAGTTTAGGTAATATGCCTCAAAGTTTTATGTAAACTTTAAAACTAAACTGCAATTAGGTTGGGACAAAAAATATACTCTCTCCGTCCCATTTTAAGCTTCACTTTTTATTAAAATGGGTATTTCGTTAAAAACTTCACCTTTTAAAATGATAAAGAATCTTTATTATTTCATCCACTAATTCTCTCCCTATTTCACTATTATCTTCACAACACTTTTCAAATTTACTATTTCCTCCACTCATTCTCTCTCCTATTTTACTTTTACACTCACAACATTTTTTCTTCTCACCTATTTTTTTAATTTGTGTGATTTGAAAAAATGTGAATCGTGGAATGGGACAGAGAGAGGGAGTATACTAAAACTAATTTTTTTTTTTCTTTTTTACAATTTTAAATGTAGCCACCGCAAAACAAAGCTTTTGAAAAGGATATGACATACTCCTCATCCATTAATAATTTCACTCTTTGTTAAAACGAGTTTCCCATTTAAAACTTCACCTTTTTTAAAATAGGAATTTTTTTTTACTATTCTATCAACTCATTCTCTCTTCTATTTTACTATTACCTTCGCAATATTTTTCAAATTTACTATTTCCTTCCCCATAAATTCTCTCTCCTATTTTACTAACACACTCACAATATTTTTTCCACTCATCAATTTTCTTAATTTGCATGTCGAGGTCAAAATGGTGAACTTATTATTGAGACGGAGGGAGACCAAACCTAGCTGTGCACACACCGTTATATACTCCCTCTGTCCCAGAAAATGCTTCACCTCTTACCCAAAATGGCGTCCCGTTTGAAGTTTCACTTTTCTAAAATGAAAAAGTTTTATTAATATTCTTATTATACTGCACTAACTATTTTCTCATCAAATTCTCTCTCCTAATTCACTATTACACTCACAACACTTTTTAAATTTATTATTTCCTCACTAATTCTCTCTCCTATTTTTAAATTACTCACAAATTTTTTTCTTCCCACCTATTTTCTTAATTTGAGTGCGGGCCAAAAATGATGAACCGAGTATATATAGAGAGAAGAGAGAGAGTAACTGTGACGGTGGATTCTATTTTTCTCTAAAAGGAATTTCAACGTGGAGGCTTTCTTAGATGACATGCCAAGCTAATTAAGCGGCCATGTTTTTATGGGTTTTTAATTCTCTCTTTCTTTAATTGAATTTTAGAGAGACAAAGAGCGGTGCTGGAATTGGAATTTTAAAGATCGATGGAACAAAGCGGCGGCGTCGTCGGTGCTGGCCTTAATTTTCCCGGCAAAAGGAAGAGTGAACAGCGGCTTTACAAAGGCATAAGGATGAGGAAGTGGGGCAAGTGGGTTGCGGAGATCAGGGAGCCTAATAAACGGTCGAGAATTTGGCTGGGATCTTACTCAACCCCCGTCGCGGCGGCCAGGGCTTACGACACCGCCGTTTATTACCTCCGAGGGCCGTCGGCTCGGCTCAATTTTCCGGAATTATTGGCTGGCGAAACCGCCGGCGTGGAGCTTGAATTGTCGGCTGCTACTATAAGGAAGAAAGCGATTGAGGTCGGCGCAAGAGTCGATGCGTTAGAGACTTGTACTTCAGTTAATTCGGTTAACCACCACGGGAACGGCCGGGCCTCCGAATTGAAGCCTTGTTGGTTTCAGGAGAAACCCGACTTGAATTTGAAACCCGAACCAGAAGACCCAGATGTGGATTACTGGTAAGAAGGAAAATCCTATCCATATTATCTATCCAATCCAGGGTCCATATTGAGTGGGTTGGTGGGTGTCAAATGGGCTAACAAGCATGCCCCCAGGTTATTTGGAGCAAGCTTTTTTTTTTTTTTTTTTATATTGAGGCGAGTCTTGGTGCAAGAACAGATACATCGTTGCTTTGGTGATCATGGGTCGCGGATTCGAACGCGACGAGCAGCCTGCTTGCGATTGTCGAGGAAAAGACTAGCAAATGAACAAATGGTTTCCTCTCCCAACCCCCGCTTGGTGTGGAGCGCTTGATGCACCGAGATTTGTCTTTTTTTAGTTTTTTTTTTATTAATTTTCTGAAAATAGAGAAAAAGCAGTTTTGATGTATGAGTTGTAGAAAATGGAAATAATGTGAATATGACATACTCATCAATTGCCTTTAGGCTGCCTTTTTTTTTTTTTTTTTTTTTTTGTTATTTTATTCTTTTATGAATAATGAAACTTTAAAAAAATTGATGTTAATTTAAATAATAAAGAAAATTGCATCCAAGATCACTCAACTATTAGTGATGTTTGATTTTTATAATCTAACCCATTTTTATTGCATCGAGTAACATAAACTAATTTTTAAGTGCATTTGTTGTGATCATCGCATCGGACCGGACCGGACCGGACCTGACGTCATTCAAAACAAAATCTTTAATTTACAACATGACTACTCATTTCGATAAAGTTCGAAAGTGCCCTATGAAATTTTCTTTTTTGGCACGTTTCGTTTGAAAGAAGCGCGATCAAAAAATGAAAAGTTTTTTATTACTTCTTTATTTGTGGGACCCAATTGTCATACTCTCACAATAAATACTCCCTCCGTCCCACAATTCTACGCACTTTTTGTGTCGGCGCGGGAATTAAGGTAAACGATGATAAAGGTAATGTGTTGTGAGTGTAAAAGTAAAATAGGAGAGAGAATGAGTGGAGAGAATAGTAAATTTGAAAAGTGTTGTGAGTAGAGAGAAGTGGGTCCCATTTCCATTTTGGGAAAGTGCAGATTATTGTGGGACGCCCAAAAGGGATCTTTTTACGGATTATTGTGGGACGGAGGGAGTATCCACTAACTATTTTACACCCCACTTTCTCTTTCCTACATCACCTTTCACTCACAACATTTATTCCACTATACTCCCTCCGTCCCAAAATGCTTATCCCATTTGACTTTTTTGTTGAACTTTGACCACAAATTTATGAGAGATTAATCATGTTCATGAAATTCTAAAAGTTGTTGTTGATAATATTATTAATGGTGAATCAATAGAAATTTTTAGAATTTCATGAAAATAATTAAATTGTCATATATTTGTGGTCAAAGTTCAACAAAAAGTCAAATGGGACAAACATTTTGGGACGGAAGGAGTACATTTTTTCTCTTTTCCATATCACTTTTCTTAATTTTCGTGCAAGGACACAAAAATGCCCTTTCAAGCGGAACGGAAGGAAAATGTTTTAAGGGGAAAAATAGGATGTTATTAGGTTTAGCGATCACGAATGCAAAAATATAATTATTATTTTGCTTGGTAAGGTTATGGAGCAAAAATACAATTATTATTAGCATACTTTCCTTTTTGGGCGTCCCGCTAATATCCGCACACTCTCAAAAAGGAAACTTTATATTAATAAAATATTCACCCAACCCCATTCATTCTCTCTCCTACATTATTTTAATACTCACAACACCATTATAATTTATTACACCCTCCACTCATTCTTTTACACTCACAACATTTTATTAAAATATCATATTCCTTAATTCCCGCGCAAACAGTGTTTGTGCTAATATTAGCGGGACGGAGAGAGTACTTCCTTCGTCTCTTTTTTAAATGTTTGTTCCATTTGACTTTTCAAATATTTTATGGTTACATTACAAGTTTTAAAAATTTAGTGATTTTGAAGCTTTAATTTTGAAAATGAAACTAACTTTTTGGGACAAAGAAAAAGGAAAATGAGACAAACATTTAGGGACGGAGGGAGTATTATTTTTCAGTGGGTATATAGCACCCTAACATGATTTTCAATTGTGTGTTATGTTAAGAGAGGAAGCGAAATTGGATTTTAGTTTCATCCATTGTTATGAATGGTTTATAATTGCTCACGTCTCTTTATTGAAATTTTAAATCAAATTAATATTTATAATCGATAAAAATATATATATATATATATATATATGAACAAATGTCAATCTATTAAAGAGCTGATTTTTTAATTGGTTTATTACAAAAAAACTCACTCAAAAAGATGTCATTTACAAAAAAAAAAAAAAAAACATGTAAGATGGGAAATTACAAAAAACAATTTTCTTTTTCTTTTTTTACAAAAAAAAAAATTTTTTTTGGTTTTTTTTTTATCAGTATTGATCAAACAACTGTTAATTTCAGTTATCAGTTGTTCAAACAAGTGATAATTTCAGTTATCAGTTGTTTACAACAGATAACTGAAATTATCACTTGTTTGAAGAGTAATTTGTGCTTCAAACAACTAATAATTTTCGTTATCAGTTGTAAACAAGTGATAACTGAAATTATCAGTTGTTTGATCAAAACTGACAAAAAAAAAAACCAATTTTTTTTTTTTGTAATTTCAAACTTATATGTTTTTTTTATATATAATTTCCATCTTTCTAAAGTAGTTTTTTGTAAATGCCTCTTTTTTAATTTTTTTTCTTTTTCTTAGAGCAACAATTCCAAGTTCAGTGTGATGTCGTATTGTTGGATTTCTACTGTAAGGTTTTTGTGTAAAATAATGGGAGAGAGCCGGGGCGAAACTAGTCCCGTTGAGCTAGTTAATTCACCCATTGATTTTTATAAATTGACCCTTTGCAATTTTCAGATTTACAATATTCACTCCTGAAAAGAAAAATTTAAGAAGGTCTAGAACCGTTGTCAGAGAGAGAGAGAGAGAGAGAGAGAGAGAGAGAGAGAGAGAGAGAGAGGAATGAATGGGCCTACGATGCCTGAGTTTGGCGTCAATAACAAGTGAAATGGCCATTTTTATGAGGTAGGTGTTTTTCTCATTTTGACATCTCTTTCTTGTACACCATCTGGTATCATTTGATTCATCAATGTTTTTCTTAGACTGTCTAAATGAATTGATGGTTGAAATGCATTTAATCCGGATGAAATGCTGGAGTGGAAAAATGAATTGACGGTTGAAATCTATCTATATACTCCCTCCGTCCCGGAGCTTAATTCACAAACACTGTTTGCACGGGTTTTAAGGAGGGAGTATTATATTGAAAATGTTGTGAGTGTGAAAATAAAATAGGAGAGAGAATGAGTGGAGGGAATAGTAAATTATAATGGTGTTGTGAGTATTAAAATAATGTAGGAGAGAGAATGAGTGGAGGGAATAGTAAAGATTCCTTTCCATTTTAGGTAAGTTTTAAATGTGTGAAGTAAGTTTTGGGACGCCCAAAAGGGAAAGTGTGAAGATTGTTCTGGGACGGAGGGAGTATAATAATAAGATAGTGGTAATTTTTTTTGCCAATGAGGGGTATTTTCGTCTTTTCACATGGTGGCAAGAATGCAATTAACAAGGGAAAAATGCAATGTGGCAGCGTGTTATTGGCCAAAAAAGATTTTTTTTTTTTTTTTAATTCAGTTTGGACACGTGTCGCCTACCGGGGGAGGGCATTTCGAGTCATTTACTCGCGCGGGTAGACACGCGCCTACAATGGGGCGTATACTCCCTACATTTTCTTTTTTTTTTTTTTGTTTTTTTGGGTTTTGACAAATGTCATCACCTGATTGGATGGACGGATTTCGAAAAAAAAAATTATCCCATTTCTTTGACCTCAATTATTATATATTAAAATTAAAAAAAAAAAAAAATTTAACACCAAAATTCATATTTTTTTTTTCTCTTTAAATAGAGACTTCTTTCATTTGATTTGGACAAAGAAATAAATTCCTCTTTTTTAAATATATATTTGTTTATTATTCTTTACTAATTTTTTAATTTCTTTTTAGTTAAAATTAATTAAGTGTTAAGTAATTTTTTTAATTATAAATGATAATAAAAAAATTATATTTTTTTAAATATTTTTTTTACACCGAAACTCATAATTTTTTTCTCTTTATATAGAGACTTTTTCAATTGATTTGGACAATGAAAAAAAATCCTCTTTTTTAAATATAAATTTCTTTTTATTAAGTGTGAATTATTTATTTTTACTTATAAATGATAATAAATAATAATAATAATAATAATAATAATAATAATAATAATAATAATAATAATAATAATAATAATAATAATAACAATTTTACTAATCATAAAAATAAAGAATCTAAAATAAAGAAAACGTGGTGGGGTATAGGACAATTAGTTGGGATGGTGTTAATTATCCTTTACTAATTTTTTAATTTCTTTTTAGTTAAAATTAATTAAGTGTGAAGTAATTTTTATAATTATAAATGATAATAAAAAAATACTCTTTTTTAAAATATTTTTTTACACCGAAATTCATAATTTTTTTATCTTTAAATAGAGACTTTTTCATTTGATTTGGACAATGAAAAAAAATTCTCTTTTTAAATATAAATTTATTTTTATTAAGTGTGAATTATTTATTTTTACTTATAAATGATAATAATAATAATAATCTATATCTATATCTATCTATATATATATATTAACAAGATGGTAGTAATTAAAGGAGGTATGAGGGGGATTTTCGTCTTTTCATGCCGTGGCAAATTTGCAATTAACAAGGACAAAAGGCGACGTGGCAATATGTTATTGGTTGGATTTTTTTTTTAAAACCAAGTTGGACACATGTTGGCATGTTGGGCAGGGGCATTTTGGATAATTACATGGTGAGTGGAAACCACGCGCCGACAACCGCACGTTCTATCAATATTTTTTCCTTTTTTTTGACACATGGCAGCACATGATTGGCTGGATGGATTTCAAAAAAAAAAAATTCCCATTTCTTTGACCTCAATTATTATATATTAAAATAATTTATTTTTTTTTACACCAAAATTCATAATTTTTTTTTCTCATTAAATAGAGGCTTCTTTCATTTGATTTGGACAAAGAAAAAAAATCCTCTTTTTTAAATATAAATTTGTTAATTATCCTTTACTAATTTTTTAATTTCTTTTTAGTTAAAATTAATTAAGTGTGAAGAAATTTTTATAATTATAAATGATAATAAAAAAATCCTATTTTTTAAAATATTTTTTTACACCGAAATTCATAATTTTTTTCTCTTTAAATAGAGACTTTTCCATTTGATTTGGACAATGAAAAAAAAATCATCTTTTTTAAATATAAATTTATTTTTATTAAGAGTGAAATATTTATTTTTACTTATAAATGATAATAATAATAATAATAATAATAATAATAATTTTTATAATTATAAATGATAATAAAAAAATCCTATTTTTTAAAATATTTTTTTACACCGAAATTCATAATTTTTTTTCTCTTTAAATAGAGAGACTTTTCGATTTGATTTGGACAATGAAAAAAAAATCATCTTTTTTAAATATAAATTTATTTTTATTAAGAGTGAAATATTTATTTTTACTTATAAATGATAATAATAATAATAATAATAATAATAATAATAATAATAATAATAATAATAATAATAATAATAATAATAATAATAATAATAATATCTAGCTATATATAATATTAAGATAGTGGTAATTTTTTTGCCAATGAGGGGTATTTTCGTCTTTTCACATGGTGGCAAGAATGCAATTAACAAGGGCAAAATGCAATGTGGCAGCGTGTTATTGGCCAAAAAAGATTTTTTTTTTTTTTAATTCAGTTTGGACACGTGTCGCCTACCGGGGGAGGGGCATTTCAGTCATTTACCTGCGCGCGGGTAGACACGCGCCTACAATGGGGCGTATACTCCTACATTTTCTTTTTTTTTTTGTTTTTGGGTTTTGACAAATGTCATCACCTGATTGGATGGACGGATTTCGAAAAAAAAAATTATCCCATTTCTTTGACCTCAATTATTATATATTAAAATTAAAAAAAAATAAATTTTAACACCAAAATTCATATTTTTTTTTTCTCTTTAAATAGAGACTTCTTTCATTTGATTTGGACAAAGAAATAAATTCCTCTTTTTTAAATATAAATTTGTTTATTATTCTTTACTAATTTTTTAATTTCTTTTTAGTTAAAATTAATTAAGTGTTAAGTAATTTTTTTAATTATAAATGATAATAAAAAAATTATATTTTTTTAAATATTTTTTTTACACCGAAACTCATAATTTTTTTCTCTTTATATAGAGACTTTTTCAATTGATTTGGACAATGAAAAAAAATCCTCTTTTTTAAATATAAATTTCTTTTTATTAAGTGTGAATTATTTATTTTTACTTATAAATGATAATAAATAATAATAATAATAATAATAATAATAATAATAATAATAATAATAATAATAATAATAATAATAATAATAATAATAATAATAATAATTTTACTAATCATAAAAATAAAGAATCTAAAATAAAGAAAACGTGGTGGGGTATAGGACAATTAGTTGGGATGGTGTTAATTATCCTTTACTAATTTTTTAATTTCTTTTTAGTTAAAATTAATCAAGTGTGAAGTAATTTTTATAATTATAAATGATAATAAAAAAATACTCTTTTTTAAAATATTTTTTTACACCGAAATTCATAATTTTTTTATCTTTAAATAGAGACTTTTTCATTTGATTTGGACAATGAAAAAAAATTCTCTTTTTAAATATAAATTTATTTTTATTAAGTGTGAATTATTTATTTTTACTTATAAATGATAATAATAATAATAATCTATATCTATATCTATATCTATCTATATATATATTAACAAGATGGTAGTAATTAAAGGAGGTATGAGGGGGATTTTCGTCTTTTCATGCCGTGGCAAATTTGCAATTAACAAGGACAAAAGGCGACGTGGCAATATGTTATTGGTTGGATTTTTTTTTGAAAACCAAGTTGGACACATGTTGGCATGTTGGGCGGGGGCATTTTGGATAATTACATGGTGAGTGGAAACCACGCGCCGACAACCGCACGTTCTATCAACATTTTTCCTTCTTTTTTTTTTTGACACATGGTAGCACATGATTGGCTGGATGGATTTCAAAAAAAAAAATTCCCATTTCTTTGACCTCAATTATTATATATTAAAATAATTTATTTTTTTTACACCAAAATTCATAATTTTTTTTCTCATTAAATAGAGACTTCTTTCATTTGATTTGGACAAAGAAAAAAAATTCTCTTTTTTAAATATAAATTTGTTAATTATCCTTTACAATTTTTTTAATTTCTTTTTAGTTAAAATTAATTAAGTGTGAAGAAATTTTTATAATTATAAATGATAATAAAAAAAATCCTATTTTTTAAAATATTTTTTTACACCGAAATTCATAATTTTTTTCTCTTTAAATAGAGACTTTTCCATTTGATTTGGACAATGAAAAAAAAATCATCTTTTTTAAATATAAATTTATTTTTACTTATAAATGATAATAATAATAATAATAATAATAATAATAATAATAATAATAATAATAATAATAATAATTTTTATAATTATAAATGATAATAAAAAAATCCTATTTTTTAAAATATTTTTTTACACCGAAATTCATAATTTTTTTTCTCTTTAAATAGAGACTTTTCGATTTGATTTGGACAATGAAAAAAAAATCATCTTTTTTAAATATAAATTTATTTTTATTAAGAGTGAAATATTTATTTTTACTTATAAATGATAATAATAATAATAATAATAATAATAATAATAATAATAATAATAATAATAATAATAATAATAATAATAATAATAATAATAATAATAATAATAATAATAATAATAATTTTACTAATCATAAAAATAAAGAATCTAAAATAAAGTAAAAGTGATGGGGTATAGGACGATTAGTTGGGATGGTGTTTAATTTTTTTAAATAAATCTGTGAAGCATAGTAAATAAAGTATGAATAAATTTGTTGATTTTTCTATTCGTCTAAAAAAATAGTGTATTTATATTATAGGACTTAATGTGATTGAAAAAAGGAAAAAATTAGTGAAGAAAAAAAAATTAGATAAAGCAATTATTATTTCAATTTAATTTAATTTTTGATTTTTTTAAATGTGGGTAGGAAATAGTGTATGTACTAATTTTACTTAAAGCTTGGTCTCAATTTTTTAAGTCTCAATCTATATATTTAAAATGGGTCATTTGTTCATTTTAAGATATATCATGTACTAAATGTTGTCTCTATAGTTGCTCTTTATACTAATCAATGTTTCTTCTACTTTGCAATAATTTTATAGGTCCCTTAATCCCAGAATGAGTTATATTTTTTTTAAATAATTAGTCTATATTTTTAAAAAATAAAAATTTTCGCCATGAAAAATTATATGTCGCTACATCCAGAGTTAAAAGGTAAATGATTTTAAATAGTGATATGTAATGATGATAATACTGACCACTTTGATATTTGTACTAACAACATAGTATTCAAGAAAGTTTTCACAATATATAAAACAACTCGCTTTTCTATTTGTTTTAATTTAATTGTCGTCTTTTGAGCATGCAGTTTGGGTAACTCAGAAGCTTATTCTCAAAGTATTATTTGTTGTATACATTAAAAAAATGGGATATCGGGTGAAATAATAATAATAAAATTATTGGATATATGTATAGTTTAACGGCGGAGGAGGGTCAATTTACTCCCTTGCGTTGTTGGCTCTGCTCGTATATATATATATATATATATATATATATATATATATATATATATATAATTTATATTTGTAAAATGTTTATTTCAAAATTTAGATTTATTTTACAAAAATAATACACAATAATAATAATCAATTTTAAAGTTATTCTTTAATTTTCGTTATCTATAAAATATCTGATTTTATTATGTATTACTTTAATTTGTTTATGTGTATGTACGTATACTAATTTTTTTAAAAAATATGAAGATGAATTAAAATAATTGATAGAAGAGAGAATTTATGGATTGGTCATATAGGGGATGATGAATTTGGATTAGGCTTTCTATTTAATTATTGGGTGAATCACTTATTCATTATTTAATGTCTCATAATTGTCTGTAATAAACATTTTAAAGTGTATGATAATTTATTTTTTATTTCACGATATTTGTATTATTGTTTTCCTTTTATGTTATGCCTATTAATAAAAAGTCATGGTAGATAATAATTTTTGTTGATCTTTTTTTTCAAATAGATACTATGTATTTTGGTATTCTCAATTATATTTTGCATTATCGAAATTTCACATTTTCGATGGTCAGAAGATATTGATATGTAATAATGTACTTCCTTCCTCTTTCGACATTTGTACCGATAAATTTGTCTTTTAAAGATGTGTTTCACAATGTATAAAAATGTTTGTCCCATTTAGTCATTTTATTTAATTTTCCTCATTTTAAACATCAATAACTATCCGTGCATCGCACGGATGTAACACTATATTTGTTTTAGTGACCTTCAATCTGATATTTTTACTAACACTATATTTTTCAAAGCATTTTTTTATAATATATACAAACATCTCTATTTTCTTTTGTATTCGTTTGAATTTCAATCAGTTATTCGTTATTAACTGTCCGTGCATCGCACGGGGGTTAAACTAGTATTAGTTAAATGAAACATTTGTTTCTTTTTTCACCAAGTGTCAAGCTTTTATAGGTTCGTTGAAATGTTAGTTAAATAAAACATTCTTTGATGAGTTCAAGCACGGTCAACTCTTGACTCGCTACACGCTAGCAAAACTACAATAAAACATTAATCAATTAATGTGTCTGCAATGACAAAGGGTGGATACTCTGGACAGCAAGGTCAACCTAGTTTCCCGTACTAGGTCCTTCATCCTTCTTCCCCTTCCCTTTTCCCCGGCGAGTGTTCTTCACCTTCGCAGGAAATATTCCTGTAGGCCTTCTACCTGGCTCAGGGACTCTTCCCGACGCCTCCGTCAAGCCTGTGGCTGTCAACGCAGCCCTTTCTCTAGCTCTGTCTCGAGCCACCTCGCTTCGAGCCATCATTGCGGTGCTTTGATTGGCCTCCCGATTAGCATTTGCCACATAATCAGCCATGGCATCGCCCGTACGATTCCTAGGGTTAGCCCTTGCTTCTGTCCTCCTCAAGGTCGAGCTGTCCAGGTGATCAGCACCTAACAGCTCACTCCGTCTCCACAAGATAACCATCTGTGTCTCCCCTATACACTCTTCGTACCGGTTCGAATCTTTGCGTCGACAGGACAGTGCCCTCTCTCCGGTGAAAGAGAACCCTGGCAGGAAAGGACGTGTATTGCCACCACCGGGTGATCAGCAATAGCGTCGAAGGATCTTCCATCCGCAGAGATCCCACCTCAAAGGTAGCAGCATTTTTATGGGCCTACGATGCCTGAGTTTGGCGTCAATAACAAGTGAAATGGCCATTTTTATGAGGTAGGTGTTTTTCTCATTTTGACATCTCTTTCTTGTACACCATCTGGTATCATTTGATTCATCAATGTTTTTCTTAGACTGTCTAAATGAATTGATGGTTGAAATGCATTTAATCCGGATGAAATGCTGGAGTGGATGTGAGGACCCCGACCCGGAACCTACACGTCTCCCGAGTTGGAGCGTCCTCAAACTAACCCAAATATCCTAAACTTTTAAAAACTTTGATTTAACTTTCAAACGCTACACCATTTACATACCCATTTCAAAATAACTCTACTCCTTTCTACACTGGGGGAAGAGTTGACTAACTCCGAAAGTAATAAATGATTTACAAAAAGATGTTGAATATAAAATAAGATTAAAATTTATAAATACAAACCCTTTAAAAGAATTATATCAATACACAATTTCTACGCCAACCTATACGTACCCCGACAAACCCAAAATACCACATCCAACTCCTTTCCGCCCTTACTTGGCCGGTCCACCTGTCTCGGGATCTAAAACAAGAAGGGAGAGGGGTGAGAATAAATCTCAATGAGCTATTATGGATGCGAAGATGCCAAACAAGATGCAACACATAGCATGGCAACACTTAACACATTATGAAAGCGGTAAACACCTTACGTTACCTCATTTTACCTTTTCCCGTCTGAACAATAAGTCGTACAACGTGGGAGTAAAACTCCACTCTTTGGTGAATTGCCTCCAGCACATTCACCTCTTATAGGACTCATACCCCAGACCATCCATATAAGAAAGGATACCTATATTAGAGTATCCAACAATAATATATTCCCCCCGGTACACCAATCGCAACAGGTCTGTAAAGCCTTTTGGGTCGATACAGTCGTTAGCACAGCCCCACTCTGTGGCCACAGAGGGGGGGAGGGTCACCGGTATGATGAACCTTCAATCACTTATTGAACAAATCAATAATTGATTGACTTCCATCATACCCACTCCGAACGCATTCAAGCACATAATAGTCACTTGAATTATAATCCACAAAATGGGATAATCATATAACAACATGGTAATGTATACTCATGCAAATCAATACCATAGTGCAACAACCATTTAATACACTATGCATAGTATCATCAATAAATATGAATGATAACAAATAAATCCACAAATGGGATAACCATACAACCACATAATAAACATATCCACATATTGGGATAACAATATAATCAACATGCCACATAATCCACAATTGGGATATCACACCACCATATAACACATAATCCACACAATGGGATGCCACATAACAACTTGCCAAATAGTCCATACTTTAGGATATTAAGATAACCATAATATCAATATTTCCATAACTTGGACACAATGCCACAAGGTGGTACATACCCATTACCAATTAGCTTAATAGTGAAACCTATAGCTTCTACACCAATTCGAACTACTCACCAAAGATATGGAGTAAGTAAGGCCACTATATATCGTAAACCAATCCTACATAGTCATCATACGACCCCGAATAACCTTAATAAAAGTTCAAGATTTATTTCCCAAGTTGGAACTACTTAAGCTAAGTTAAAAGGAATTACTTCCTATCCGGTTGGATTAGGTTCTACTAATTTATATTGGGTGGGAGTCACCATTTATAAGAGGTCAACAAACTTGCTAAACGATCCTAGTTTAAATTAAGAAAACTTGGTTCAGGGTCTTGGGCGACCGCCCTTACACTTGGGCGACCGCCCAAGTGGACCTCAAGAGAATTTGTGGTTTCTGCCAGCTTGGGCGACCGCCCTAACCTACTTGGGCGACCGCCCAAGTGTACCTCAAGGGAATTTGGACCTCCTGCCGGCAGGCGACCGCCTGACCACTCTGGCGGCGCCCAAGCCTCTCCTCCAGACCCCTTTTTTGCAGATTTTTAACCCTTTTCAACCTAGTTCTTCTTTCCCTCTACCATGGCTTGATCAAGAACACCCAAGAACACCTTCATCTTACCAAGTCCCATTCAAAACATATAAACTCACAACCAAGTAATCCTAGATCATTTATCTCTACCCATTCCACCCATTTCAAACCCTTCTAATGATCTTCCTTGAACCCTAACTTCAACAATGTTCAATTTCAAATCAATCAACTCTCATTTAGGTTTCCAAGCAAGAAATCAACATCATTAAGCCAAGAACAATAATCAAAGAACTCATGAACACATAGGAGAAGGGAATCATAATAACTCACATGGATTTTATAAGGAAAGATGAATCTTTCTAACTTGATGGCTTCCTCTAGGTCATCCAACTTCAATGGTGCTCTAGGACTTGAATTTTGGTGAAGAAATGCTTGACTTCAAAGCTTGGGCAAAGGGGACTTCAATGGAGGTTTTCTCTATTTTCTCTAGGATGAAGAATGGTAGTGAATGAAGGAGAAGGAGGGGGAAGGGGAGTAAGAGGAGGTATGGAGGGAGGACACATGGCAATGAAGGAGGGGACTTCTTCAAATTGGCCCCCCATCAAAACTAATGAGGCTTTCACCTCTTTTTTTTTAAATAAAATTAACCCTTTAACCATTTAATTCATCCTACACATTTTAACCTCCCTACATTATGTATCATATTTCCATTTTTATTATTTCTTCAAGTTTCTTTATTTAATGTCCAATAAATTCTTAAAAGATCCTAAATTTACTTTTCACCCAATTTATTCTTAATTTAAGAATTTAAAGACATAATTGAACACATAAAGATATCATAAATATTAAAAGCATATAATTAAATATTTAAAATGAGTGCCTAGGGTTGGGGTCGTCACACTCACTCCCCCTTAAAGAAAATTCGTCCCGAATTTGACTGTCACTTACCCTAAGGTTCAAATAGCAAAGGTTACCTTTCACACATTCTAACTTAACATTTTCAATTAGACTTCTCAAAGGCATGATTCTACTATACATTTTCACAACTTAAATACTCTAAGACTTCAATTCCCAATCAGTCTCATCAATGCTATGATTCTTTCCAAGATTCAAATTTCATTAATAATGTGATATAACAACTCAATACGCCGAGAATACCATACCATTATCGCTAACCCGAATTTTCACGACCTCAAAGAAAGTATATTTAAATGAAAAGTATTACACCTTATGTTACCCAATACATTACGATATTACATTTAAAACTTCAATTACTCTATAAGCTGCTCCAAGTCAGTCTATAAGTCAAATCACCAACCCTTTCTAAAACTTCAAATGGATTAACAAATTTTGGCGCCAATCTACCTTAGGCCTTTCTTCTCTAACCTCAACCCAACAAATTAGAGATCGATATTTTCTTCCCAAACTATGCCTCATACTGTTTTATCTCAAAGTTAGAATAATAACTGCTATCATACGCATCCAACCACTGGTAATCATACGACCTATCGACTACCAAAATCCATTGTACATGCCCGTAGCATATCCTCAACAATACGTAATGATTCCTCAATTTTCACAAGGTTAAACTCAATAACATTCCTACATTCCAAAAGGACTTTCCCAAATGAGGTCTATCCAATCCACTTAATACTAGGGGTTTATACAACTAAACGATCCCCTAACATATGTGAGGACTTGATCAAAGAATTGTATCACTTATAAACATATACAATGAGTGGAAAATACAATCAACTTTCTATAAACAAAACAACATACTACTTTTTACTTCCAAGGTAACTTAATCAAAAATTTTATAGTGATAATACTCTCAAGTTCAATCTAGAACTCTAAATATTTTAATTAATCTTCTAACGACAACATTCTATTATCACCATTCAATGTTCCAATTATGTTCAGGACTAGTGACAATTCAATATTCAAATTGAATGGTTGGTCGCCCACAACGGAGCCGATCCAACTCCATAACAACAACCGAGTCTACTGCGACTTCCACATTAACAACTCCACAATTTATCAATTATTTCTCGGATCAAAACTTTTAATACAATTAATCACTATAGGGGAACTAGGTTGCTTTTCTACTTGCTTCTGTACGAACTATAACTTTAAAGTAACATGTCTTTCGAAATTTTACAACATTTTTCAGAATTTCAAATGATAACATAAGAAGAGATTCAAAGAGACCCGAATGGTTTACTTCTTTAAAACCGGCCCATACCAGTTTTAATTAACTAAACCACTCAGAAATTTCAAAGGATTGATAAGCTAACAAAAAATAACTCGAGTGATTTAATTATCTACAACCGTCCCATACCGGTAGATAGTCAAATTACTCACGTATTTTTAATTTACACAAAAACGGTTTCTTGACCTTATTAAATCATACTATCCCCGAAGGGCACAAATACTCACACAGATGTCCAATATAAAATCCCAAGTTCTAAAACACATTTAAAACAATTTTTAACATGATATTCTTGTTCGACCTCTATTTATAGTATAGCCACCACTCATAATATTTATACTTAGTTAAATTCTTTATAAGAAAACAAAATCTTGCAATACTAATACTATCCCGATAAATAACACTAAAACAATCATTAAGATTATAAACTAGGTAAATCATCCTCAATTCAATAATTCCTCAAGTTGAATATTCAACACTTTTACTTAATTTGAGTCATCTATTCCTTACCTTCGATATTGGTATTGTACTTAGTAACAACGTATTGTAACATCTAGTTCCCAATTAAATACCATAATTTCTAAATAAGAAAATATAATTAGAACTCACATAGATCAATCATTCCCAAATTTCGATTAAACATTACGGTATAATCTAACTTACCTCCCTATAACCCTCAACAATTCAAAATCCGTATAGCGTCAATATCTTCCGAGCATCACGCCAATCCCTTATATGAGTCGCGCAACTAAGTCAACCTATACGGTGTAATCATCCTAAAGTATCCTGTCTTCCAATAAAATTTATCCTCATTTTATTTTCTCAACTAATGATAATCATCTCCCAAAACAAACCATGTGCATGTTTCACCAATTCCTAAAGTTGATCCTTTAAGTCACCAATAACTGTATCCATTATACTTCTTGCATTTTCCCTATTTACCTCTCCATAACTAATACACCATCCATAATTCAAAACGGTCATACTAGATATATAAATGTTATCTTAAGTATATCCTTTAAGCAAATTTTTCACTGTAATTGTAACACTCCGAAAAATTTAACTAATAACCATTGAGTATCCTACTAGTTTCTAAAATCAGTCATACAAATCGTCAACAAGTGCTAACGAATATTTATTCTTCACAGTTACCTATTTAAGATCTCTATAACCTTGTAAATAACCACCAAGTATCATCTTTTCTAATTATAGTAACAATTTACCCTTATGGAGATTCCCTAAGCTCATTATCTTCTTTATCAAATACTTTTCCAAGATGAATCATCAAGTCCATCATCCCATTTAGTGTCCTCTATCTAGGAATCCGAATGCCAAAATAATACCTTATAGTAATTCCAATCTCAATATCCTGGTATGATACTTGATGAAAACCCATTTTGAAACTCACATAGAAAACACCACTTAATCAACTAATAACACAGAAGGCAAAGATATATTGGTTCTATCAGATCTCGTACTCGCGATATTTTATAACCCATATAGTCCCACTTAGATTATCACTTTCAATACTAGTCCCATATATCTAGTCTCCCCACGAGACACCAATGCATAATTACTTACACAAGTACACAACCATAAATCTCTCTTAATTAGGCCATACTTTAGACAATTACGCGTATGTGACGTAATATCGATTAATAATTTACCCGACTCAATTACACACAGAGGTAATCAAACGTAGATAAGGAGACTCGCTTCTTGCGACAGTCCTCCTCCAACACAACAACTACTCAAATAATTCAGGTTAACATAACGATGATTCACGGATAGGTAACTCGCCCAAATCCACCGGCAATACATGCCCACTTAATCACAATTACCAAGATAATTAAGGATGATTCGAGGTACGACCCCATCGGAGTAGAACCTCCAACACATAAGGCAACTCTTAGGCCAATTATGCAAATAAGAGATGAAATGTAATGCCACAAGAGAGCGTATGAACGAGGATTTATAGAAGTATGAATCCTAACTCCTGAGACAGGTAAAATACCTCAAATGATGGTGGGGAAATCTATCTTTCCAAAACTCACCTTTCCTTGATTCCTTGGTTGGTTAATATCATTTTCTGTCCTTGAACAAATTCCTGCATTAAACTCTCGACGTAAGTTATCGCACACTCTCACTCAGCTAGACTCTACCCGAGAATTCTAACCGAGCTTTGATACCAACTGTGAGGACCCCGACCCGGAACCTACACGTCTCCCGAGTTGGAGCGTCCTCAAACTAACCCAAATATCCTAAACTTTTAAAAACTTTGATTTAACTTTCAAACGCTACACCATTTACATACCCATTTCAAAATAACTCTACTCCTTTCTACACTGGGGGAAGAGTTGACTAACTCCGAAAGTAATAAATGATTTACAAAAAGATGTTGAATATAAAATAAGATGGCCGCATCTCTTAACACTCTGCATTGCCCTGTCACCCAAGACATAGCTATCTGACCCGCTGGAATACAAACCCTTTAAAAGAATTATATCAATACACAATTTCTACGCCAACCTATACGTACCCCGACAAACCCAAAATACCACATCCAACTCCTTTCCGCCCTTACTTGGCCGGTCCACCTGTCTCGGGATCTAAAACAGTAAAGGGAGAGGGGTGAGAATAAATCTCAATGAGCTATTATGGATGCAGCAAGATGCCAAACAAGATGCAACACATAGCATGGCAACACTTAACACATTATGAAAGCGGTAAACACCTTACGTTACCTCATTTTACCTTTTTCCGTCTGAACAATAAGTCGTACAACGTGGGAGTAAAACTCCACTCTTTGGTGAATTGCCTCCAAAGACATTCACCTCTTATAGGACTCATACCCCGACCATCCATATAAGAAAGGATACCTATATTAGAGTATCCAACAATAATATATTCCCCCGGCACCAATCGCAACAGTGTCCGTAAAGCCTTTTGGGTCGATACATCGTTAGCACAGCCCCACTCGTGGCCACGCGAGAGGGGAGGGTCACCTGTATGATGAACCTTCAATCACTTATTGAACAAATCAATAATTGATTGACTTCCATCATACCCACCCGAACGCATTCAAGCACATAATAGTCACTTGAATTATAATCCACAAAATGGGATAATCATATAACAACATGGTAATGTATACTCATGCAAATCAATACCATAGTGCAACAACCATTTAATACACTATGCATAGTATCATCAATAAATATGAATGATAACAAATAAATCCACAAATGGGATAACCATACAACCACATAATAAACATATCCACATATTGGGATAACAATATAATCAACATGCCACATAATCCACAATTGGGATATCACACCACCATATAACACATAATCCACACAATGGGATGCCACATAACAACTTGCCAAATAGTCCATACTTTAGGATATTAAGATAACCATAATATCAATATTTCCACAACTTGGACACAATGCCACAAGGTGGTACATACCCATTACCAATTAGCTTAATAGTGAAACCTATAGCTTCTACACCAATTCGAACTACTCACCAAAGATATGGAGTAAGTAAGGCCACTATATATCGTAAACCAATCCTACATAGTCATCATACGACCCCGAATAACCTTAATAAAAGTTCAAGATTTATTTCCCAAGTTGGAACTACTTAAGCTAAGTTAAAAGGAATTACTTCCTATCCGGTTGGATTAGGTTCTACTAATTTATATTGGGTGGGAGTCACCATTTATAAGAGGTCAACAAACTTGCTAAACGATCATAGTTTAAATTAAGAAAACTTGGTTCAGGGTCTTGGGCGACCGCCCTTACACTTGGGCGACCGCCCAAGTGGACCTCAAGAGAATTTGTGGTTTCTGCCAGCTTGGGCGACCGCCCTAACCTACTTGGGCGACCGCCCAAGTGTACCTCAAGGGAATTTGGACCTCTCGCCGGCGGGCGACCGCCCAAGCCCCACTGGGCGACCGCCCAAGCCTCCTCCACCCACTTTTTGCATTTTTAACCCTTTTCAACCTAGTTCTTCTTTCCCTCTACCATGGCTTGATCAAGAACACCCAAGAACACCTTCATCTTACCAAGTCCCATTCAAAACATATAAACTCACAACCAAGTAATCCTAGATCATTTATCTCTACCCATTCCACCCATTTCAAACCCTTCTAATGATCTTCCTTGAACCCTAACTTCAACAATGTTCATTTTCAAATCAATCAACTCTCATTTAGGTTTCCAAGCAAGAAATCAACATCATTAAGCCAAGAACAATAATCAAAGAACTCATGAACACATAGGAGAAGGGAATCATAATAACTCACATGGATTTTATAAGGAAAGATGAATCTTTCTAACTTGATGGCTTCCTCTAGGTCATCCAACTTCAATGGTGCTCTAGGACTTGAATTTTGGTGAAGAAATGCTTGACTTCAAAGCTTGGGAAAAGGGGACTTCAATGGAGGTTTTCTCTATTTTCTCTAGGATGAAGAATGGTAGTGAATGAAGGAGAAGGAGGGGAAGGGGAGTAAGAGGAGGTATGGAGGGAGGACACATGGCAATGAAGGAGGGGACTTCTTCAAATTGGTCCCCCATCAAAACTAATGAGGCTTTCACCTCTATTTTTAAATAAAATTAACCCTTTAACCATTTAATTCATCCTACACATTTTAACCTCCCTACATTATGTATCATATTTCCATTTTTATTATTTCTTCAAGTTTCTTTATTTAATGTCCAATAAATTCTTAAAAGATCCTAAATTTACTTTTCACCCAATTTATTCTTAATTTAAGAATTTAAAGACATAATTGAACACATAAAGATATCATAAATATTAAAAGCATATAATTAAATATTTAAAATGAGTGCCTAGGGTTGGGGTCGTCACAGTGGAAAAATGAATTGACGGTTGAAATGTTAGTTAAATGAAACATTTGTTTCTTTTTTCACCAAGTGTCAAGCTTTTATAGGTTCGTTGAAATGTTAGTTAAATAAAACATTCTTTGATGAGTTCAAGCACGGTCAACTCTTGACTCGCTACACGCTAGCAAAACTACAATAAAACATTAATCAATTAATGTGTCTGCAATGACAAAGGGTGGATACTCTGAATGACAAAGAAGGTCAACCTAGTTTCCGTACTAGGTCCTTCATCCTTCTTCCCCTTCCCTTTTCCCCAGTGAGTGTTCTTCACCTTCGCGGGAAATATTCCTGTAGGCCTTCTACCGGCTCGGGGACTCTTCCCGACGCCTCCGTCAAGCCTGTGGCTGTCAACGCAGCCCTTTCTCTAGCTCTGTCTCGAGCCACCTCGCTTCGAGCCATCATTGCGGTGCTTTGATTGGCATCCCGATTAGCATTTGCCACATAATCAGCCATGGCATCGCCCGTACGATTCCCAGGGTTAGCCCTTGCTTCTGTCCTCCTCAAGGTCGAAATGTCTGGGTGATCGGCACCTAACGGCTCACTCCGTCTCCACAAGATAACCATCTCGTGTCTCCCCTATACACTCTTCGTACCGGTTCGAATCTTTGCGTCGACGGGACGGTGCCCTCTCTCCCAGGTGAAAGAGAACCCCGCGGGAAAGGACGTGTATTGCCACCACCGGGTGATCAGCAATAGCGTCGAAGGATCTTCCATCCGCAGAGATCACACCTCAAAGGTAGCAGCATTTTTATGGGCCTACGATGCCTGAGTTTGGCGTCAATAACAAGTGAAATGGCCATTTTTATGAGGTAGGTGTTTTTCTCATTTTGACATCTCTTTCTTGTACACCATCTGGTATCATTTGATTCATCAATGTTTTTCTTAGACTGTCTAAATGAATTGATGGTTGAAATGCATTTAATCCGGATGAAATGCTGGAGTGGAAAAATGAATTGACGGTTGAAATGTTAGTTAAATGAAACATTTGTTTCTTTTTTCACCAAGTGTCAAGCTTTTATAGGTTCGTTGGATTTTCGAATTTTTTTTTATCCCAAATTTTTGAGCTGAATTATCACATAGTAAATTAATTTTGTTTTAATTTTTTTTTCACCAAAATTCATCATTTTTTTCCCCTAATAATTGATATAAGTTTCATTTGATTTAGACACAAAAAAAAAAAAATACTCATTTCTCAATTATTCTTCTTCATTTTAGCCTTTATTTAAAAAATCATTATTTTTTTTCCTATAAATTGATGCAATATTTTTTTAATTAAGTGTGAAATATTTTTTTTATTATAAATAAATAATAATAAATATTATTATTATTTTACTAATCATAAAAATAGAGAATATAAATAAAATAAAAGTGGTGGGGAATAGAATGATGAGTTGGAGGGAGTTGAAATTTAATTTAAGTTAGCCATTGTATGGGGGTAAATCAAATGGGTAGATGAAATATTAGGCGAATGAGAAAAAATATAAAAATTGTTAGATGAAATGAGGAAGGGGAATAAAACGAATTTTTTCTCAAATAATACATTTTTAAAATTTTATTTACCAAAGTGACTTACTGTTCAAATTTTTTTTCAAAATGTCCCATTTTTTGAAAACTCGCTACACCGTGTAGCGAGTTTATAATTTTTCAATTAAAATCGCTACACGGTGTAGCAATTTTAAATTTGCTAAATTTTATTTAATATTTATGCTTTATAAAAAAAAAAAAAAAAAAAAACAAACCAAATTTGAAATCGCTAATGGGTGTAGCGATTTCAATCATCACAAAACTATACCAAAACAAACAAAGTCCACCACCACGTATAATAATAATAACTACTTCCTCCGACTTTAAATTACAAAATAATAATATAAAAATTATATATTAATAAAGAAAACTAAATAGAAATATTATTTTTTCCATCTCAAAAAAATATTTTAAAAAATGTACTTCTATAAAAAAAATATTTTTCATTTGCCTCAAATGAATATTTTATAAAATAATACTCTTCATTTGCCTCAAATATTAATATCATATTTTGAGACGAAGACACTACATTACAAACATTAATTTTAGAGGTGAATGAAGTAGTATTAATTTTTAAAATATTCATTGAGATGAAGGAAGTAATGCTCATTTTTTGGGATAAAAAACGTAGTATTATTTTTTGGTTATTCATTTTGAGTCGAAAGTAATATTTATTTTTGAAATGAAAAATATATTTTTTATAAAAGTACATTTTTAAAATATTTATTTGAGATGGAAAAAATAATATTTCTATTTAGTTTTCTTTATTAATATATAACTTTTATATTATTATTTTGTAATTTAAAGTCGGAGGAAGTACTTATTATTAGTACAGACTACTACGTACGTGGTGGTGGACTTTGTTTGTTTTGGTATAGTTTTGTGATAATTGAAATCGCTACACCCATAAGCGATTTCAAATTTGTTTTTTTTTGTTTTTTTGAGCATAAATATTAAATAAAATTTAGCAAATTTAAAATCGCTACACCGTGTAGCGATTTTAATTGAAAAATTATAAACTCGCTACACGGTGTAGCGAGTTTTCAAAAAATAGGACATTTTGGGAAAAAGTTTGAACAGTAAGTTATTTTGGTAAATAAAATTTTAAAAATGTATTATTTGAAAAAGAATTCGGAATAAAACCATTGTTGATAGTCTTATGGGTAAATGGGACCAAATGTGCTAATACTAGTTTCACTAAAATTAGTGCTTCTCCCGTTTAAAATAGATGTCGTTTTAATTGTTAAATTTTGTTTCAAAATAATTGTCGTTTTCAAGTTAAATTTCAAATTTATCCTTACATAAAAATTTGTTACATTTCATTAATTATACTTATTGTGTGAGGTGACGTATGAAAGAGAAACAATAAATAAGACTCCGTTTGTTTCAACGTAAAATATTTTTCGGAAAACGTTTTCCGAAAAATATTTTTCTGTAAAATGTTTTACGGAGGTAAGACATAAAATGTTTTACGGAGAAAGGGTGTAAAATATTTTCGAGTGTTTGGTAAGAAAAATATTTTTCGAAAGGGCGTAAAATGTTTTATTAAAAAAAAATTTTTTTAATCATTTTTTGTAACCACTCCACCCACCCCCGCCTACCCCACCACCCACCCCCCCACCCAAAAAAAAAAAAATTTTTTGTTATCGCCCCACCCCCCCAAAAAAATTTTTTTTTTTTTGTAACCGCCCACCCACCCCCTGCCTCCCGCCCCCAAATTTTTTTTTTTATTTTTTATTTTTTTTGTAATCGCCCACCACCCTGCCTACCCCACTCCCCCACCCCCCACCCCCCCCCCCCAAAAAAAAAATTTTATTAATTTTTTTTTTTTTTTTTTGGGGGGGGGGTGGGTTACAAAAAAAAAATTGGGTGGGGGGTGGGGCAGGGCAGGGGTGTGGGTGGGGCTGGGGGTGAGGATGGGGTGGGGATGGGGTGGGTGGGGGTGGGGGTGGGGTAGGCAGGGGGTGGATGGGGCGGTTACAAAAAAAAAAAATTGGGGTGGGGGGTGGGGATGGGGTGGGTGGGGGGTGGGTGTGGGGTAGGCGGGGTGGGTGGGCGGTTACAAAAAAAAAAAAAATTGGGGTGGGGGGTGGGGGGTGTGGGGGGTGGAGTAGGCAAGGGGTGGGTGGGACGGTTACAAAAAAATTTTTTTTTTTTTTTGGTGGGGGGTGGGTGGGTGTGGGGTGGGATGGGGTAGGCGGGGGGTGGGTGGGGCGGTTACAACAAAAAAATAAAAATTTTTGGGGGTGGGGTGGGTGGGTGGGTGGGGCGGTTACAAAAAAATTTTTTTTTTTTTTTGGGGTTGGGTGGGTGGGGGTGGGGTAGGCGGGGGTGGGTGGGCGGTTACAAAAAAAAAATTGGGGGGGTTGGGGGTACGCAGGGGGTGAGGTAGGGGTATTTTTTTTTAATTATTATTATTATGTTTTACCTTGTGAAATATGAGTTGTACATGAGGAGCACCATTTTTCGAAAAATGTTTTACTTAGGACAAGGTCAGTAAGTCGTTTTACTTAGGAAGGGCGTAAAATGTTTTCCGGAAAACGTTTTCTCCATTTTCCGAAAAACAACCAAACAGCGGAAAACGAGTTATTTTTCGGAAAACATTTTCCGGGGGCTAACCAAACGGCATAAAACGAGTTATTTTTCGGAAAACGTTTTACGGAAAATGTTTTACGGCGAAACAAACGGAGCCTTTTTAAATTAGACGGAATTAATGAAAGTATTTAGTGAAATAAATGTTGTGAGTATGGAAAGTGAGGTATGAGAAATAAAGTGGGTTAGAAAATAACAAGTGAATAATTATTCTTAGCATTATGACAAATGTGTCACTCGAATAAAAAAGTATTAAAAAGTTTTCATTTTGGGCGTGTGTCTTTTTAAATTAGACGCTCAAAATAAAAATTTATGCTTTTACAGGTGAGACGGAGCGAGTATTTGATATTTTACCCTGTAAAGTTGTAGTAATAATTACATTTCTTACTTCTTAAAAAAAGTGTGCAAACGTTTAAAACAACATTTATTTTGAATCGGAGGAGGAAGTAAATTTTTTAAAGGGTTAATTTTAATGTCTGTCGCATAGGTTTCGACAAGTCTTTCCACATACAATTATACCATAAATCTACTTTCAAATATTAAATAAGCCACTTTAAATATTCAAGGGTAAAGTAATAATCATTTTAATTAAATAAAATGACTATAAGGGAATAAGTGGAACGAAACATTGATAAGCTTATTAAGGAATATTTAACAAGGTAGATTAAGAGAGGGAGAGAGATTAAAGGAAAGTGATGTAATTAACAAAAATGATATAGATTTCGTTTCGAGTTCTAAATTTTTGATTCAAAATAAATGTCGTTTTAGGAAAGGTTCTAAGAATCGCTAGGCAGCGAATTAGGGCCTAGCGCATAAAGCGCCTAGACGGGATCTAAGTGAGACAGAGAATTTAGACATAATTTTTAATATTATAGTGAAATAGTGTTAAAAATGTTTCTGTATTTTTTTTGTTTGTTGGAAAAATATTGTTTAATATAATTTAATAAATACTCCCTTCATCCCAGTCCAATGGAGACCAAATTTTTTGACACACAGATTAAGGAAAAGTAAGAAAAATAAAAAGTGGAAAAAAATATTGTGAGTATGAAAAATTAAATAGGAGAGAGAATGAGGGGGATGAATAGTGATTTGATTGATGTTGTGAGGGTAAAAGTAAAATAGAAGAGAGAATGAGTGAAAAAAATAGTAAAGATTCTCTTTTATTTTGGACAGTCTCCATTGAGCTGAAACGGATCAAAAAAGGAAATAAATCTCCATTGAATTGAGACGAAGGGAGTATATAATATGATTAAAAGAAAAAATAAAATAAAAACCTGAGCAATCTCCTTGATAGAGTGTTTTTCTGAAGAAGAAATCTCTTTGACAGAGTTAACAGTTGTATCACATTGAAATATTAGATAATATTTTCAATATTGGTTTCAAATCTATAGTATAAATGACAACTCCTCCGTGAACAGTACAATGAACAGTTTTATAAGCCAAATTTTCCATTTTGCTCTCACTAAGTTGTCCCTTTCCCATTTTGCCCTTAAAAAAAAAATTTAATTTTTTTTTAAATAAAAAATAATAATTTTTTTTTAATTAAAAAAAAAAAAAAACACGTGTCCTTGGACACGGGCTTTTACTAGTTAGGTGATAAGTTGATAATAGTTGCATTACATTTCTTACTTTGTCCAGCATTTAATTTTTTTAAACATTGTTTTTTCTTTTTTTTTATCGATTTTTCCGAAGTGTGCCCTAAGAACACACGTTAAGCTCATTAAATAATGCAATCAATGTATTTATTAAACTTACTCTAACTTATTAATTTACATAGTTAAACTTACTTTAACTTATTTATTTTCATAATTATTGAAATACTTTTTTTTTATATATGTAAACTTATATATTTATGTAAGTATTTAAAAATTATGATACAACATATTTAATACTGCATCCTGCCACCGCCGACGATGTCCGCCGCTGCAGGACACCGAAAGGTCGCCGGTCGCCGAAAATCCCACGTCCATAGAAACCGGCTGCCGATCGCCACCTGTTGATGTATTATATTCAGTATGCAGTATTATATTCAGTATTCAGTATTATTTATTGTCATGTACTCCCTCCGTCCCATAAGTATTAAGAAAGTTTCAAATGGCACGGGAATTAAGGAAATAGTAAATGTTGTGAGTGTAATAGTAAAATAGGAGAGAGAATGAGTGGAGGGATAGTAAATTATAATGGTGTTGTGAGTATTAAAATAATGTAGGAGAGAGAATGAGTGGAGAAAATAGTGATAAAAACTTTTCATTTTGGAAATTCTTAAGATTGGTGGGACGTCCAAAATGAAAAGCTTTCTTAAGATCGGCGGGACGGAGGGAGTATGCATTATGTATGATTCCTAAAATTTAATTTCTGATAGTCACATATTTTATCATTTTATAAACTACATAAATTATTATAACACACGTGTTAATATTTGTGTATACATCAAGTTGCATGATAAATTGTTATATTTACTTAACTCTGTTAATGACTATATGTTGCTTGTATTATTTTTATTTTTTATACAATGCACGTTTGAAATAGGTGACAAAAGATGTAGTTGATGATACGGTTGAATGATGCTAATGCGTACGATGATATTTGGGACAATCCAGATTTTATTAATATTGTGGTATACTTTATCATATAATCGAATTCACTACATGAACCTTAGTTATATCAATGTGTTTCATATCTTTTTTTGTCTACATACACATGAGGAGTTTGCCAATGCAGTTGAAACTAATGTTGTTGAATCTAATACGGTTGAAGCTAATACAGTTGAATATTGATGTTGCAGGAATTGTGCTTATCAATCTTCCTCCACGTGGTAGGACGAATCACCTGGCTCCTTGACCTGAAATCAGAACCCACGACTAGCCGGATGTGTCTCCGGCGAGGACGCTCGGGCGTGAGAGTAAGATCACAGTTGAATATTGCTCAAAATGTATTGAATGAATGAATTCCAATAGCAAAATGGCAGTTACCTCTCACCGTTTGGTAGTGATGGAGTATTTATAGACAAAAGTGATGTATTTTTGGGGAGGCGACATGTGCTCCGTGATTGTAGCTGCGGTTATTGGTAATGGGAACGTGTCTATAACGGCCCCTGATTTGTAGGGATGTGGTTATGAGAATAGTTCAACCAAATACGCCAGCAAGTGTCAAGTCGTCACTTGTTGTTTAGGTCGAGGTCACCATTCGAGGAATAGTCGACCTGACTGTCGGGTAGAGCATGGTTCGCACCCGAGTTGTAATACGGATTCTGAAGTTGGACTAAGTTAAGTCGGGGCCTGGTGGGCCGAACCATGGGCTTAATCGACTGATCCTTGAGATGGGCTTTGGGCCCTGTTTTAGTTGGGTCAGCCTCAGTGAGAATGTGAGAGTCAAGGCTGCCTGTGATTGAGCTTTATTCGCATGGCCCAACTCGACACTTTTGGTATGTTCAGTGGCCCCCAACTTTCGAGTTGACTTTGTCGACTTGAAAGTTAAATGATGAAAAATAGTTACTACTCGCAGGTCGCTACTCGTTTCTGAGGTTTAGTCGACTTGAGATGACGTGGCACAATCCTGGACGTCGGCGATGAACGGTCGGAGATGAAGGAGCGTCGGATTTTGTCATCATTGCTACTCTGACGTTTGGAACTCCTTCTCGAAAACCGCTTCGGCTTTTAATTTTGGAAAATCAATTTTGATTTTCTTTTCTCCTTTCCAAATTTAGGAAAATATAAATACTCAGAGTTCTTCTCAGATACGAATTCTTACCGTCTTCAAATTCTGAGAATCTCCGGCGAAAATAGCGAAGAAGCAGTTGAGTTAAATTGGGATTCCGTCTTCGGCAACAGCTTCCTATTCCGACATTTGCAAAGGTATTTCTCTCCCATTCTTTCTTTAGGGCTTTAATTCCTGCTCTGTCTTTATTTCTGCCATGGCTAGGACCTTCAGTAGCGAACCAGGGGCATGGTATGGTTACTGCACTGTTAACCGTAGGGTATACAAGAATGTGAACGGTGAGTGGAGAGAACTGTCCTTGGATGAATGTGCCTCCATTTTAACCAAGTGGGAATTGAATTTTAGTGAGATAGGTTTGCCCATTGTAGGGGACGTTGAAAACCTGGTAGTTGATGATTCAAATATCGTCACTTTCCATCTATTCCATGAACTGCTGGGAGAGTCTGCTCACCACCAAGTATAACTTCATCCAGGCTGGGATGATGTCTGGAGATGGCGTGGTGGAACCCCTTATTCCTGTTCCGAGAGGCCAAGTATATCTAGACTGGGTTACTCATTCCCTGGGTAAATTTGGAGATATGTGTAAACTCTGCAAGAAGACCGCGAACTATTGCAAGAATAATGGGGAACATGCTGGTGGTAAGATATCTCTGTTCAGCTTTTCTTTACTTGCCCTTCATTGAATAACTGGTATGAATGATCAATTTGTCTAGAGCGAGTTAGTTATAGGCTGGACCTGTAGTTCGTATATAGCTAGTTCACACATAGCGTTCTGCATGTAGAATAATCAGCTCATCCATAATTAGCTCGCAGCTTGTTAACTCGCTCGTAGGATGATCAAGTCGTTCATAATGTGCTCGTACATAGAACTTTTGCTCGTATATAGAACCTTTGCTCGTATATAGAACTTTTGCTCGTATGTCGATTTAACACTTTTCCACTTTAATCTTGTTGCAGTTCTGACTCCTGAACAAGAAGCTAACATGGGTCGTATCGTTGGCATTTCTGACAAGAAGAAAGCGAGGAAAGACCATGGAAAAGCTAATGCTCGAGCTCACAAAGTGCAGGGAGGCCACTGGTAGGGACCACTCGTCTTTCCAAGGACAATACACTGGGATGTTGCCAATGGAAGGGGTTGAGGAGGAGGATCCTCAGGGAGTGGTACCCGTGCAGCGGAACCCAATGATGGAGGCGACGAGTCCACTAGGTCGGCTAGAGTAAGTTTAAGCTCCGACCTACCTCAAGAGGTTGATGCTGTGACCTCTAGAGCTGAGATTGCAGGGGCTAGTCCCTTAAACGTTGTGATTGTTGAGGATGACAACATGGAGGTCGACGTGAGATGACCACTTTGAATTCGAGAAAGAGGCTGCGCTCTGAGAAAGGGAAGTCGATTTCTTCGAGTCAAACGCCTCCTCCTGTCTCTCCTCCCCTCACCAAAGAGTCTCTTGAGGACCAGATGAGGAGGTTAAGTGATGTTTCTCCTCTTGAAGGGGTCAATTGCCTGAGTCGCCGCTATCCAGATATGAACTTGGGTCAGGTGATAGTGAGAAGAGCTGTGGATGTGGGTCTGCTGGCTCACTTTGCTGATAAGGGAATAACGCCTGAAGAATTCTCAGCTCGATCTGGGATGGCTCATTGCGAGGTAACTTCCCTTTTTCTCTTTCTTTCTAGTCGCTTATTCTTTTACTCGATCAACTGAAATTACATGCTAACACTTCTTTGATTTCTCTGGAATACAGAATCTCACCATGGTCGAGCAAGTTAAGAGCTCCTGGAGGGCCTCCATTGAGAGGGAGAGGCAAGCCCTTCGAGATTATTCCAAAAAGGCTAAAGAGCTTGCGGATATGAAGGAGAAGTACAACGATCTGGACAACTCATACGAAGCCAATGAGATGGTGAAGACAAAGGCCCTGTCCGACCTTGAAGCTACAGAATCCAAACTCAAGGAAGTGACCTCAGAAAGGGATGCTGAGCGCCTTGCTCATGAGAAGACGAAGGTCGAGCTTACCACTGTCTCCAAACTTCTCGCAGATAAAGATTCTTTTTTGAAAGAGCTTAACGAGGAGCACAACTCAGCTCGAGCTAAATGGAAGGAGGCTCGAGAAAGGCCGGCCCCCGATGTTTGTGGAGAAGTTCAAGGAGGGAGATGAGTTCTATAATGCCATTGTCACCAAGGCCCAGGACTTCCTGGAGGTGGGTAAACGTCACATGGCGCGTCGGGCTATGGTGGATCCAACTGCTGGGGTCACCCTTGAGAAATTAGCTCGTTGGTTCTCTGAAGCCCAATACGACATGCCAGCTCGTGGTGGACACTCCCTTGTTCCTTATCTTGAGAACGACTTGGCCTTCATAGCCCAGGAAGACCGAGAGGATGGCTGTGAGAAGTGGGAAGCTCCCCCCGTTGTCGATAGGAATTTTGATGTGGTTTTGCAAGAGCTTGAGGATGCCGCCACCATGGAAGAAGAAAATGAGCAGGTCTACTCAGAGTCGGGTAAACCCATAGGCCCCCAGCAACAAGAAGATGGGGAGGGTCGAGCTGCAACTGACGACCAAACTGATGTCGGTCAAGACTCCTGAATTGTTTAGTTGAATTGTAATGAACAAGTCCCCAACAACATTTTTGTTTTTTGCTTTAACATTATCTTAATGCCTGGGACCAGTTTTTGGGAGGCAGGATACTTTTGCAAACTTATTTTCCCAAGTCTTAGCCCATTTTTGGGAGACTTGTTCGTATTTAATCGTAGTCGACCTTTCTTTATTGCATGTAGCATGCTTTTTTGAAGTAAGTATCGAGCTAGATATAGATAGGATAAATGAGTCAATTTGAGCTTAGAAACGACTTGATCTTTACTGATTTAGTCGACCTCAAACTTTGTTGACTTTTTTCGAACGAGATTGACTATGAGTCGAACCTGTTCACAATACTGAAGCTGACCCAGGGTCGAGCTAATTAAATCGAAATCGATTAGTAATCGGTCTTGTTAAAATAGACAAAGTTGATTAAGAATCGAGCTTGTTAGAACGAAGCTGACTAAGAGTCGAGCTTGTAAGAACGAAGTCGACTAAGAGTCGGACTTGTTAAATAGACAAAGCTGATTAAGAATCGAGCTAATTAGAACAAACTGACTAAGAGTCGAGCTTGTAAGAACGAAGTCGACTAAGAGTTGGACTTGTTAAATAGACAAAGCTGATTAAGAATCGAGCTAATTAGAACAAACTGACTAAGAGTCGAGTTTGCTAGGACGAAGTCGACTAAGAGTCAGACTTGTTAAATGAACAAAGCTGATTAAGAATCGAGCTTGTTAAAACGAAGCTGACTAAGAGTCGAGCTTGTTGGGGTTAGTGTAACTCTACATTTGGTCGAATAAACTGCGCTTTTTATTGAAGTAGGGAACAAGCTTACATCAATTTGAAACTTAGAACTAGAACAAACTTCAAGTGTTGCGAACTGAACTAACTTTTTGAGCTCCAATTTAAGAAACCGAACTAGAAGTAGTACTTGATCAAGTGAGTAGCATGCCAAGGATGTTTCAACTCGTCTCCTCCTGGATGAGCTATCATGTAGGTTCCTTCCTTGACGACTCGAGTAACCACATAGGGACCTTCCCAGTTAGGAGATAGCTTATTTTGCTGGGTCCTTCTACCCGTTGCTTCGATCTTTCTCAACACGTGGTCCCCTACTTGGAATGACCTTGCCTTGACCTTCTTGTCGTGGTAACTTTTAGTTCGCTGCTTGTAGTTGACCATTCGAAGGTAGGCTGTATCTCGCTTCTCGTCGATCAGATCCAAGTCGATCAATCTGTTGATGTCATTCTGCTCCTGATTGAAGAAAGTCACTCTAGCAGTAGGAAATCTGAGCTCAGCAGGTGCCATGGCCTCTGATCCATATGTGAGAGCAAAAGGGGTTTCCCCCGTAGGCCCCCGAGTGGTTGTACGAACTGCCCAAAGAGCAAGGGGGAGTTCGTCCAACCAATTATTGCGTCGGCCTACCAGTCCTGTCTTGAGCGAGGATAGTACGAGTTTATTTGCTGCCTCAGCCTGCCCGTTGCCCTGGGGGTAGGCGACAGAAGATTTCCAATGTTTGATTCCTACTCGATTCATCTCTGTTTCGAAGGTTTGGGAGAACTGTAAACCATTGTCGGACACTATAGCCCGAGGAAAACCAAACTGACACCAAATGAAGTCATGAATGAAGTTGATGGCATTCTCCTCTGTGATTCGAGCTAATGGCTTGGCTTCAACCCACTTTGTGAAATAATCGATAGCGACGATCACGTACTTGCAATTTCCTCGGGCGGGAGGGAAGGGTCCAATCAAGTCGACACCCCACATATCAAATGGCCAAGCTGCAATTACTGAGTCCGCTTCTATTGTCGGCATATGAGGTAAGTTGGCAAACCTTTGGCATTGATCACATTGCTGAACAAAGTTGTGAGTGTCAGCTCTCATATGTGGCCAGTAGTATCCCAAGGTAATTAACTTGTCAGCAAGGGTCCTGGCCCCCGGGTGTCCGCCACAAATCCCACTGTGTACTTCATGTATCAATAGGGCGACCTCTTGAGGGTGGATACATTTTAGCAATGGTCGAGTGTAGGATCTTCTGAATAGGTCGCCTCCTTGAATGACGTATCTTGGAGCTTTCTTTTTGATAGCTCGAGCTTTCTTCTCGTCATCAGGCAGCTCGTCGCTTTCTAGGTACGCCTTCATTTCCTCAATCCAACACTTCTCATGAGTCCAATTTCTCGAGGGATCATCTATGCATTGAATTTTTACCCTTTCATAAGCTGGATTTTCGAGGAAGGAGATGGGCTCATCATGTGGCTCATCTGAAGTAGCTAATTTCGAGAGGAGGTCGGCTAGCTCGTTGTCTTCCCGTCCAATCCTCTGAATCTCCTGCATTCTAAGTCTTTTATCAACTCCTTTACCAAAGTCGCAAAGATTTGATTAGAGTGGAACTAAGCACTTCGTACTCGCCTTTGACCTGGTTGACTATCAGTTGTGAATCACAATAAGCCATGATCTTAGTCGCTCCAAAACACTTGGCGTACTCTATAGCTGCTATCAAGGCTTCGTATTCAGCTTGATTGTTGGAAGCATCGAACTTGAACCTCAGTGATTCCTCATATACGGTTCCAGACTCTGGCTCGATCAAGACAATCCCAGCCCCACTAACATTTTTGGTCGCTGATCCATCTGAATAAAACTTCCAACAATCGTCGGGTAGTGCAATGGCGGGTTGGCACTCGTTTTCTTTCCCCTTAACCTTTTCCTTTGGAGCTCGCTGCTCGTCGTCTTCCTTGGTGAACGTAAGCTCGACCAAGAAGTCAGCTAGAGCTTGAGCCTTCAGTGCCTTTCGAGGTCGATACTCAATGTCAAATTCAGTAAGGGCAATTGACCAATTGAGCAGTCGACCTGAACTCTCCGGCTTGTGCAATATCTTTCTCAAAGGCGCATTAGTAAGAACCACAATTGGGTGAGCCAAGAAATAAGCTCGCAGCTTCCTTGAAGCCACGACTAGAGCATAAGCGACCTTCTCAGCATTATAATATCTGCTCTCCACATCTGATAGGGCCTTGCTGATGTAGTATACTGGCTTTTGAAGCCCTTCATCTTCTCTAATCAAAACCGCTGCCACTGATTTATCTCCCACGGATAAATACACAAACAAAGTTTCACCAGTGGTCGGGCTACTCAGGAGAGGTGGAGTAGCGAGGTAATCCTTCAGCTGTTGGAACGACGAATGACATTCGGTCGTCCATTCAAAACTTTTCGTCCCCTTCAATGCTTTGAAGAAGGGGAGAGACCTCTCTGCTGACTTTGATATGAAACGACCAAGAGCTGCTACCCTTCCGTTAAGTCGTTGCATCTCTTTGACACCTGGTAGGAGCCTTCATGTCGACTAAAGCCTTGATTTTTCTGGATTAGCTTCTATACCCCGTTGAGATACCATGAACTCCAAGGAACTTTCCAGCCAGCCTACACCAAATACACACTTGCTAGGGTTGAGCTTCATGTCGTTTGCTCTTAAATTGGCGAACGTTTCCTTTAGGTCGACTACGTGACGTCCAGTCTTTGTTTTGATGACCATATCGTCGACGTAGGCCTCCATGTTTCGACCAATTTGAGAAGCAAAGACTTTGTTCACCATCCTCTGATAAGTCGCCCCTGCATTCTTCAATCCAAACGGCATCATGTTGTAGCAAGAGATGCCTCCACCGCTGAAATGCCGTCTTGACTATGTCATCCTCATGCATCTTAACTGGGTGGTAACCCGAGTAAGCGTCGAGGAAACCGAGGGTGGAGTGACCGAATGGAGTCAACTAGCTTGTCGATCCTGGGAAGGGGGTAGCTGTCTTTTGGGCAAGCAAGATTGAGAGTGGTGAAGTCGACGCACATCCTCCATTTGCCATTTGATTTCTTCACCATGACCACTTTGACCAACCACGTTGTATGAGTGCCCTCCTTGATTATCCTTGCACTTAAAAGTTTTTGTACCTCGCCTTTAATAGCCTCTTCCTTGTCACGAGCAAAACTTCTCAACTTTTGGGTCTAGGCTTTATGGCTCGGGTTAACTTCAAGTCTCGTGAACGGCGACCTCTTCCTTGATTCCCTCATGTCCTCTACCCTCCATGCGAAGACATCATTACTCTCCTTGAGTAGCTCGATGATTTCTCGCTCGCTCCTCAACCGATAGCTTTCCAATCTGAATTTTTGGTCGGGTAAGAAAGGTTGGTAATTATTGACTCTAGTTCGTCCACGCCTTCTAGCTCTGGTCCATCCCTCGAATTGTAGAGTCTCAATTATTATCTTTCGACCCTTTGCCTTTCCTCGCCTCCCAAATGTGGAGCTTCCTCAGCTATCATGTCATCCAACTTGTCTGCTACCTCGCCGGTGGTGGCGGCCCCCGAGTTATTGTCGAGCCCGAGGCATAGGTTGCCTATGAGGACTTGGTCGACCATAACTACATCTGGATCGACCTCTGTGGTGTCAGAGTGACGTGTCGACTCAAGCATGACCTCGTCATTTGAGCGATAGGTCGACTCTTCCACATTGATGATTGTAGACAGCCGAGTAGTTTTGGTGACTGATTGAGATAGCTTTAAATTACCGTCTACCGTCTCGATCTCAAACTCTCTCTTCTTTCTTTCCCGAAGAACATGGTCCAGGTAAGCTCGAGTTGTGCCTTGTACGCAGCCTACTCCAGCAGGTGTGGGGAACTTCACTCGGCCGATGAGGGATCGATGCCACCATTCCAAGAGCGACCTATCCAGAATACCAAGTATGGCAACAGAAGTCACTATTTACATCAATCACGATAAATTGTACCTTTGACACAATCCTTTGGGGGTGATGGCCTAGGTCGACATCGAGCTCTATCTGGCCTTTAGCATCAACTCGATGGTTGGTGAAGCCCTCTAACCTACCATCATATCTTTCCAACTGCTCGTCATTAAGACCCATCTCTTTGAAAGTCTTGTAGAACAAGATATCCTTGCAGACCCCCGTGTCGACTAAGAGTGCTTCGTCGTACATCCGTCTATGAGACCTGGGATGACGAGAACTTGCTCTCTAGCCGCCATGTTAGTTGCCAATTCATGAGGGTAGAAACTGATCACTTCATCTCTTACATCTCTCCTTGGAGGTACATGTGGGGCTTTGTTGAGCTGAAAGATCTTGTGTTTGATTGCTGTGTTGCTTGCTTGTTCAGTAATGACCCCCAGGTTCAATCTAGGTTGCCTCGGACCTTCTTTGTCCACCCGCTGGCTGCCGCCCCCACCGGCTTGAGGCCTTTTCACATAAGCGTCGAGCCTCCCCAGGTCGACCATTCTTTAGATAATACGCTTCAAACCCAAACAATCTTCTGTTAGATGACCCGTGTCCTTGTGGTAATCACAATACTTGATGTTGTCTCTCCTAAACTTGTTGCCTGGGTTCATGGGGACAGGAGGAGCCAACTCGACGACATTCATAATTTCTGTTCGACTCACCGTAAGGGGAGTGAAATCCTCGGGCACCTTCTCTGTTGCCCTAGTCCTGTTCTTCCCATTTTTATTATTTCCTCCATTCTTGTTGGGGTCTTTCTTATCATCGGCGACCTCAACCTTTGGGCTCTTACCATTCTTCTTCTCTTTCCTTTCCTCGGCCAGAGCAACGTTATACACCTTTTCGAACAACTCCTGTCGAGTTGTGACTGTACGAACTGTGAGCTCATAATCCATGTCTTCCGAGGAAATACCACTCCGGAAGCAATTGATCACCTCCCTGTCGGTGAGATCCTCTTCAATCTTGTCCACCATTTCTTTAAACTTGGTGAAGTAGCTCATGGAGCTTTCATTTTTGGCCTGCACCAAGTTGTTTAGATCAGTCACTGTCACTTTCCGAGCCCCAGCTGTCGAGAAGCGATCTAGGAATTTCGTTCTTAAACAGGTCCAGGTGGTAATGCTGCCAGCTGCCAACCCATTAAACCACGTCAAGGCTGCTCCTGTGAGGGTACTTATTAAGGCTTTGCACATATTGTCGTCTTCATTGGCGACAAAGCACATCGTGGCTTCCAGGTGTGCTATGTGACTTCTTGCATTGGTGGCTCCAGAGTACTTTTCCAATAGGGGAAGTCTGAAACTTGGAGGAGGTCGGCTGTCTCTCATCTCCTTGGATAGAGGTCGAAGAGCAAAGTCAATTCGTTCAACCTTTCCAATCTCTTTTTTCTTCTCCTCCTCCCATTGTTCAAACTTCTTTTTCATCAACAACCACTCTCTGGCGTCGGGTCTTTCATCTCCTGGAGGGGGAACATCATTTGACTTCTGACCTTCACTTCTGGGGGAAGTTACCTGCCTACTCCTCATGTCTCTGTGAGAATGAGCCCTCTCTGATCGAACTGGAGATCTGTGCCTGTCATTTCTTTGTGGCGACCTGCGCCTATCAGAATCGGATGGCGACCTGCGCCTATTATCCCCGAGTGGCGACCTGCGCCTCTCGTCTCTTATAGGCGACCTGCGCTCGTTCCTGTCTCTACGAGACCCTGATCTCTGTGTTCGTGCTGGAGAAATGCGTCTGTTTCTGTTGGTGGTTAATTGTGTCCTCAAATCAGACTGAGCCTCTTGCTCCCTGTTTCTGGTGAGGCTAGCCCTTAGGTCGTTACTTGGCACATGAACGATCGTAGGAGCTCGTTGAACTATCATGTTTTCACCATTCTGCCCTACACCCTCATTTGGCCTAACACTCCTGGCCTGTTGCCTATCAGAGACCTGGGTGGGAGCCACCCTTTCTGAGCGTACGTCCGCCTGCTCTGCCTCCTCCATGGCTATCAAATCAGCCAAAATTTGGGCTCGCTCCAACATCATTTCCTTCTTGCTCATGGGATTGGTTGAGGGACCCGCCCCGCTTCCCATGTTCACCGCCCTGGCCGGACGTTTTGGAGGAGGTGGAACTCCTTGTCCCTCCATATTTATTTTTCCTCTCCTTGTATCAGGCAATCCTCTGCCATCAACAATACTAGTAGAGCGCGTTGCTCTACCGTGAGGGCGATTTGGTGGGGGAGGAGGCAAATCCATATTTTCAGTATTGACATTGAGATTTCCAGCATTCGTATTGGTGTTGTTGTTCACTTCAATGAATTCTTCAGAAGCATCTTCCACATGCCCGTGCTGGGTTACCATGATTGTAGGTTGATGGAAATTTTCGAGGTCAAGCTAAAGCACGATTCCCGTAATGGAACCAACCGATGCCGCAGAATTGTGCTTATCAATCTTCCTCCACGTGGCGGGACGAATCACCCGGCTCCTTGACTCAAATCGTAACTCCACGACTAGCCGGATGTGTCTCCGGCGAGGACGCTCGGGCGTGAGAGTAAGATCACAGTTGAATATTGCTCAAAATGTATTGAATGAATGAATTTCAATAGCAAAATGGCAGTTACCTCTCACCGTTTGGTAGTGATGGAGTATTTATAGACAAAAGTGATGTATTTTTGGGGAGGCGACATGTGCTCCGTGATTGTAGCGGCGGTTATTGGTAATGGGAACGTGTCTATAACGGCCCCTGATTTGTAGGGATGTGGTTATGAGAATAGTTCAACCAAATACGCCAGCAAGTGTCAAGTCGTCACTTGTTGTTTAGGTCGAGGTCACCATTCGAGGAATGGTCGACCTGACTGTCGGGTAGAGCATGGTTCGCACCCGAGTTGTAATACGGATTCTGAAGTTGGACTAAGTTAAGTCGGGGCCTGGTGGGCCGAACCATGGGCTTAATCGACTGATCCTTGAGATGGGCTTTGGGCCCTGTTTTAGTTGGGTCAGCCTCAGTGAGAATGTGAGAGTCAAGGCTGCCTGTGATTGGGCTTTATTCGCATGGCCCAACTCGACACTTTTGGTATGTTCAAATATAAAATTTCAATGCCCGTTATTGTCGTGAAGCTCAAACTAAACGACTGACTTTTCATTTTAATTTTTTTTTATATATTATCTTAATAATTTAGCATTGATTTTCTTTGAAACAATTGGGAATACTTTTTTTTTTAATCTATTCTTTATTTACAAGGTTTATTTTTTGTAATGTTTTTAAATCTATATCTATATATACTCCCTCCGTCCCATATCTACGTGCACACTTTCCATTTTGAGCGTCCCAAACCTACGTGCACATTTTCTAAAATGGAAAGGAATCTTTACTATTCTCTCCACTCATTCTCTCTCCTACGTTATTTTAATACTCACAACACTATTATAATTTACTATTCCCTCCACTCATTCTCTCTCCTATTTTATTTCACACTCACAACACTTTCAATATAATACTCTCTCCTTAATTTACGTGAAAAGTCAAACTAGGCATCAAGATTCGGAACGGAGGGAGTATATAATAACAAGATAGTGGTAATTTAAGGGGTCATGAGGGGCATTTTCGTCATTTCACATGGTGGCAAATTGAAAATAATATTGCCTCAAATAACACGTGTGAAGCTGTGATTGGGCTTCATTTACTTTTTTTTTTTTTTTGATAATTTGGCCATGTGTCGCCATTTGGCTGAAGGGCATTTCCGTAATTTCGGCCGTGCGTGTATGGACGCGCCGACACCGGTGCGTTAAGCGCTTTAACGCAGCCTTACTTTTTTTTTTTTTTTTTTTTTTTGGTAGGACACTTGGCCTCGTCCTATTCGCTGGTTGGATTTTGTTTTTTTTTTCTCACCCATTTCTTTTTCCTCAATTATTTTATAATTAATTATTATTTTTTTTAATTTTATTTACACCAAAATTCATAAAAAAAATTTCTCTTTAAATACAGACTTTTTTCATTTGATTTGGACACAGAAAAAAAAACTTTTATTTTTAAATATAAATTTCGTAATTATCCTTTGTTAATTTTTCTTTTTAATTTTTCAATATGTTTTTAGTCAAAATTATTTTTGACGAAAAAAATAACCCTCTTTTTTAAATATAAATTTATTGATTATCATTTGTTAATTTCCTTTTCTTTTAATATATTTTTAGTGAAAATTAATTAAGTGTGAAGTATTTATTTTTAATTATAAAAGAAAATAATAATAATAATAATAATAATAATAATAATAATAATAATAATAATAATAATAATAATAATAATAATAATAATAATAATAATAATAATAATAATTTCACTAATCATAAAAATAAAGAATCTAAAATAAAGTAAAAGTGGTGGGGTATAGGATGATGAGTTGGGATGGTGTTGAATTTTTTTAAACAAAATCATTTTGTATTTATAAAGTATAAAGTATAATAATAATAATAATAATAATAATAATAATAATAATAATAATAATAATAATAATAATAATAATAATAATAATAATAATAATAATAATAATAATAATAATAATAATAATAATAATAATAATAATAATAATAATAATAATAATAATAATAATAATAATAATAATAATAATAATATGACTAATCATAAAAATAAAGAATCTAAAATAAAATAAAAGTGGTGGGGTATAGGATGATGAGTTGGGATGGTGTTGAATTTTTTTAAACAAAATCATTTTGTATTTATAAAGTATAATAATAATAATAATAATAATAATAATAATAATAATAATAATAATAATAATAATAATAATAATAATAATAATAATAATAATAATAATAATAATAATAATAATAATAATAATAATAATAATAATAATTTGACTAATCATAAAAATAAAGAATCTAAAATAAAATAAAAGTGGTGGGGTATAGGATGATGAGTTGGGATGGTGTTGAATTTATTTAAACAAAATCATTTTGTATTTATAAAGTATAATAATAATAATAATAATAATAATAATAATAATAATAATAATAATAATAATAATAATAATAATAATTTGACTAATCATAAAAATAAAGAATCTAAAATAAAATAAAAGTGGTGGGGTATAGGATGATGAGTTGGGATGGTGTTGAATTTTTTTAAACAAAATCATTTTGTATTTATAAAGTATATAGAGTTATTTAAGTTATGGGGAAGTGTGATGAGTGTGGGTTTTGATTTATACTAATAAGTGGGATGGGGTAATATGATTATTTTGTTTATTTTAGTTCGTTATATCAAACAATTTATTTAAATTTTTTAAATAAATTTTTGAAGCATAGTAAATAAAGTATTAATAAGTTTGTCAATTTTTCTATTCATCTTAAAAAATTGTGTATTTATAATATTGGAATTAATTTGATTGAAAAAATTTAAAAATAGTTAAGAAAATAAATAATATTTTTAGAGAAAGAAATTATTATTTCAATTTATTTTATTTTTTGATTTTTTTTAATTGTGGATAGAAAATGGTGTATGTACTCATTTTACTGAAATCTTGGTCTCAATTTTTTTAGTCTCCATCTATATATTTAAAATGGGTCATTCTTTCAAATCTATATCTATATCTATATACTAAAAACTTGATTGTGGTAATTAAAGGGGGTTTGAGGCGCAATTTCGTCATTTCACGTCGTGGGAAAATGGCAATAAATTCGGATAAAAAAGCATGTGGCGATCTGTGATTGGCCTATATTATTTTTTATTTTTTTCGTTGGAAATGAGTACACGTGTCGTCCGTTTGTTCGAGGGCGTTTTGGCCATTTCCTTGCCGCGGGAGGGACACGCCCCGACAATGGCTCGTGAAGGCAGATGAATTTTTCTTCTTTTTTTTTTTTTTTGGTTTGGACACGTGTTTGGCCATAGGATTTAGGTTTTCTTTTTTAACCCATTTCTTTTACCTAAATTATTTTATAATAAATTAATTTTTTAAACAAAATAGTCTCTATTTAAAGATAATATTTTTTTATCATTAATATTGGTCATTCTTTCAAATCTATATCTATATCTATATATCTATACATATATAATAATAAGATTGTGGTAATTAAAGGGTGTTTGAGGGGTATTTTCCTCATTTCACGCCGTGTCAAAATGGCAAAAAAAATTGACTTAAAAGACATGTGGCAGGCTGTGATTGGGCTTTATTATTATTATTTTTTTTGTAAATTTGGATACGTGTCGCCATTTTTGGTGAAGGGCTTTAATTTATTAATTATTATATATATATTTAATATTAATAATTATATATATATATATATATATATATATATATATATATATATATATATATATATATATATATATATATATATATATATATATATACTCCCTCCGTCCCTCCCGACTTAGGACGTTTAGGTTGGGCACGGGGATTAAGGAAAAAGTGTAAGTGGGTGGATGTTGTGAGTATGAAAAGTGATGTAGGTGAGAGAAAGTGGGGTAGGGAGTAATGAGTGAAAATTTGTTGTGAGTGTAAATGTGGGTCCCATTAATAAAGTACTTTCCATTTTGGGGTTGTCCTAAGTCGGATGGGACGCCCAAAATGGAAAAATGTCCTAAGTCGGGCGGGACGGAGGGAGTATATATATACTCCCTCCGTCCTATGTAAATGCAAACTAACTTTTTGGGTGTGGGAATTAAGGAAAAGTAGGAGAGAGAAATATGTGGAGAAGGTGTTTGTGAGTATGAAGAACTAAATAGGAGAGAGAATGAGTGGGAGGAATAGTTAGGAGAGAGAATGTTGTGAGTGTAGTAGGAGAGAGAATGAGTGGGTGGAATAGTGAATATTTATTTCCATTTTGGACAGTTTGCATTTACGTGGGACGGACCAAAATGAAAATAAGTTTGCATTTACGTGGGACGGAGGGAGTATATATATATATATATATATATATATATATATATATATATATATATAATTACACCTATCTTGAACTTGAAGCCTCTTTATATACCAAGGCCAAGACCATTTTTAATTTGTTTTCTTTGTATGTGGGAAATCTGCCTTGGCCTTGGCCTTGCCTTGGCCTTGGCCTTGGCCTAGGCTTTTATCCCACATAGAAAAAAAACGAAAGTAAGATGGGTTGATTTGGTTCTATAATGATGATGAAGCTTAGCCAAGCATGCATGGTTCGTCCGTGGCTTTATCCAATGGCTGGCTTGGTCTTGACCGGTCGTGCCCTTGGCTTTGACTTTGTAATTTTTCAAAAATGGCCAAATCAAATATTTGAATCGAATAATTCGAATTTCAATTTTGAATGGAATAAAAATTATTTTTTATATTCGAATATGAATCGAATACACGAATATGAATCAAATTTTATATTCGAATACAATCGAAATATGAATATGAATCAAATTTTATATTCGAATATAAATCGAATACGAATCGAATATGATGATATTCGATCTGATTCAATTTGTTTACACCCCTATCAATAAATATCCGTGTATCGCACGAATGTAACACTATATTTATTTTAGTGACCTTCAATTTGATATTTTTACTCACAATATATGTTACAAATATTTTTTTTAATGTATACAAACATCTTTATTTCTTTTGTATTTGTTTAGATTTCAATCAGTTATTCGTTATTAACTGTCCGTGCATCGCACGGGGGTTAAACTAGTATGATTAACATTAAAATCTTGATAGTCAATCTTGATGTTCAAAATGTTCAACTACTACAATTACTTTATTTGAGGTTGAGGGCAGAAGTGCTAGCCAGATAGATACGTAAAGTTTTGTTCGGAACATTTGGAATAGTTTAAGCTTATTTCTTAGATTAATATCTTAATTTAATTTTTTACTAGGCTGCACTAGATTTTTGAATGATTCTGAAGTAGTGAAAGAGACTCCGTTGCAATTTGATTGAGATTCAGAGTCTTATAATGAATGTGTTTTATTTTTTAATCATTATTTACACTTTTCTCTCCTCCTTGAAATCTGATTACTAAATGATTAAAAATGACAGTTAACATTCGTTTTCATTTTCCCCACTTCTTATCATTTTCATATCATACTATCACCACGCCTTTGGCATGGGCTCATAGTACTAGTATAAATACGTTGATTGTCTTATTTAAGGAGTATAATGTGTGCTTTTAGGGCTTACGTTAGAAAAATCATTGAACTAAATGTCCCACAAGTTTTTATGCATTAGTATATTATACTGCATGCAATTTGCAGTATTTAAAAATTATGATACAACATTTTCAATACTATATCCCGCCACCACCATTGCTGTCCACCGTCGCCGGACACCGCAAGGTCGCCGGTCATCGAAAACCCCTCGTCCGTCGAAAATCGGTCGCCGGTCGCCACCTGTTGCTGTATTATATTCGGTATACATTATTATTCATTGTCATGTACTCCCTCCATCCAACCCGAAAAATGCAGAAATTTTCATTTTTGGTGTATCATTTAAAAAGACACACTCCCAAAATGGAAACCTTTTAATACTTCTTTATTCGTGGGATTCAATAACTATCCACTAACTATTTCCTACCCCACTTTCTCTTTCTTACTTCACTTTTCATACTCACAACATTTACTGCACTATACACTCTTCTTAATTTTTATGTAAGGACAATTTTGTGACTTTTCGGATGGGACGTAGGGAGTATGCAGTATGTTTGCAGAATAATACAACACAATAATAAAATATGAAAAGAAACTTATGAACATTACGATACCTTTTTAGAATTTATGAGATATTCTCCCTTCTACTCCATCCATCGCCGTCGTCTCCACCTCCTCCTTCGGCGACGCCATTTCTGTGTTCATCTCAACTCACTCCTTTTTTTCCTTTCAATTTTTCTCGATTCACTCTGATGGCTGCCCACTCCGTCTAAGAACCACCTAGTCCGCCTAAGCACCGCTTATGCCGCCTAAGCGGCGATTCTTCCCGGAGCGCCTAATCTGGCCGAATGAAGGAAATTGGGGTGGGAGGTGACCGCTTATCCCGCCTAGCCCGAATTTTAAAACACTGATTTTAGGTATAAATTTTCAATCTACCTCAATATTGAATATTGTTACATTTCATTAATTATATCCATTGTGTGAGGTAATGTACAAACGAAAAACAATTAATAAGGGTAAATTTGATATTTTAGTTAGTAAAATTGTTATATTAATTGCATTTCTTACAAATTATGCAAACCTTCAAAACGACATTTATTTTGAAATCAGAAGAATACCATTATAGACCAAAGATATTAATTTAAGATTACATTATTATAGGTTACATGAAGCAAAATTGTATTAGCAAACTAAGCTTAGTTTTCATGGCCCTTGGGTGCACTTAACAATAGTCTTGTCTGCCAATGGTGTTCATTGTTTTGTACATAAGACATTGTTTATTGAAAATAAAAATAGACCTTCCCTAAGGGCCGTTTGGTTTGTAGGAAAGTGGGGGAATGGAATGCCAAATTTCGTTTTCCCAATTTCTTTGTCCTGTTTGATTTAAGGTTTTCTAAAATTTTCATTCCCAAGGAATGACCAATTCCCTCCAACTAAGGAATTTCTCATTCCTTCCATATATGGAAGGAATGGTCAATTCCTTCGGGAATGAAAAAAAAATTTTTTTTGATCAAAATACCCCCAAATCCAAATCACCCCTACCCCGCCCCTGCCCTACCCCACCCCACCCCACCCCCCACGAATTTTTTTTCCCTGCCTACTTTTATTTTTTTTTCCCTACCTACCCCCTCCCCCCATCCAGCCCTGCCCTACCCCCCACCCCACCCCCCCCCCACCCCCACGAATTTTTTCCCCTACCTACCCCCTCCCCCCATCCAGCCTCTCGCCCTACCCCCCACCCCCCCACGAAAAAAAAATATTTTCACTCATTTTGCATACCCCCTACCTACCCCCACCCCCACCCCCAGAAAAAAATATTTTTACTCATTTTGCATACCCCCTACCTACCCCCCACCCCTACCCCAAAAAATATATATATTTTTTTTAAAAAAAGGGTAAATTGAACATTTTATATGATTTCATTTCACTCCATTCCTATAATTTGTATTTTCAAACCAAACATGATTTGCCAAGAAATTGAATGACAATTTCATTCCATTCCGTGCCAACCAAACGGAGGGGTTTGACCAGTTTTTTTCCATTCCAATTCCTTAAGGAATTCAATTCCATTGACCATTCTATTCCTTCACTTTTTTTTCACCGAACCAAACGGCCCCTAAGTGTTTATTTTTTGTTAAATTTAATGTCAAAGATGTAAAAATATTTTTTATTCAATTTTAAATCTTTTAGTTTAGTTAGTATATGAAATATAGAAAAAATTGGTAAAATTTTATTTGGGAACAAAGTATTTTTTAGAAAAAAAAAAAAGACGTTCATTTTGGATTTTTTCTTTTTTTTTTTTTTGTGAAAATTAAGGGAGATTGGGAGTAATAATTTATCATGGCTTTACAGGAGCGGATCCAAAGAGCAATTGATGTGGGCTCCAGCCCACCTCAAAATTTTGATAATTTTTTTGTTTTTTTTACCTAAGTCAGTACACGCAACCGTCAAAATCTCCCCTCATAATCCACTCTATACTACCATACCCACGTGACCACTCTAGTCTCTAGTCTCTAGTCTAATTCACTAATCAATCACTCAACTCTCACTCCATCAATGAATGTAATTAGTAATCACTGTTATTATTGTTTATAATATATTTTAAATGTCAAGCCCACGCGATTTTAAAATTCTAAATCTGTCACCGTGACTTTAGAATCTTTTGTAGAAAGTAAAATAGGAAATATTATGGAATAGCAAAAAGGAAACAAACAATCCTTAAACTAGATGAGTTTCAACCTCATAAAAATGGTGAATAATCGAATATTAATAAACGTACAAGATTGATAACACATAGCATGTCCAAACATCTGATGATGATAGTGATGAAAACATACATTAGGTTGCGTGTCCTTCAAGTTGGTCTGCTCTCCAAACAACACCACATAAAAATAGCCAACCATGCGACCAGGGGCGGAGCCGGGGGCGTAGGGCACTCGCTTCCAGGCGGAAATGCAGTGGAAAAAAAATTTTTTTGCCCCCCCCCATATTTTTTTTTATATATGTATATATATAATTAACTCCAAGATTAACACCAGTGAGTGGTGTGGTTCAGTGGTAGAAGTGGTGAAGTTAAATCTTTTGGTGTTTCCTTTTAAATCCGTGTTCGAGCCCTGCTACCTACATTTTCAATTAATTTTATTTGTCCTCCATCTTTGCTATTCTCTCTTTCTCTCTATCCATTTCTTTTTCTTAACAGTTTTGTTGTTCTCTTTCTCCTAATTTCCTCACATTTTTTCAATCTTAATTAATTAGTTAGGCTTTTCCCATTTCTTAATTCTTTACATTTTTAACTAAAATACATTGTATTTCATGGATCCGACCCATTTTTTACTTGTCCGACCCGAAAAAATTTTTTCTCTTGCCCCCCCCCCGGGGCAATTCCTGGCTCCGCCCCTGCATGCGACTATTGTGCATCAAGGTCTAAGCGTTGTTCTTTGTGGTGGTTCGGTTGGTATATCGACTGTATTTTACATATATCATATATTAATCAAGTATGAATTGGTATACAAAAATATGTATCAGTACCAACCACAAAAATCGGTATACCAAGTTTATTGGTGCTTGATTGGTACAGTTGGTATTCGAATGAATATCGTGTTTTGAAATAAGGAAAGTGAATTAGGGCATTTTATCACTACACATCATATATCATATGTAAAAAAAAGACGTTAAAAAGTCGAATGCGACTTTTATTTTGAGGCGATGAGAGTATTTGGTTAATTTACATTGTCCACTCCCCTCTTCTTTCTCTTCTCCTTCTAGCCGTAACAACGAGAAATATGAGCCATTAATTATTATGAACCAACTGTTTATACTTTTTCATTTTTACTTCACCAAATACTCCATTTTGGAAGCCTGTTTACCTAAATTATCAAGTTAAGTACTATCAGCTGAAACACAATACTCTCTCCGTCTCATAATAGCTTACTCATTTACTGTTGAGAACGGAAAATAAAGAATAATATTATTAAAGTAAGAGTATTGAGTGGGTAAGAGGGAGAATGAGTGGAGAGAATAGTAAATTTGAAAAGTGTTGTGAGTATGACAAGTGGGTCCCATGAATAAAAAAGTATTAAAAAGTTTCCTTTTTAGAAAAGTGTGACTTTAAAGTGGGACGCCCAAAATAGCAAAATGGGTAAGATAATATGGGACGGAGGGAGTATATGTAACAAACCTGGAAATGAACTTGTTAACTTTAGTTAGAAGAATGATATCGAGTCAAAGCGTGTGTGTGTGCGTGTTCTAGAGAGAAGCCATGCTTGTGAGAGCGTGTGCTGTGATTGTATACACTTTAGATTATCGTGTATCTTGGTTTGGTAGTGCCCCCAAATGTAATCAGTAGACGAATTTGGAGTATCCAAATCCTTAACATAATCGTACACGAAGTAAAGAAGAAACGAACGGACAATTATCTGATCACAAGGTTAGGGGGTCAATTACTCTGCAATACCAAAATTTTTGTTATAACTTATACTTGACACAACCTTATTAATCTGTTCTATTGCTGCACTTTGGAGTACCACTGGTGCAGCATTATTATTCTACAGTGCTTATTACGGAGTACTTACCGTGTACCCACCGGAGAAAGTACGCCACAATATTATGCACCCATTTCACGTTTTATCTCAAGTGCGGCTCTAACAACATTTCCTCTCGTGATAATCCCAACCTTCAAAGATGAAGGAAGCCATTGTCATTAAGAAATTAATCGGGCATCATCAGAGCAGATAGGTTGAAGTGAGTGGTGGTCCAGAATTGAAGAAAGAATAAAATACTCCCTCCGTCCCAAAATGAATGTCCAAAAAAAAAATCAAATTTGCTATGGATCAAGAGCAAATTTAAAATATTTTCAGATATTCAATTTGGGACAGAGGTAGTAATAAGCTGATGTGGCGTACCAGCTTTCCTTCACCATCAACCACCGGAAGCCTGCGATATTTTGTCTCGAGCAATATTCTGACAACAAAAAATGGTTACAAGTTAATTTTTAATTGATGCTAAATAAGCAAGGAAAATACAGTTGAGCTGTTTAATAAACTGAAGAAAGCCTAGACTCTGTTTAACTTGTGTTTAGTTCTCGAGCTAACCTCAACCATGTTTACTCTCGAGGTATAAATGAGCCAGCTCAACTTGGCTCAAAAATAAGCGGAGTCATCCCAAAACATATGCTCCTTCCATCCCAAAATGGCAAAATAAGAGTCTCTTATTCCCTTTGGGAAGTCCCAAAAGCGGTTTCCCTTTACAAAACTTTTCATTTTTTGGTATAGAAAATTTACATATTTAACCGGTGGGGGTTGCTCTTCTCCATAATGGCGCAACCTAAAAGCACGGAAAGTTCAATTTTTCTCCCTTGTGAATTCTTCTGCATAGTGGGCCCAAACATTTTAATAACAAAGTCAAAGGCTTTACCTAAAATTGTTTGCTCAGTCAAATGAGACTCTTATTTTAGAACTGAGGGAGTAAAACAATTTACGTATATTTTATATGATCTTGTTCCGTATTTTTGACTAAGAATTGATTAAAGCTTGAGCTCGACTAGTTTAAGTCTATATACTAGTCCATGTTTAGTTCTCCGGAAGATGTGAGATATTTGTCTAACAGGCCCCTCACGTGTGAACCCGAAGAGAAGGTTGGAGGGTCGAGCACGTGGAGTCGTGGACCTTATAGAAGATAGAAGGACTTGTATATGAGAGTTGATAGAGGACCCATGTAGAAGCAACGGAAGACCACCGAGGTGGACCTTATAGAAGATAGAAGATAGCGGGACTTGTATATGAGAGTTGACTGAGGAGCCATGTAGAAGCAACGGAAGACCACCATAGATCGGTGGCTCTGATACCATCTTAAAATTAGAGATGGGTCAGAAAAAGTAGAGAGGGACCCAAGTGTGAGCATGAGCTGGACTGTACCGATAACAGACTATATTGTAGGTTCAACCTTAAAACCAATTGGTCAATAAGGAAAGTAGCTCCTCAAGTATATATACTAGTCCATGTTTAGTTCTCTAGGAGATGTGGGAAATTTGTCTAACAGCTGGAACATGGTGCCTTGGCTCATGCTCAATTACTAATAAAAGGGTTGAGCTTGAATAGCCAACTCTATGGTCGGCTCAGTTCGTTTACAGGCCTTAGATGCGCCAAAGTGGTCTAGCTCAATCGACATCCGGTATCCCTTTCTATATGAAAGGTTAGGGGTTCAATTCCCACCAAAGACACAATGTCACTCTTGTAATAGCTTAAGACATTAATTAATAAAAAAAAATACGGACCTTAGATGCATCGATATTATTGAATTAAGACATGAAAACACAATAAAGAAAAGCATTATGGGAAACATGACAGTACCTAGCAGCATCCTCGAGATTGGTACTCTCACGAACCACTACCGGGACTGGTGTCATCAGATCACCAACCACTTTCCCGTTGGTCTTACTGAGCAACTTTTGTACTTCATTGAATGTCTGCAACCAGCAGTCAGAATTAGGATGCCATGATTATACAAATCATATGGATGCTATACTAAAATACTTGTAAACTACAAGTTTTTTGCTTATCCATTCCAGTCAAATCTCTGAATCTACAAAAACGCTACATAATATAACGTATATGCCAGCAAATTCACTGTTACTGTGAATACAGTTAAACTAATTTAAGGCTTTAATTTATCATTCGTACATCTATTTTCAGCCAAAAAAAAAATGAAAAAGATATGTTTGTGGATTATCACATGCGTGCTAGACTGTAGATTTATAAATACAATATCTTCCTTTCATAAAGATGTACTTTAAAGACAACTCCTAATACACAGTAGGAAAGCATATGGCTAAGTACTTGTCATAAACAATGTTAAACAAAAGGGGTAAAGTCAAGTCTAATGATTCAACTACCCACAATATGAATACTGAAATACATAAGTCTCACATACTTTCCAGGTGCTGTCAACTTCAGGGAACATGCTCGTATCGGTTCGGCCAGTACCTAATACAAAAATTGGAAACTTTCTCTTATCAGAACTTTAAAAAATTAGATTGAAGCAAATAGATGCAGTAAAAATTGATCTTATATTTGTGGTTCTGACTTCTGAGAGAGAGAGGAGGGGGGGGGGAGATAATACTTGGTTAGAGCACCTGTTTAATAAGTGAAAAGTCTCTAGTTCAACTCTCAACAACAGATTTCATTTCCAAAAAAGAAGACCAATTCAATCAGTGTTTTACTTCCCATGGAAAATCGAATCAACACTCCTTGTAGCACCATCCTTTTCTAATGAACCAGGAATTCAAGGAAACAACCTAACTATATACCAATAGCTTTTGCCTCTATGCTTCCTAGTAAGTTGAACCATATATGTATTGATATAGTACGTAATAAAGAGGCAACAGTGGAAAACGAAAAGGAATGCATCTTAACAAGTGAAATGATAACATATCATTCTGCAACAAGGAACACATCTTAACAAGCAAGGAGTAGGATAACCTTCTCCAATACCAGAGCAACAAAGTGAAATTTTACTGCTTCAATTTAGCGCTTACCTGATATCGAGTCCAGTGCTAATAAGTCATAGTCTGAAACGAGACCAACCTGCAAAACAAGAAAACCTTTTATTTTTTTAACTATATTGAGCTCATGTACATTGTATCTGTTATAAAGTTGACTACTGGAACCCCGAGACCATAAAGAAATGAGAGCAGAAGATTAAGAGAATATGAAGAGAAGGCTGCTCAGGTCCATATATTCAGAGTGAAGGAGTCCCGGTGTTCAAAAAGCATTTCATGGATAAAAGCAAGTCTTGGGGGCAAATGATAGTATATTTCATTTTAGCTTGAACATATCCCTAACTTGTGGTAAGCTTATTAGTGCCTACAAGACTACAATATATTTACATGCTCAGCCAAGGAGCTCTTGCTCAAGCGGCATCCGATGTCCCTTTCAATACGAGAAGTCAGGGGTTCGAACCCCACCAAATGCAATTTCTAGCACTTTGAAGTGCCACTCTTGTAATAGATTAAGTCATTCATTAATTAAAAAAAAACATTTAAAAAAAATATTTACATGCTCAAGTTAGAATGTAGAATGTAGACTGTAGACTATAGACATGTGAAACATGTACAATGAAAGTTTGAAGTTTATATATATAAGCTGTTTTACCTTATTTTTTCCTTTTAAAACATAATACATTCAGAAGGTTTAACTGAAAGTTTGAAGTTAATATATATAAGCTGTTCTACTTTATTTTTCCCTTTTAAAATATAATACATTCAGAAGGTTTAACTGAAGGCAGAATCCAAAGACAGGTTTTAAAGTCATTTCTTCTTATTAGCTTATCCAACTCTTGAGCAATTTAACAGTTAAAAAGTTATGTCTCATACATAAATGAGAAAGATTTGCATATGGGGTCTCCATTTTTCTCCCCTCACAGGGATTATGACTGCTAAATACTAACTAATCATAATTATGATCGTACTAGGAAACTAGAATCAAGCTTTTGGCTATGAACCATAGTAAAATTAAGATTTCCTTTTGCAAGTGAACGGCTCAGGCAGTCATTAAACAGAAGTTAATGCTTGATTGTGGAAGGTTGTGACTTTTTCCTACATGTATTAGTATATGAATATCTCTCTGTACTCCATTCGGTGTTGATCTAAATTAACACCTGTGTTGCTAATCAATCAGAGATGTGGTCTAGATTTGTGATGCAACATGGAGTTTGATAGTTTTGTACAGTGGCAGAACTCTAGCGCTCAGCATCCTTTACAGTTTACATAGAGAAGAATGGGCTACGCAGGAAAATTTCTATATTGTAATTCCTAATAGGGACATGTTGCTTGCCTTGGAGTAGATTATACGACACGTTAATCAATGTGCTTGCAGTTGCTTGTTCACACGTTTATTGTGTTACATTTTATTCGGCTTCTGCAATGTTACAATAATATGTCATTCTAGGACTAAGAACTGCAAAGCAGAAGCAGAAAGCGAGAAGATTAAAACAATCGCTATCATGCATTATAATACGGCCAACAAGCCAAAAAGAACATGAGCATCCATGGTTTAATCCACTCCAAGGAAAATAAGCATTCCACTATAAACGATGGAGCTTACAATTGGCAGTTTCCTACATATTCTCTCCCTAGGAGGAGGACTAACCCAATCCCATAGAGTACGACTCTCACAGCCCAAACTAGCCCCACACTCTATTTTGTCTCATACCACCAAGTCTAGATCAGTTTATTTGTGCATACAATACGTCTCTCACACACAAACCCGCACGGTTTTTATAGTCTATTTCCACTTTACAAGAAAACCACTATCCTGATTCACACAGAAAGTATATCTGATCAGACGTGATTATCCATGTTTCTTCATCCAAACATGCTAACTTAATTAGCAAACAAAGCCTAACGTAAATACATAAATTGTGACTATTTTTTTCACACTTGTAGCTATAAGAAACTGTTTAAGCACTCATCGAGATCACATCATATTTGTCATGCTTTACTTTTACAAATTTGCAAGCCAAATCATCACTAATAATTGATGGATGGTGAAAGCATAAAAGCGTAATACAAGTACAAGTTTTAGCTCATCAAAGAAAGGGCCTATTTTGATGTTGAACTTCTAAATAGTGTGATAGAACATGGTGAGGAATTACACAGATACACTCACATTTCAAAAGGGAAGATAACTTTAATGCAGTTTCATGAAGGTGCAAACAAGTAGAGCTACATTTAAGATATGTCTCATGCACAATGTGATTCCAATTTTAGGAGGGAGGGAGTATATAAAGAAACAAAGTTTGTCTTACCAATTTCCAGTCCTCGTCAATCACTGGAAAACCAGTTATTCTATGTTCTACAAGAGCTTCCAGTGCTGTTGGCAGGAAGTCAAGTTAGAGAAAAGGGGAAACTGATGACTGAAGAAATAAAGAATAAGCAAAAGTACCCTCATCTACGGTTGTTGTGGGCTTCACCACATGTAACTCTTCTTTTCTGGTCATATAATCACCCACTATGTATACTCCATTTTTTGACTGCCAAAATCAGATGAGTAAACCAAATTTGAGAGAAAAAAAGGAGTTCAAAAAGAAACGAATGACATATGCATGTGATATGCTATTTGAAAGTGCATTCTGAAGACGCATATTTAGCTGATAAAATCCAGCAGAAACTAACATAAAAGGCTTGCTGTTACATTCATAATGTCAAGCTACATATGTCTTGCATGTATGAATTCCACTTACCAAACTGGACTAGAAAGTTGGTATGCAACATTGCAACCAGCGAAGCCACCTTTATGGGATGGGGATCACTTGACCCCCTTAACTATTGCAAAATATCATTTTAGTACCTTCAAATTTTGAAAAAGTACACTAAAAGTACAATGTTCGTCAGTTTTGACTCACTTTCTTTGTTATAAATCTGTACAATGATATCATTTTGACCCTCTTTTGAGCCAAAATCTTCATTATAAGTAAAAAAAAATTATTCCCTGAGCACTTTTGACCCACGTTGCAAAAGTTTCTGGCTTTGTGACTGTGTGCAACTACTTATCTTTCTCTCTTCTTCATTTTTCTCATTGCAACAGCAATCCATGTTTAGAAACTGTTATACTGGATCAGAAAAGACAAACAGAAAACAGTACACACAAATAAGATTACAGATTTACGTGGTTCACTAACGATGTGTTAGCTACATCCACATGAATAAGAACATAATTTTTATGGAGGTGGAATACAGATTACAGTAGGGTAATAGGGATAATAGAGTATAAAGTATATAGTACTCTTCTAACCCTAATCAACAGATCCTAAACAGACATTAATACGAATATGAGCCAATTAGAGAACACCTCATACCGTTGGGTCAGGGGCTTCTCCGCCCCTGGACCCCAGACTAGGGGGCACATCCCCCTAACCCCGACTCGCACGCGTTAGTTTGCGTACTGTACTGCGGCATTCAAGGCATCCCAACAGAAACTGTTACCGACAACAAAAGCCCAAACTAAGTTACTTTAAAGGCGTAAGCCACTTGCTTCATACTCCCTCCATCCCAGAAAGTTCATCCCACTTTGACTTTCATGGTCAACTCAATAGAACTTTACAATAATTTTATAAAAACCTAATTATCCCCATGCAATTCTAAAAATTATGACGGATAGCATTCCTAATGGTGAATCATTAACAATTTTTAGAATTTCAAAGGAATAATTAGGTTTTATAAAATTATTATCAAAGTTGAGACGAACTTTTCGAGACGGAGGGAGTACCACAAAAGCTAGATCCGATTTGGTTTGCAATTTCATATGCAAAATCATCATTTTAGTGCATGGTATCAGGTATCATCCCTGACAACCGCCCCGGTTTGGTAGATAGGGCTCTTTACCACACAAGCAACTACAAAAGTTCAGCAATGAAACAGTAAAACTCAAGATTTAAACTAACTAAGCATGATGAAGTAAAACGATTTCAATCCAATTGCATGCACAAACACACACACATCAGCACTATCTAGAACGCAATTGAGAAAAATTGACAGCTAATGCCAATACTCGATAGATAAAATGACTCCAAAATTCGATAAAATTACTTAAAGAGCGACACTGAATGCTACGGCGGCCGATAAACATTAGTAAATTGAGAATCCACAGAGCAGCGTAAAAGGATTAGAAGATGTACCGGAGCAGAATTGACCATCAAGGCGCTAGCAATGCTTCTGTGAGGCCGAACTGAGGGCGGTAATGATTGAGAAACGGAGATGGAGGGAAGTCGGGGGCCGATTCGAGATAGGATGAGGCAGGGAAGGTGGTAGTGGTGGAAGGCGGAGGAGACGGTTGAGGTGGTTGGACGGAGGAGGAGAGAAAGGGAAGTTGATTCCAGCGAAGGAATCGAGGCCATTGTTTTTGGATTTTCGGAATTGGCTGGCCGGGCGGTGGGAGGGACGGGATTTCACACAGTGTGTGTGTGTGTGTGTTTGCCTTGGGAAAAGTGTAAGAGATTACTGTTCCATACCGCGCCAAAAAATATCATCTTCTTTTAAGGGGAAAAACTATTTATAACCGATCCTCTTAAACATGATTTTTTTCTCATTTAATTTCTTTTTAAAACAGTATTTCTCAAAATGATGATAACATTTTCAAACTATTTGCCAAAATAATTTATTTTTTGAAACTCACCAAATAAAAGTAGCAAGTTTGTGAAGTTCTCGCTTAAACTCGCTACTTCTATTAGCGAGTTTATATTTATTTAAATGGAATTTTAGTATTTTACGTAAATAATTTTGAAAAATTTATGAAAATTATAATAAATAAAAAAAATCGCTTCTCGAAATAGCGAGTTTAAGTCATTTGATAACATTGTTTACTTAAATTGTTTATAGACTAACCTAAATTCGCCTATTGTAATAGCGAGTTTAACTAAGGCAAATTTGCCACTCACATTAGCGAGTTTGTTGTATCTTTAATTTAATCTGAGAAATTCAGTTCAAAACTCAACTTTATAACAAACTTCTACTAAAATCTGTGACAAACAAACATATTTAATTTGTATCAAGCACATTTCAACACCATTAACAAACAAACACATTCAACAATACGTAAATATAACAAAATATCATTAAATGACCACAACATGGCTACATAGGAAATGTCTCAAATGTTCATTTAGGGATCATTTTTTCCTATACTTGTATGTTTTTTCTTTAGCTACATATTTCCCATCAACTTGCGTAACACACTCACCCTGTATATCGTGGTCCCGTGTGCCATGAGGTGACTAAGCAAATGGTAAATAAGTATGATCTCCATGTGTAACCTCACCTTATGCCTATGTCGCTATCTGAGTCTTAGGATGTGAATGTCTCTCGAGATTTGTATGTATTTGTGACTCTGACGAAGTCTCGGGATGTGCATCTTGTTAGAATATGGAAACAAAGGGTAAAATTGGAAGAAAGAACGAAGAGGAAATAGGATAATCATGGTCATGGTTGAAACGATGGGCAGGCCATGAAGTCGGCTGATGAGTACTGGACACACGAACATCAAGAATCATGGGCATGGTTGAAACCATGGGAAGCCATAGAGCTGGCTAGACGAATTCCTGAGTCAGACTTGCTTTGTTCTAATTTTGGGATGAATAGAGAATTTCTTAGGCTCCGTTTGTTTGGGGGGGGGGGGGGGAAATGTTTTTCATAAAACGTTTTTCTTATTATTTTTCGGTGTTTGGTAAGCACCGTAAAATGGATAAAATGTTTTTCAAAAAATGTTTTTTCACTTTTCAAAGTAAAATGACTAACGATTTTTTCCTAAATAAAATATTTTTCGAAAAAATAGTAACACCCTCACACACACACACCTAACTTTTCATACACACCCACGTTACCCACCCCTACCCCATCCCCTCATAAAAAATATTTATATTAAAATTATTTTTTACAATTCTCTCCCCCCCTCACCACCACCCCCTCGAATCAAAAAATAAAATTAATCATTTTAAATTTATTTTTAACAACTTTCCACTCCCACCACCACCACCTCAAGGTTAAAAAATATTTTTTTATTCATTTTAAAATTATATTTTACAACCTCCCCACTCCCAAACAATTTTTTTTTTATTCATGTTAAAAATTTTTTTTAACAACCCTCACCACCCCCATCAACTACCAACCCCCCTACCACTCTCAAACTTTTTTTTACTCATAATTAAATTAATTTATTTTTTAACAACTTCCCCACCCAATCCCACTTCCCTACTCTCGGCTACCCACCATAGCCCCACACTTTCGGCTACCCACCCTACCCCACACCTACCTCACCCCCACACCCTATCCTATCACCATCATAGTCTAGCATCATTTTACCCTTTACATTTCCCCCACTATCCTACCCTACCCACACCCACCACACCCCTAATAATCCCCACCTCCATCACCCTACCCCACCCTATCTCTTTCAACTTATATCAAATTGTGTTTTTATCGAAAAATATTTTTCTTTAATTTATTAAACATATGAAAATATTTTTCGGAAAACATTTTCCTTACCAAACATCCGAAAACATGTTTATGTCAATTTTTGGAAAACATTTTACGGGAAATCATTTTTCGAAAGTCGTTTTACGCGAAACAACCGAAATTTTAGGTTCCGTTTGTTTGGAGGAAAATATTTTTCGGAAAACGTTTTCCTCATTTTTCGGAGTTTGATAATCACCGGAAAGGGAGAAAATGTTTTATGTAAAATATTTTCCCCACTTTTCTAAATAAAATGACTTACGAATTTTTTCTAATCAAAACATTTTTCGAAAAATGGTAACATCCTCACACACACCTAACTTTCCATACACCCCCACGTTACCAACCCCACATCAACCACCCCTCTCCCTCACCACCACCACCCACTCCCCTTGTCGAGTAAAAAAAAAATTAATCATTTTAAATTTATTTTTAACAACTCCCCACTCCCACCACCACCTCAATGTCAAAAAATATTTTTTTTATTTATTTTAAAATTATATTTTAACAACTCCCCCACTGTCAGCAATTTTTTTTATTCATATTAAAATTATTTTTTTAACAATCCTCACCACCAACCTACCCACAAACCACCAACCCCCCCTCCCACGATCAAACTTTTTTTACTCATGATTAAATTAATTTATTTTTTAACAACTCCCCCATCCAACCCCACTCCCCTACTCTCGGCTACCCACCCTACCCCCCTCTCACACTCTCGGCTACCCACCCTACCCCACACCCTAGCCTAGCATCATTTTACCATTTACATTTTACCCACCACCCTACCCTACCCCACACCCACCTACCTCACCCCTACTAATCCCCACCTCCTACCCTACCTCACCTTATCTCTTTCAACTTATCTTAAATTATATTTTTATCGAAAAATATATTTATTAAACACATGAAAATATTTTTCGAAAAACATTTTCCTTAACAAACATTGGAAAACATGTTTATGTCATTTTTCAAAAAATATTTTCATTTTACGAAAAACATTTTACAGAAAATTATTTTTCGAAAGTCGTTTTATTCGAAACAAACGGACGCCTTAATTAAATGAGTCGGTTTTGATTCTCACAAGTGTTTTTAATTTTTGCATCCAATTACATTTTATACTAGGTCCGCCGTTATCCAAATTCCTCAAATTTAAACATAATTTTATTTTGCCTGATAATTTAATTTGATACTCCCTCCGTCCCAACATAAATGTCTCAAAATGGGTTTGGCACGGGAATTAAGAAATAAATATATATAATGTAAAAAGTGTATAATGAAATAAATATTGTGAGTATGAAAGTGATGTAGGAAAGAGAAAGTGGGGTAGGGAATAGTTAGTGGATATTTATTGTGAGTATGATAAGTGGGTTTCACAAATAAAAAAGTAATAAAAAACTTTCCTTTTTTTGAATTAAGACATTTTAAATGGAACACCCAAAAAGAAAAATTATGACATTTCGACAGGGCCAGAGGGAGTATCAACTTATATATTTTTGTCAATTTTGTTTTCAGAAAATCTCATCAAAAAGTTAACTTCCATCAATCAATGTTTTAAAGATATTATAGGCATTTTAGTTTTATTATTATTTGTTTTTAAATCTTGAAAGCTACTCCCTCCGTCCCACTTAAAAGAGCTCACTTTTTTTTTTTGAACGTCACACTTCAAATAACCCATTTCATAAATGAAAATATGTGAACAGTGTTTCGAACATTTATACCCTGAGAAAAGTACCTTTTTGGTCCTTAAACTATTTTAATTGGGACATTTTAGTCCTTGAACTATTTTCTAAGCATTTTTCATTCTTGAACTATTTTAATTGGGACCTTTTAGTCATTCCGTTAAAACTTTCGTCAACTAACTGTTAATTGGGACCTTTTCGTAAAGAGTTCTATAGGCCAGTGACCTTTTAAAATACTCCCTCCGTCCCGGTAGAAGCGTCACCCTTTTAGGGGTGGCGCGCAAATTAAGGAAAAGTGTGGGAAGAAAAAATGTTGTGAGTGTAATTTAAAAACAGGAGAGAGAATTAGTGGAGGAAATAGTGAATTTTAAAAGTGTTGTGAGTGTAGAGGAGAGAGAATTAATGGAGGGAATAGTGGATGGGATAATAAAATATTAATAAAAGTTTCCTTTTTAGGAAAGGGTGACGCTATAAACGGGACGCCATTTTGGGTAAAAAGTGACGCTTCGGCCGGGACGGAGGGAGTATTCACTATTTTTTCATTTGCAAATTTGAACATTCAAGGATGGATGAGTTGCAAAAAAAAAAATAGTAAAATTTTTGAACAGTATATTCATTTGGAGCTATTTTTTTTTTCAAATTTAAACATTTAGGGACGGAGGCGTAAAAACAAAGTAATTTTGAACAGTTGTTGTATGGGTTGACAGAAAATTTTAGCTTATTGGGTTCAAATTACTTTGTTTTTCGCTATGCACCTCCGTTCATAAATGTTCAAATTTGAAAAAAAAAATAGTTCCCAAATGAATATACTGTTCAAAATTTGTACTTTTTTTTTTTACTCATCCGTCCCTAAGTAAATGTTCAAATTTGCAAATGAAAAAATAGTTTCAAAATAAACGTACTGGTCAACATTTTTACTTTTTTTTTTACTCCTCCGTCCCTAAATGAATGTTCAAATTTACAAAAAAAAAGTAAAAATGTTAAACAGTACGTTCATTTTGAAACTATTTTTTCATTTGCAAATTTGAACATTTACTTAGGGACGAATGAATAGAAAAAAAAAACAAAGTAAAAATTTTGAACAGTATGTTCATTTTGGAACTATTTTTTTTTCAAATTTGAACATTTAGAAACGGAGGCGCGTAGCCAAAAACAAAGTAATTTGAACCCAATAAGCTAAAATTTTCTGTCAACCCATACAACAACCGTTCAAAATTACTTTGTTTTTATGCCTCCGTCCCAAATGTTCAAATTTGAAAAAAAAATAGTTTCAAATGAATATTATATCAAAATTTTTACTATTTTTTTTTTTGCAATTCATCCGTCCCTAAGTGAATGTTCAAATTTGCAAATGAAAAAACAATTTCAAAATGAACGTACTGTTCAACATTTTTACATATTTTTTTTTACTCCGTCCCTAAATGAATGTTCAAATTTGTAAAAAATAAAATAAAAAAATAGTTTCACAACGGAGTTAAGTACCTAAAAGGTCACTGGCCTATAGAACTCTTTACGAAAGGTCTCAATTAACGGTTGATGGACGGAAGTTTTAACGGAAGAACTAAAAGGTCCCAATTAAAATAGTTCAAGGATGAAAAAGGCTTAGAAAATAGTTCAAGGACTAAAATGTCCCAATTAAAATAGTTTAAGAATCAAAAATGTACTTTTCTCTTTATACCCTCATAATGTTTATATATTTACAAAAAAATCATTCATTATACCCTTATAATATTAACATATTTACAAAAAAATCATTCATTAACTTATCATTCCTCCCACTCATTGTCTCTCCTATTAAATGTTGGGAGAGTGACCGAAAAGTTCTAAAAAAGTATCATAATGTCCGAGAAGTTCCTTCTCCATGTAGTATTATAGATGCAGTATTATATTCACATATGAGTGAATATAATATTATTGCATGCAGTATTATATATTACTAAGAACTTTCAGGTCATTTCGATTTAATGAGGAACTTGAGGGAAAGTGATTTGTTCCAAAAGGAACTTTCGGGTCAAATTCCCTTTAATGTTTTTAACTTTTACATTCTCTCTCCTCTAATCTTCTAGACGTGTCCATTTTATAAACCGAACCGGTCAATCGGGAGGTTGAAAACCGGCCAAAACCGGTCAAAACCGGTACAATCGGTTAACCTGACCGCTAACCGTAACCTAAGTTATTGGCGTGTTCGCTAAGGTTGAGATTTTTGAAAAACGGTCAACCGCCGGTTAACCGCCGATTTTGACTTGCTCGGCCGAGTCATGAGTTGCTCGGCCGAGCAGAACCTTCCGGGTTGTTATTAACAACCGAAGGTTCCGCTCGGCCGAGTCATATGAGGTGCTCGGCCGAGCATAACGCCAGAACATGTTCCAACGGCTACTTTTTCAAAAACTAGCCGTTATTTTTAAAAACTAGCCGTTAATTTTGTTATTGGGCAGTCAAAAATTAAAAAAAAAAATTTTTTTTTGCCTAATTTACTAACTATAAATATCACTCTCCTCCTCCCATTTTTTTTCCACCTTATTTCTCTCTACTCTTTCTCTTCTACTCTCAAATATTCACATATACTCTCACCCTCATCCAATTTTCAGTTAAATATTGTTCCATTTTCAGTTAGTTTTCTAACGAAATTAGTGCTTTTCTCCATTTTCATCCATTTTTAAGCTCCGTTTTGTTTCCAAACTTCATTTTCTCTTATACAAATGGCTGCAAATCAAAGAAGAAGCAATTTAGGCAAGTCCGTTGTTGATTATTCCTCCCCCAACGATGATTTTGATCATCAAAATCCAAATATTCAACAAAATGAGGAAGAAGAACAAGTTGAAATTGAAAGTGGTAATGCTAGGAGTGGTAGGGGCAGCCGAGCTAGGGGAGGTGGTCGGGGTCGGGGTTCTCGGGGACAACGACAAGAAAGAGAGCCACAATCCGATACCTTCGCCATCCATTTCAAAGAAAAGAAAAATTACCGCCGAGGATGATTATAATTTTCGAGCATGTTGCAACTATTGTAATGCGACTTACGCATGGAAAAGAGGTGGAGGGCATGGGACGCTCAACGGGCATTTGGCGGCAAAACATCCCGAGAAACTTGGCATTTCCGCTTCGCAAACTCAATTACAATTTCAACGTAGTTCGGGTTCGGGTGCACAAGGTTCGTCTTCCCCTTCTTCCGTCCTTTTTAAATTTGACAAGTGGGTTTATAGGGATGAACTAGCCAAATTTATTTGCGTTAAAGGCATTCCTTTTAATTTTGCGGATTGTGATTTTTATGAAAATTTTGCTCGCCTTTCTTTGAACCCCGCCGCCACGAGAGTACCACGTACGAATCTCGTACGTGATATTACTAGAGTGGTTGAAAGATATTAAAAAGATTTAATTGGTGTTTTATCAAAATTAGAAAATAAAGTTTCAATTTGTGCCGATGGTTGGAGTGATCATTGGCAAAGAAATACTTATTTGGGCGTTACTTGTCATTTGATAGATAATTCATGAAAAATCCAAAAAAGATTAATTGCTTACAAAGATTTTGAGCCACCGCATTCCGCGGAAAATATTTGTGCGAAATTGCTTGAGATTTTTCTTGAATATGGTATTTTAAATAAAATATTTACTATTTCATTTGACAACGCAAGTGCTAATACGGCTAGTTTGCCCTATTTAATTACCGTTTGTCAACCCTCACTTGGGGGTAAGTTTTTTCATATTAGATGTTTATGTCATATAATTAATTTATGTGTTAGAGATGGTTTAGATGCATTAGAAACTTATGTTAAGCCAATTAGACGAGCTCTTCAATTTATTTCAAAAAAAAATTCTAATACAAAAAAGTGGATAAAGTTTTTAAGAAGTAAAAGTGTGCCGGATAAATATTTTACTTACGATGTTCCAACTAGGTGGAATTCCACCTATAAAATGTTAAGCGATGGTTTTGCTTATAAAGATCTCCTAACGCAATATTTTATGTCAGTTGGCTATCATGAACCTCTATTTACTCATCATTGGAATGCATGCATTAATTTATGTGAATTGTTAAAGATTTTTAATACCGCTACTTTGGCTTTTTCGGGAGTTTATTATCCAACTTCCGTTTTGGTGCTAGTGCATTGTATTGCAATTGTTACTATTTTTGACAATTTAAAAGATTGCCCTATTTTAAATCAATGCATTTTTAACATGAGACAAAAGTGGCTTAAATATTTTGACACTATTCCGTCTCTTTTCTTGGTTGCAAAGTTATTAGATCCCCGAGTTAAATTAGATGATTTAGAGTCCATTATAACTTATTATTATATGAAATTATATTCCGATGGTGACGGTATTTATGAACTTCCGTCAAATATTGTTAATGACACAAAAAATGATTTGATTAACCTTTTTAATGAGTATAATGTCTTATATGGAAACACTTCTCAAAGGCAACATGAAGATGATTCCTCTACTCCCCAACCAAGTTTTACTAGTGGTGATCCATATAGTTTTATTACAAATTTGTATAGTAAAAAATATGGTCCTTCTCGAGGTTCATCTTCATCATCATCAAACCTTCCCGTGGAGTTAGAAACGTATTTCACTACAAACTTTGAATTAAATCAAGATCCAAATTCAAATGAATTTGATGTTTTACAATGGTGGTCAAGAAGGAAAGACATTTATCCTATACTTTCCATAGTTGCTAAAGAAGTATTAGCCTCTCCCGCTTCAACGGTGGCGGTTGAATCGGCATTTAGCGTTGGTGGAAATGTTTTGAATGAAAGACGTTCTCAACTAACAAATGAAAACTTGGAACATCAACTTTTACTTGGCGATTGGGTTAGAGCGAAAAAAAGGCAACAAGACATGCCTTATGATGAGGATCTATTGGATCCAAGATATCAATACGATGTCGAGGACTCCACGGAAAGTAGTGATGAATGAATGATGTTTTAGATTAATTTTTATTTTAATTAGATTAGTTTAGACTTTAGATTAGATTTATTTTTAATTAATTGTAATAGTTAGGTTGAGGTAAAGGCTCCTAAATGTCCCCCCTTATTTATAAAAGGGTAAGGCTGGTTGTCCCCCTCTTTGTAATTTTATTTTGATTAATAAAATTTAAGGGTACCGTCCCTTTTTTCTTTTATATACTTGTTTCTTTTTAAAAAAGTTAAGTTTTCTTTCTTTCAAAATTCATAACTTTTTTATAAACCTTTTTTCAAAAAATGTATATAGATAACTTAAGCTTAAAATAGTCTTATTTATCCAAAAAAAATTGAAAAAAATTAAAAGTTAATTTTTTTCAAAAAACCGTTAACTTTCATTTCTTTAAAAATTCATAACTTTTTTTATAAACCTTTTTGTAAAAAATGTATGTAGTAAACTTAAGTTTAAAATAGTCTTATCTATCCAAAAAAAAATTGAAAAAAATAAAAGTTAACTTTTTCAAAAACCGTTAAAAATTAATCGAAAAATGATATGCTCTACGAGCAACACCAAAGACTCGGCCGAGCAACCCTCAACCCCTAAACCCTAAAAGGGTTGCTCGGCCGAGCGACACCAAAGACTCGGCCGAGCAACCCTCAAAACCCTAAACCCTAAAAGGGTTGCTCGGCCGAGCAACAACAAGGACTCGACCGAGCATATCCAAACCGTCAAACCGGAGGTTAACCGGATAACCGTGAAAACCGTAAACCGCCTAAACCATAACCGGTTTAGCCGGTTAGGCGATTCGGTTCCGATTGATGATTTGGGGGTTGAAAACCGGTGGTTATAAACCGGCTAACCGGCGGTTGGCCCAACCGGCCACGTCTAATTTGAAGTGGGGCGGGCGGAGAGAGTATTATATTGTTTACCTTTTATAAAGACTTTGAGTGCCTTGTGTTAGTTTGTACTTTAACTTCAGATAATTTGCATTATATCAAACAAATTTTATTCGATAATATTTATTTTATTCAATCTTTTATCGGGTCAAACGTGTTTTTAAAACGGGCGCTAACTTTTTGTAGCTTAACTTTTTGTAAATAAGTGATTTTTTTTTTAAAACAAACAGTGACATTTTCATAAATAACTAAAACTTATTTTAATATCGTCACAGAGGAGTTTTTGTAAATAACCAAAACTTGTTAAGACATCCCGACACTTTTTAACACTACACTTGACACTGTTTAACATTACCACCGACAATTTCTTTTACACTATGACCGACACTTTTTAACACTAATTTTGACACTTTTTAACAATAACACTATCATTTTTTAAAACTAACACCCAAAAACACTATCACTAAAACTCATGTTTTTACATTAATGCCAGCAGATATTAACAAATAAATTTAATTCCTAAACTCAATAATTTTACTGAGTAAGTTTTAGGGGAAACATGTTTCTAGATAAATTATAAAAAACCCACTTTTCATTCTTAAAAATATTTAGTTTAGACCTTAAAACATTGAGTTTAGGCCTTAAAATACCTAGAAAATAAAATAGTGAGTTTAGACGTTAAAACAGTGAGTTTAAGCTAGAAAATAAAATAGCGAGTTTAAGCCTTAAAACAGTGAGTTTAGGCTTTAAAACATCAAGTCGATATATTTAAAAACAAAATTTTTTATAATTTATGAAGAAACAAGTTTCCCCTAAAATTTTATGATTTTTATTAATTTAGTCCCTAATGATGATTTATTTTGTTTTGCCAATTTACCTCTTTTATGTGAAATATTTAAAAATACCAAAACTACCCCAGATTAATAATAAGTTGGTCCCTAAACTTGATAGAAATGCCTACAATCCATAAATTCAATAATGGGTTCAATTTTTTGGATCAAAACTGTAAAAGAAAATTTGACATGTTTTGGTTTTATGAAACGTGAATAATTGGAAAGCAATTACCAATTTTACTACCTTGAACCATCTTGTGTGTCAGCCAGCTAGTTCATATAATCAATCCTTTTCTAACATTGGTATTGTCCCGGATAGGGCCGTAAACGAGCCGAGTCGAGCTTTGAAGTTTCGAGCTCGAATAAAAGTTATCGAGCTCGAGCTTTTCTCGAGCCCAGTATGACCGTTCGAGCTCGAATCGACTTGAGTTTCGAGCTTTACGTGAGCTGTTCACGAGCTGCTCGAACTCGAGTATTAACGAGCCGAGCTCGAGCTTGGATTTTATTTTTGAAAAAATCTGAAATCAAACGAGCTTTCCGAGCTCTAATCGAACTCGAGCCTAAACGAGCCTTGATTTTTTTTAAAAAAATCATAATTCACTATATTTATTTGAGCTTTTAACGAGCTTAACGATCCGAGCTCGAGCCGATCTCGGTCAGAGCTCGTCGAACATACGAGCCGAACTCGAGCCGGAACAATACCAATGTCTGATTAGCAAACAGTCTTGCTAGGGAAAGTAAGCAAGAAAAAAATGCAATGGGAAACATACTCCTTCGAATCCCTAAATGAATTTTGGAAAAAAAACAAATTTGCTATTGATCATGAACAAATTTGAAAAAAAAATACTCGACGTTCATTTAGGAACACATACTCCCTCCGTCCCTAAATGAATTTTGGAAAAAAAAAATAATCAAATTTGCTATTGATCATGAAAAATTTGAAAAAAAATACTCTGCCGTTCATTTAGGAACACATACTCCTTCCGTCCCTGAATGAATTTTGGAAAAAAAAATCAAAATTGCTATTGATCATGAACAAATTTGAAAAAAAAATACTCGACGTTCATTTACGAACATAGGAAGTACTGTTTTTCTCTTCATAAAGATGATCCAAAATTCAACTTTTCCTAACATTATAAGATCACGAATATACCTCGGAAAATGACTAGTATTTCATTTTCACAGCAATCAGCAAGCTTCTGCTTTTGAGACATATAAAGCTTTGAGCAGGCATCTATACATCAGATCGCTAAGGCGATATGAGGGAACTTGCACTTACAAGTGAGACCTGTGGCAGCGGAACTCTCCTCGTCTTTTTTCACCTCATTAGTTAGCATAAGAATACTTTCTCGCTGCTTTTAATAGAAGCAACACACACAGTACCTTCCACTCCCCAAGAGGAATAGAAGACCAAAGTACTTGTTATAATCTTCAACAGCCTACTGAGAGAACAAACGGAAAGTGAAACCATAAATCACTTGATAAATTTTGAGTTCACTGCTAAGAAACAAAATACTACCCTCCGTCCCATTAGAAATCACCGAGTTACTGTACACGCGTGGATTAAGGAAAAAAATAATGATATAAATGTTGTGAGTGTAAAAGTAAAATAGGAGAGAGAATGAGTGGAGGGAATAATAAATTATAATGGTGTTGTGAGTATTAAAATAATGTAGGAGAGAGAATGAGTAGAGGGAATAGTAAAGATTCTTTGCCATTTTAAGAAGTGTGATTTATAGCGGGACGCCCAAAGAGGAAAGTGTGTGATTTGTAGCGGGACGGAGGGAATATATACTAATATGTTGCAGTTGACTTGTCAATGTTTTTAAGAAATGCGCTTTACTTATTTGTATATTGCATTATTGTTTGTACCCCAGTAAAATTGCATTAAAATTGTTTTCCTTATTTAGAAATGTGTCACTTATTTTGGGTCGGACCTAAAAGGAAAGTGTGACATTTTGTATGGGAGAGGAAGTAATAAATAAACAAATAGATTTCAATGACTAAACTATTGTCACCTCTACGACAACAACATTACCCCGTGTCGCAAAGGCTCACACCTACGGTGTGGTAGGGGGTTCAGATGTACGCAACCTTGACCCTGTATTAAAACACAGAGAGGTTGTTTCCGGATGACCCGGGATGAAAATTGCGTCGAAAATCGCATGGTCCGACTGCTACTTCATAAACAAGGAAGCTCAGACGGTTTAATGAGCAATTTCGTTTTATTCCATCATATTACCAAGCCAAAAAATAGAGTCTCTTTGGCTCCATGGAAAAAGAGAAGGAGAGATGAAAATTTAAATAGCACTACAAGCTATAAGGCTTCATTTGGTATTGTCACATTACCTCAAGCTAATGGTTAAATGCAAAGTGCACCCAACTCTGGAGGCCCGTCATCAGATGAATGCGAATTTGCAAGATTAGAAGAACCTTTCTTGCCTTGCTGTTTATCTTTTCTACTCTTGCCATGGTCAACTGTTTGGTTGCTGAAACATAAAAGTGAATGTATGAAAAAAAAGAATGAAAACATAAGCAAACTTTCAAGAACCAGCATCGAAAGGTGAATTTATCAGAGCAATTGTATGTAAAAACCAACCAGTCGTCCCTTAGCTAATGAACTCTCAACACCACTAACCATGGATATGAATGTATAGTAGAGGAACTCTCAACCAAGTGTATTGAGAAGATTCTTCTCGAATGGAGTACTCATTCCGTCCCAAAATGAATGTCCAAAAAAAAAATATCTTGATAAAGAGAAAATTTGGGACAGAGTACCATTTATTATGTTCCATTTCTGTACTAAAGCTCCATAGAGCACACCATAATCAGAACAAGCCACTCCAAACATTAGAAACCCACAGGAATGATTAGTTCCGACAAATATGCTTCAAGTAAGAAGAAAACACAAATCTCCAAATCTTTAAAGTGAATTGATTTGTACAGAGTCCAAATTCTCAAGCCTAATTTCCAAGCTTTTCATCAAAGGTTCTCTTTGAACTCTGAATCCTGTGAGACTTGATGTTCCTTTTCTAGTGATTTGAAGAAATAAATGATGCAATTACAAAAGAACAGGAATAAACGAAACACCCACAAGCCAACTTTGAACAGGTAATCCAACAACATGGTTGCTCTACTGTGAGCAAGATGGAGGGTGTGAAAATGACATAAAGAAGGAATTAAAGACAAAACTACAGTACTACCGCTGACATTCCTCCAACAGAGAGCAGGACACAAAAGGGGGAGCGAAGGGAAGAAGAGAGCACTGCTTGTCTGTAGAGATTGAACATTTTTTTTCATATCCAGAAATGAGCTTAAAGTGTGACCCCTTAATCCTCATTAAACATACCCTATGTGCTTATAAACGGAAAACTTTTCTGGAAGAAGAATATTTTTTCTGTTTCAAGAAATGAGCTTAAAAGTAAGATACACTTTAGCCCATTCTAACGGAATAGTTACCAAACACATGCGTCTCATAGTTTTGGACAAAATTAGAAACAGACAAATTTAAGAAACAAAAAGGTTACAAGTCATAAATCACTACATCTTCCCCATTCAAAGAGGTCACCTCTCCTTTTAGAACTGATGAAATAGATGTGCACATCCGGACAGAGTCTCACTCAAATGTATGACAAGAGAATATCAGAACATATACACACACATAATAAATTGAGGTCTAGGGATTTCTGATTCCCGAAACCTTTTATTTTGCAATTATATATATTAACACGAGGCAACATGGGCGTGGGGGATTTAGGGAAATATCTGAAAGAATGGCGGATGTGATAGCCGTATCAGACTCTCTGATCCATATAGCTGAAACCAGGTAACACTGATCTGTGGTTAATATTCCCTCCGTCGCAAAATGATCTTCCCACGTTTTTGGTCGTTCATACGAAGGTACTTTGAGCAATAATTTAAGGTTAATTTAATTATTCTAATGAAATTTTAAAACTTGTTCTTGATACACCATTATAAACACTACCAATAACAAGTTTTAGATTTTTATTAGGATTACTAAATTAACCTTAAATTATTGCTCAAACTACCTTTGTATTAACGACCAAAAAAGTAGGAAGATCATTTCGGGACGGAGGGAGCATTAGGTTAAGGAAGCTGTGAAGAACTCAGGTCAACCAACATTGAGTCAATAAAACTCTAAGAAAGATTTGACAAATTTCTGAAAAAAAAAAAAAAGATTATTAAGTCTCCCCAAGACATACACTGAAAATCTACCAGAGGATCTCGCTTGGACTGTGCCGCAGCAAGATTTATACTTCTTTTTTGAACCACATGGACATATCTTGTTCCTTGGAATATTCTGCTGCCGAAAGGAAAAAAGAAAATCTTGAGAAAGGGCAGAAAAACATCAGACTTAAACCAGTGATAGAAGAAATATAAAATATATTTGGAGAAACCTTTTCAAAATGTTGAAATTTGGTGTCATCGCCAGTGTTTTCGACTCTGCTGCAGGATTGCTGCTTTAGAGTACTATCCTCAACCTTCTCAATGTGTTGTTCCCCCTCCTCATTTTTGTTTTCATCACAATATCCTTGCAATGATAAGACAAATTAAAGATAGTAAAGAGCTTTGCACATATGGCAAGGAGATAGAGGAACTTTATAAGAAATACAAACCAGAAGTCAAAAATAAATTTAAAGAATCAGAAGCTGAAGCTGATGTAGGATCTGATGCATAAGACAAGTTGATTTGGCCTGTGAGAGAGGGTCACTCCTAACTAATAGACTTTAAACACCCAGCGAGTGGTACACATAGCTCAAGCAAATAATTGATATTGGCCATTATTTAATGTTGTCAAAGCCAAGAAAACGAACGCCCAGACTTCAAGTGGCAATGTCTCAAGCTGAGAGTTCTCACTTGAAACAACAGTAAGGTGTGGCTTCAATTTATACATACCATCAACGCTTTTATCTTATTTCTTTCCTTTTTTTTCATGCAGCAGTATTTTACTTGTGCCAGTGAACTTTTGGCATAAACTGCATTCTGATTTAAAATCTAGTCGAACTAAGGATAGATACCACAAACCCCAGGACCCAATTGATAGAGTAAAAAGGAGACCAAGCTAATGAGTAGAAAATTAATGGTCAAAAAGACAAAAATCATCGGTACCCTTTTAAATCTACTAAAAAGCCAAGCCAGGGGAGAACAGAGGCAAATCGCATTATAGAAATCCGTCAATTATAATCAGGTGTGCCAAACACAAAAGTGTCAAATTTAGCTCTTCTTGTTGTTGTCTCATTACTCTCCCTTGCGTTTTTTTCCAGAGAGGAAAGAACTCATGATTGAGGGTGAATTGTAGTCTTTTACTAGAACCGTCAACCTCCATACTGGTACAATTCATTTCTTTCATGGGAGAATTAAGATCTGAGACTTAAACAGAGTCGATGAGTAGAAAAGCTCTTTGAAATTATATTGAATGTAAAAAATGTACTAACCAGTCATTACCATTGGAAGTACCCACTGACCCAATAACATTATCGTCGTCAACCTTGTATTCTTCAGTTCCTTGTTCTGATATGAGAAACTCGATTGCAGCATCAATATTACCACCCACTTGTAGTAGAACCTACAAAATGAAGTCAGAAGTAAATTATAACATTTGATATCAAACAAGAGTGTAAGGGGTCAACTGAACTTCTTATTGACAGCCAGCACGATCAAAGCTCAGATAGCTATTGAGAGTCTTTAGACCACATCATAAAGAAGGAATAGAAAAAGGAAGCACTCAAACTTTGAACAGTCATCACCTCTTCAATTTTCTCCGTACTTTGACATCCACTTCCAATCACGACCAATTTAACGGTTTCTTCCGGGATTATAGTCTTACCGGCTCCCCTTTTAGCCTTGGTGACAGCAGCTTTTTCTTGATTGGATTTCCCACAAAGATCAGCATCAGCCTTCCACAAAATTAAAGGTATAGTAAGCTTCTATACTAGTAACATATTAAGTTGCATCAACAACTCATAACTTTAAAATATAATTAGCAATGACAATGCCCAAACCTTGATTATGATTGGCCAAGCTGGTCCACTACAAGTGTCTTCCTTTAAACGCACACTGTTGTAATGCTCAGAATCATGAAAAGACCTGCAGAAATAGTAAGCATGTTAGAAAATAAAAAAAAAAAAAAGGAGATATAATAAAAGCAAACTAACCCAGGAATACACTAAAACCCAGCTAAAAGGCACACTAGAGAGAGTCAGAGACATTACTAATTTATCCAAGATTGATAACCAGCAACAAAATGTTGAACTATAAGACCTTAACCGAAGTAACCTAAGACTAGAAGTCTAGAATTGTGTCGTAGTGATAGTCTAAATGGAGATGATTGACTTCCGACCTCAAGAGGCAATAATCATTTAGAATGGACAGGGGAGCATACATAAATATGCCCCTGAACTTAGGATTTGTTTGATAACCCAATAAAGCTCTTAATTTGGAACACTTATAAGATATTAAAAATTTAAGCTTGTTTGGTGAGGTAAATTTAAATCACTCAATTAATTAAGATCGTCTTAAAAAAGGCTATTAATTTTAAGTTGGAAAGGGCAGTCTTAAGAAAGTAATACGAGGAAAGAAAGAGAAAAAAAGGGAATGAGTTCAAATCCATCCATCAACATATTATATATATTTATTTATTTAAGCTTGTTTGGTGAGGTAAATTTAAATCACTCAATTAATTAAGATCGTCTTAAAAAAGGCTATTAATTTTAAGTTGGAAAGGGCAGTCTTAAGAAAGTAATACGAGGAAAGAAAGAGAAAAAAAGGGAATGAGTTCAAATCCATCCATCAACATATTATATATATTTATTTATTGTTACTTTCTTTTGTTGAAATATATTAACTTCTCGTATAAATTATATTTGACCAAGTATTAAAATGTAATTTTTATAATATTAAACTATTGATAATATTTTAATAGAGTACCATAATTAAATTTTCTTCATTTTTTATTAACGCTTAGTCAAGTTATCCAGAATAGTCAAGATAATTTTTTTAATGGGACAAAGGAAATACCAATAAAAAAAATTAATATAATATAAGAATATATTCTAATTATGTTTATTTTTATTATATAATCATTAAGATTATTCAAATAAATTTTGAGTGTTTAAGAGTTGAAATTTTGATTAAATTCAGATGTAACTGGTTTGTCATTATCAAACAAACTCAAGTCTTAAAATTCAGCAACTTAATAATTTCAGCTCTACATTTTCAGAGCTTAATTTTCAGTTTTATCAAACATGCCCTTAGGCTTTGAAATCAGATATGCCCCTAAAGTCGATTATTTCATCCTTGCCCATAAACTCATTAAAAATGAGAGTATATTTGTCCTATGTTAAAGTTTAATCCAAAATTTAACGATTTTGGGACCTAAATTGAATTGAAACGACGCTAAAAAGAGGGTAAACTGTGAATTAAGGGGTTGAACTTGTTCAAAATGGGTCCCTCACTTATTGATCTTTTCTCATGTTAGTCACTAACCTTTTTTTCACTTTGGCAAAGAATATTGTTATTATTAAAATAATATTTAAATTATTTAACATAATTCTAATAATATTTATGAATTTTTTAGCAGAGATTATTTTATAATAACTTTTTAAATTTTTAATTAAAAGAATTAGCAAAGAAATTTTTGTTTTAAAAATTAATGTTTATCTCTTAAGAATTATTTTATGAATTATTTAACATTTGTTTCCTCTAACTACTTCTACTTAATATAATTAATTTTATTAGATAATATGATTTTATTTTAAGAAAATAAAAAAAATCTGTTAAAAGTAAACTAAATTATTTTTAACCTTTTATGGTGGATTTGTGAGATGGTGGTGGTGGCAATGTTGTTGATGAAAAAAATTAAAAATATTTTCATTTTAACAGGGTTTTTTTTTTTGCTTAAAAAGAAAATCAGATTATTTAATAAAAATAATTATATTAAGTAGAAGTATTTAGAGGAAATAAATATTAAATAATTAATAGAATAATTATTAAGAGATAAACATAATTTTTTTGAAAAAAAAATTCTTTACTATTTTTTTTTAAATAAATGAATTATTCTAAAAAAATCTATGCTAAAAAAATTCTTAAATATTATCAACCCCTTAATTCACAATTTACCCCCTTTAACGTTATTTTAATTCAATTTAGGTCCCAAAATCGTTAAATTTTGAATGAAATTTTAATGGAAGGCAAATATACTCTCAATTTTAATGAGGTAAGGGGCAAGAATGACAATAATCGATGTTAGGGGCATATCTGCATCCAAACCTAAGTTTAGGGGCATATTTATGTATTTACCCGAATGGCCAGTGAGTATTCAGTTGCAAGGTAAGACTCCAGTGATGACATCAGCATTGAAGAGTACTTACAGATGCATCATACGAGCTTCATGATTACCAAAATTCTGTATGTACAAACGAGGTGACATTTTCTGTAAAGACAATAGATTGCAATATATAAGCTCTAGCTAACAATAGCTTACCACACCAACTTTATAGAATTCTCGTAACAAGTGAATTATGAAGAGAAGTAAAGGATCTTTACTGAAGCCATTCTTCTTTATTAGGAGTGCTGAACACAAATGAATTAATAATGCTTACCAGATGAACACATATGTTACTGTGAGTAACAAGAGAGGCAGCTTGTAGCTCCATATTCCCCGCCCAAGTACCATCCTCCTCCATTGACCGACAATATTCATCAAATGGTACATCATCTTCAATAAATGGCTCAAACATCTCACGATTTTTCTGTGAAACAAATTTTAATTAGTATTTCTTCTTGAAACCATAAATATGTGTGGAAATACATGAATTAAATGCCACAATAAATGAAAATATTCCAATTGCAAAATAGTATGTGCTTCCACAAGAGAAGACTTAAGCTTGAGATGAGAAACAAGAAGATGAGGAAAAGGACAAAGCATCCTCCTACTACAGAACATAAAATAAATAAATAAAAAAGATAAGAGTAGCATGTAATCTTCCAGCAAAGACCCTTCAAGACACCAGTTACAACCCTTTCTAAGCCAATGTAGCCGTGGTCACAGTTTACTATAGAAGGAGTTCAACTAGCATTCATTTATCCTTTTGCCCGATGAATTTCAACCTTAACCAACTTGTGGGCCTAAAGGGGATTACTGCCCCTTTTCATTTTCATTTTCATTTTTAAAGCCTTCTACTACTCTGTAGAAATATACTCCCTCCGTCGCAAAATAAATATCGCACGACTTGTCAATAATTATAAGAAATATGCTTTACTTGTTTGTATACAATGGCAGATCCAAAAATTTGTTTTACCTAATGATATAATTAATTAAGGGGTAAAAATATAAGCTTTTTTTTTCTTTTGCCAAAATGGTATAACTTAAAGTTTTGTAAGCAAAAAACTATTATTTGAACATCCAAAAATGAAATTATAATTATAGTAGGAAAAGAAACTTACAAAGTTCGACTAAAGGAAAAAATGTAGTGAGTTTTTTTTTCTTTTGCCAAAATGGTATTATTTAAAATTTTGAAGCAAACAAATGTTTAGAACATTTAAAAAAGAAATAAATATTTATTGTATGAGCAAATATTAATTTCAAAAGTCCAAAATGTAGAGACTTGGAAATCGAACACAGGACTAAGGACCAAAAACTGACAGTTTTCCATCTGGGCAAGCGGGTAATTGTTTAATAATTTCATGGCAAAATGTATTTGTACTATATATTCTCGGAAAAAAAAACTAAGAAAAATTTCAGTGTGGGCCATGGCCCACCCTAGGCTGGTAATGGATCCGCCCCTATTTGTATATAGTTGTACCATACTAAAATTGCATCAAGGCAGTTCCCTTATTTGGAAACGCGCCATTTATTTTCGGATGGACTAGAAAGGAAAGTGACATTTATAAAGGGACGGACGGCATATCTGCTAGAATATCTGCAGAAAAGGACGGGATTTCGTCCAGTAAATCATTCTCCCAAAACCTTTTTTCAGTGGGCTCTCAGTTACATCACAGCAGTGCATATCTTATGAACTGCATTCTCAAAAATGTCTTTATAAGCGAATTATTTGAGCTAGTATATCCATCCCAAATGACACTCTGTTTTCAGGATTGCTATGACAACTCGCACTGGCACCCAGCCTTCTAAGAAAAGAAGGGGTATGGGTTTCAGTCAAAAGAGTAAATGGAAAGGAAGCGCCCCATTTCACTCCTCACTAGTATAGACTTGTCTATGCATAAGGAACCATCAGTTTCATATTGAAAGAACGCTCAATACCACATGGCAGAGTTAAATAATAGTTTCGCCTTCAATACGTCCTCATTCGGGTCCATAGGTTGAGCATTTGTACGAGTAAATGCTGGAATCTCCCCCTCCCCCAAATTGTGTATCGCCCCTGGATTGAGTGAAGTTACTAACTTCACCTTGCTATCTATTACGTACCAGCGTAGTCTTTCTAAGCTATAGTATGAATGCAAAAGGGCATTCATGTGTATGTGCTACCAAAATGGCCTAAAATCCAACTCCCTTGAGATTATGCAAAAAATAAAGAGGGGCACAAAATTTAGGATGGGGGGAGGCTTAGATTTGGTGCCCTTATTATTAGAATTATACAGTGGAATGGATTGATGCACCTTTTGACACCTTCTTATAAATGATTTTTTTTATGGAAATAAAGAAGACTAATCAGAGTATAAGTATTTGGAAGATACCATGATAAACTGCACCACCATACTCCGATACTTCATATGTTCATCCTCATTCCCTTCCAATTGATCTGCTACTGCTCTGTGACAAGCAAACATTGGCAGCTTATGTTACAAAACAGTTGCACCAATAATACATAAGCAATTTTTATCCCAATTCATAAGTAACTGAAAGTTAATAAGAGATGGATGCACCAACACCCTTTAGACTTTAGCTAATACCAGCTACAAGTGGACAGTTTCAGAATCAGATATTGTACGTTCAATGATCAGGTCAAACTTAAGCTAATCCACAAGCACAAACCTGAAGAAACAATTACCATCGGCAGTCACTTGGATGATTTTCAATCCCAATGCATCAAGCTGAGCTCGAAATTCTGAAATGTCAGCCTGCTTTCCGTGCTTTTTAATCTGCACACCCAACACCAAATAATACATTTTCAGCCAAAAGAATCAAGGAAGCAACCAGCCCTACGAGAACTTGAATAGTCTTTGAGTGGGTATTATAGATGTGCCCATGGGCTGGTTAACCAAATTGCCACCCCAAATGGCAGCAGACCAAATGCATGATTTAGTTTTATCTCACATTGAGAAACAACCTTGGACTAAAAGGAATTACTAAACCTACCTCGATAAAGGGAGTTCACATTTGCTAGTTGTGTATGCAAACATCACAATTCCTTTCTAGGTTATTTGAACTATCATTGGGATTAACATATACTAGAACAGCATGGTTTGGAATAACCACGCAACAATCACTTAAATGGCATGGAAAAGAATAACCCACTTCAGTGGTGGAGCCACCCTTGTCATAACTTATAAGGGGGAGCTGCATGTTGGGGAATTGGCAGTCTCCGATCAGTACTTGTCCCATACCAAGTGTACAATTAAGAGATAACATGCATGCAAATAGTTACCAGAACGTAGGACGCTTTGGGACGCGGGATGGGAACGGGAACGGGAAAGAGGAACGTGACTTTTAAAAATTTGGGTACGTTAGGGGTAGTATTAGTCGATACACCAGTTGGGAAAGCTGGTACGCTTTTATTGGGAACACAAAAGTAATATATAAATATACATATATATATATCTATATATATATATATATATATATATATATATATATATATATATATATATATATATATATATATTTATTTATTTATTTAAAAAATGTTGTTAACGCTCTTAAAATCTTTAAACATACCCACCTTTAAAGTGTTGCACGATTAATGGGTGTGTGTAAATATATTGAGTATGAAAATAGTTGCCTTGTAGGTTTAATTTTGTATGCAGAGTCCCATCTATTTACACTCTGCATCGTTCGCTCTCCCGATCCATGGAAACCCTTCTCATTTATATCCAGGACACTTCCTCGAAAGTCCAAATTTCCCTTACTTCTCCTCTCCTTAGCAATTCAGACTCTTTCCCTATTTATGTATGTCTCCTCTCATCCCAACGGCGACTTCAATTCCGACCAAGATTCAAACGCTTTCCACTTCAAGTCAATATTGGATCGACAAAGATCGAAAGGTTCTCAACTTCACCAAAGTTCGAAAAAGGACGAATATAATATTCGATTAACCGACGTCGCGATTGAAAGGTCAGAATTCTTCCTTCTTTTTTAAAAAAAAAAACGGGACGATGTTTTTAGGGATTCAGATCGCGTTCCCAGGAGAACTGGGACGTAAACGACCCCAATTACGGGACGCGCGATTCGGGACGTGGGACGAGGGGGAAGTAGAGTTCCCGGTAACTATGCATGCAACATCTATAGGAAAAATAATAAAAGAAGAAAAATACACAATTTGTTCACCCAGATCACCTTTTCGGGCTACATCTGGGGGCACTATCAAGCAAGGATATTTACTAATATCACCAATCTGTTGTGTTACAAATAAAGACACATGATCTCTCTCGGAGTCATCCTTCTCTCTATCTATGTAAACACCCACCCACCCTTAGAACCCCTACACATAATTTAGATCATCCCTGTAATGCCCCTAAGGGCACCCCAAAGATATACCAATGTCTTTTGACTCTCTTTGTAAATCTCACAGATTCTCTATTGCTAATTTTCCTAACACACAATATTCTTGGTCATCACTTGTATTTATAAGAACAACAAACCTAAACCCTAAAGGATTTCAATTCCTTCTCCAAGAAGTATCAAGAAGTAATAGCTTCCAGCCCAAGAAAAGAATTATGTTGTCAAAAGAAAACCGGATCAAATTAGGAAACTACCAAATTTGCTCCTATTTTCCTTCTCCTGCGAAACTCTAATCCTTCCATTCTTTGGTTTGTATTCAATCTCAACACTGCCCACATTAACCTTCTAAAATGTACCAATTTAGTACTAGTAAATTTTGAAAAATTGTTTTTACCATTAAATTTATAATTTTAACTTGCCCCTCTTTAAACCAAATTGAGGTATTGCATCATACTATTCCATATTCAAAATAGTCTTGACCCTGCTTAAGAAATTTTTTGGATCCGCCGTTGACCCACTCTTTAACCATGCTTACCAAAGACGAATTAACAAAAACCACTTCTACCTGAACAAATTTACTTATTTTTATTAGATTGACTAAACAATGGAAAATAATCTCTAAAACAATAAGATAAAAGAATTGTATATACACATTATATGTAGGGCTAATTGAAATTTGGTAACCTATGTTTTGGTCACTCTTGCAATTCATCTCCTGGAATTGAAAAGGTTGCAACTGGATTCTATCATTTACATTTTATAAAAAAATGGTGTAAAACTAACAAAGTGTTAGTTTTGTTTTTTGTTTTTTTTTTCGATAACACAGGCAGGGGCGGATTTAAGGGGCCAGGGTGGGACATGGCCCACACAGAAGTTTTCAAAAAAATTACCGAGTATATATAAAATAAATAAATTCGCATTTTAGTTTTGACAACAAAAGGCGCTGGTCCAGCAGTAACGTAGTTGCGTTCAACCTAGATGTTGTCGGTTCAAATATGGGGAACTGCACAGATTATTTTATTTTCCCTTCAGCCATCTCTACCCTTTTTTCAACCCAGACTTTTTCCCAGGAAGTGCAGCTTGAGAGAGACTATCGAGCCGCAGGTCTTCTAAATCACTTTCTTCAAAATAATGAAAATAATACATTAATAAATTAAATTCTAAATACTTCTTTAAACTTTTTCCATCTCCTTCCAAACCTACCTTCCCAATTGTGCCATTCCTCTTCTCCGGAAATAATAAAATTAAATTTTTAACTACTTTTTTCCAATTTATTCAAAAAAAAACTTATTTTCCAATAGAGGTCTCAATTTATTTTTCTGGATGATTTAAACGAATTATTTGCTTATAAGATTTTCTATTTTGGCATAAAATACTCCATCCCCTAGAATAAGAGCATCTATTCCTTTTCGGTACGTTTCAAAATAATTGTAATTTTAAATATTTTCTATTCTTGGCATAGAATGCTTACAATCTTTACCATTTAATTGATACTCATTGTTAGCTCAAATACCTTAATAGAGACAAATGATTTTACAAAAATTGTATTTCAAATGATAATAAACTCCACACAAGATGATAATTAATCACATATTTATTTTAAAATATTTCTAACAATGACAATAATGGAAAATTATGTACAAATTTAGTTAAGTTATTGCAAAAAGATAATGAATTGTGAATATATGGTATGGGGATTGCAAGATTTTTATCTGTTACATTAAGAAATTATTAATAAAATTATTTTTTACAAATATATATAAAAATTTGAAGAAAAAAAACTATCGTTTTCCTTTGTACATTAGCTACTACACGTCACATCGAAAATGGTTGGTTAGAATAATGTTAGAGGCGGAAATTTTTTTGGCCCACACGGGATATAACTCCTGAATCCACAGAACACAAATTACCGAATTGCAGCAAAATGTAAATGTTAATAATAGGGTTGCAACTTTTTCACTCTCGGAAACCAAATTGCAAAAAATGACACACAATACAACAGGTAACCGAATTGTAATTTTCCCTATGTATACCCAACATACAATTACACACTTGTATGCACATAAATGAGCATTTAGTATGTGATTCAAATTCTGCATAATTACAACTACCCACGATCAAACACTGTAATTATCACTTTAGTATAAATCTAACAAAACAATTTGGATTTTCATAAACCCTAACTACTGAGAATCAAGGAATAGAGAGTACGAAACATGAGATTACACCACAAATTCAAATTCGAATTACAGTAACAAGGAGGGACTTACATTGGGTTGTTTTTTCGGTTTTGATGGCTTTTGATTCTTTCTTTTCACCATTGTTTTTCTCCGAGCTTCTACTGTGTGTAGGTTTTACGCCCAATCTAGAGGATGGATTGGAGAGCGAAATTGGAAGACGAGATTGTAGCGAGTTGGGCCTACTTGTCAGATAAATATTAAGGCCCGTTTTAGTATTGGGCTTTGAATTTATTTTCTTCTTCATTTGAAAGTGCCAATAGATGGAAAATTTAGAGTCGTTTGATTGTTTCGCGTAAAAAAAAAAAAAAAAAAACCCGAAAAATGATTTCTTGAAAAATATTTTTCGAAAAATGAAAATCATTTCCGAAAAATATTTTTCGATGTTTGGTGAAGCTTAAGAAAACATTTTTCGGAAAACATTTTCGATATTTAGTAGTTTTATTAAAGTAACTTTCTAAAGGTAAAATCAATACAAACAAAGTTCTAAAGGTAAAATCAATACAAACAAAGGAAAATGAGGAAAATGTTTTCCGGAAAACAACTTCCTTAGCTAAAGGTAAGGAAGTCATTTTTCTTAGAAATCAAACCCATTTCCATTGATCCGGAAAACATTTTCCGTTGACTTCATTTTTCGGTGTTTACCAAACAACGAAAAATGGAGAAAATATTTTTCGAAAAATGTTTTCCCCAAACAAACGGAACCTAAAATACTTTTTCCATGCTGATTTTATAAATATTAATATTTGACAGTAGTGTCCAAATTATTATTCGAGAAATATTTGAATGTCTCGATATATTATTAGAAAAAGGGTTTGTTAGAATTGCAAGTGGGTAGAAGATTAGATGAGAGAGAATGTAAAAGTTCAAACATTTATGATAAAACCTCTTTTTGATTGATTTTTTTGTAAATATGTTAATATTATAAGGGCGTAATGAATGATTTTCTGTAAATATATTTACATTATAAGGGTATAAATGTTCGAAATACTATTCAAATTTTGTCATTTATGGAATGGGACTGTTAGTCTGGGACAAATCAAAAGTGAAAATAGTACTCTTGAAATGAAACAAATTGAGTACATAATTACTATTTAATCATCAAATTAATAGTATTTGACAATTTTCTTGTAACATTTAATTTTCTTATAACAATTATTTTAGCCAAAATTTATTATGGAGTACTATTAATTTGGAAAGTGGAGGAGGCAAGGAAAATGAAGCACTAACAAATTCAAAGTAGGTTAGCCTTGCTAATCACTTAAAGAAGAGTTATACTTAGCTTTCATTTGTGAAAGAAGAAGAATTAATTGACTAAAATCCAAGCTATTATCTATAACTAATTAGCGAATCAAATGCTCAACCTTCTTCTTTTTTTTCTTTCTTTTTCTTCTAATTGGGCCAACAGAATTTTATGTCATCCCATCAAAGAAATTGATTCTCTATCTTTTTCGGGTTCAATTTACTCGACCTCGAGACTTATGTTCTTCAAGTGAGAAGTGAATACCATTATACTCTCTCCGTCCACGTAGTTAGTTCACAGTTACTATTTATGCGGGGATTAAGAAAAAAAATAATGATATAAATGTTGTGAGTGTAAAAATAAAATAGGAGAGAGAATGAGTGGAGGGAATAGTAAATTATAATGGTGTTGTGAGTATTAAAATAATGTAGGAGAGAGAATGAGTGGAGGGAATAGTGATAAAAACTTTCCATTTTAAGTAAAAAAACAAAGTGTGAAATATATATTTGAACGCCCAAAATAAAAAGTGTAAAGTAAGTAAGTGAACGGAGGGAGTATGTTACAACACTCCTGTCATAAAACCCTTTAAAATACGCCCTCAATTAGCTAGCAGTGAAGCCACGAATCCTGATACACAATTAATTATGAGATGCATTTGACATACTCACAATAATCACAATAATCATTCACTTACTATTCATTATCTCATTTAAAAATGCACACTCTAAAAATGAAAAAAAAAATCAATACGTTTTTATTTATGAGACGCACTTGACATACTCACAATAATCATCCACTTACTATTCATTATCTCACTTTCTCTCTTTTACATTTTTTTATACTCACAACACTTACTTCACCATACATTCTCGTTCAATGTCATTTTTGTCTTTTCGAATAAGATGAAAGGAGTATATTCATATTAATCACTATTAGTTTGGTAACTATATACTAAAATATGAAGAAAAAAATATAGTAAAAATATTTAAGAACAAAAACTTGTGAAAAAGTACACAATAATTTGTAACTTGGAGAGAATGATAGCACAAAATTTTGTGGAAAATGCATTTTTTCGGTTCATAAGCAAAACATATTTTTGAATCAAGCCTGAATCGGGCTAAACCACGCGGGTGGCATTTGTGTAAATAAATGACACTTATTTTAAAATGCGTGATGTCATTTTTGTAAATGATTAGAACTTCACGTGCACTGTGTGAGTTACAATGAAAGACAGGACATGTACCTACGCTAAAAAACATTATCACTGGCATTTGTGTAAATAAATGACTAATTTTAAAATGTGCAATGACATTTTTGTAAATGATTAAAACTTTGTACGCATTGAATGTGTGAATTACAAGGAAAGCCATAACATGTACCTGCACACAAAAACACTATCACTGACATTTGTGTAAATAAATGACACTTTTTTTAAAATGCGAGATAACATTTTTGTAAATAACTAGAACTTCGTGCGCACTGCATGCGTGAGTTACAAGGAAAGACAGGGCATGTACCTGCGCTCAAAACACTACCACTGACATTACAGTTTATATACAATGTTGGTTACAAAGATTGATTAGTTCATGTAATTGACACTCAAAAATAAAAATACTATCATCAGTTTTAAATTTAGACGGTGTTAGTTATAAGGATTATCAGTGCATGTACTTGCATTCAAAAACACTATACATGTTTAATGTCATCGGTTTAGTTCAAGCATGGTTTAAAAACTCATTTTTCCTAATAAATCAGAAAAATGCGTTTTTCATAATACCCGCTCAAGCAATAATAATTCTCATAAATAAATTTGTATAATTTATAAATATTTTTTTGCATCTTCAACTAAAATATATCTTCACTATGGATGTCAACGGGTCGGGTTCGGATCGGATCGGTCTTGGTCTGGACCCGATCCGAATCCCAAATTAATTGATTCGAACTCATTTCGGCCCGAAAACTCAAGAACCCGAAACCGATCCGATCCGGCCCGAATTATATTTAAAGTCTATTTTTTAAGCCCAAGTTTATTTGAGTAAAATTTATTTTTAATCATAATGTTGAATGTTCTATAGAGAATAGTCCAAAATTATCAAAATCTCACTTACAAACACAAATAAAAAAATACAATTTAGTAAAATATTAAATATATTTTATGTATATATTAGATTAACCTTTTATTTAGGGTTCGAGTCGGGTCGGGTTTCGAGCGGGTCGAAAACGTGATTTGAACCCGATCGAGTTTTAAAATTGCAAACCAAATTCTAATTTTTCAAATTGAATCGCATTCGGTTCTGATCGAATTCGATCAAATTGTCCTACCTAAACTTCACCATTAACTTTGAGTAATGATTATCATAATTATAAAAAATAAAAAAGGAAAGCTTAGAATGATGTCAACATTAGAGTAAATGAAAACGTGAGTTTTATGGGAACATAATTATGTTTCCTTATTTAATTTGTCTTCTATTATGGTAAGAAGATTTTGAGACTTTCATGGAGATTTATAAGTATCTTACTTTTATTAAGAGATTGTAATTATGTAAATATCTTTTGTTTATGTACATAGTTTTATATTAGGACTAACCTACTAATATTTGATTTCCTTGTGAGTGTGTTATATGTTTTCATATAGGAAAAGGAATCTCACAAAGGAAGAGGACGATTGCATGAAGATCTTCTCAATGGTGCATTATAAATACAAGGCATTCAGCATAAAGAGAAGTTACGGTTTTAGAGAAAAACATACATTCTTCATAGCATTCGATTGAGATATGTTTAGGTTGTGAGCTTACATCCGTAACTCACATCTAGGTTTTAATAAAGTTCTCTTGTTTTACTTCTGATTGAATAAGTCCTACTTGGGAAAGGGGAGTTGTTCATATCGTAGAAGGTGATTAGAACTTGTTTAGTATTTTCATATTTTAGTTTTTCACTTATTTGTTTTTGTAAGAAACATAAGTTTTTATAGTGAAAGGTTTTTGGGCGTAAGCCAGTTTGCTGATCACACAGATCAGTAAGCGTATATAACTCTTGAGTTATTGCATTTTATTTATATTTAATTATTTTATTCCGCTGCATTATTTGTGGATGTGTGGACAGTTGTGAGACACATCTGTACTCACATCCTTTGCCTATTGCGTGATCCAAGTTTCCTAGCTACACGAAACTTTCAGTAAAACAAACAATAATTATGCAACCCATAAGGGGAAAAAGAATAAATAAAAAAAGCTAGTATAGGGCGCATTATGTTATGTCAAAGCAACAAACAAGTGTTAAATTGATATCTCAACTCTTTAACCAACCATGTCAAAGATAATAAAGTCATATTTTTTTTATTAAATGTATCCATATCAGTGTCACCTTTTTTTAGGTAGTCGGTCCATCATCTGGCTAAAGTAGCTAAAGTGAGTGTTCCAATAACTCCTCTAAGGTCTCAATCATGGATCGAATCGCTATTGTAAAAAAATAAAAAATAAATCCCAACTACAACATTTTAAATACAACGTAGTAGACGGAGTTCAAAATCTTGAACTTTTTGAGAGATTGATAGGGTTGTCAATACGGGCTGGCGGGGCGAACGGGCCCAACCCGCCAAAACCCGCCACTAAATGGGGTGGGGCGGACCAAATTCCTAGCGGACCGAAAATATGTCAACCCAACCCACTTTTGATAGGTGGGCTAGGCGGGCCAATGCGGGTCAGCTTAAAAACACTTTTTTAATTATACATGTAATCTTATTTGGAGTCAATTGTTGCAACAGATTTCTTCTGTTCAGTAGGCTTCACCTGAGCACCTTCCTTATCTCATTCCCTATTATGGTCCCGATACAACCGTAGATATTTATTTTCATTTCCATCAAGATAAGGCACAATATGATCATCACTTTCACCAGTATCACCCCATATTGTATTTGCTAGCTGAAAGTTGTATATGAAAATTGTTCTGTGAAAACAAATTTAGATGGGACCAGTATGCACTAAAGCTATGAAAAGATCACAATAAAGTAAGGACATAAAGTGAGTGTGAAGCAACCAACTCATACATGTAGAGGAAAGAGTAACATACAACGTAAAAAGAATTCCGATAAAAAAAAATAGCTTTAAGCACTTATGTTACACTTTTCAAGCACTACAATGAACAGCGCTGCAATTAAATAATTTGCAATGAAAAACACCTATATTATGATCTTCAAATACTTATGTTATAATCTTTAAGAATGGACCTTGCAACTTTCATGGTTAGCTCACAAGTTGATTTTCTTTTCAGGGCCATCACTAAGTTCAGAATTCACTTCTGAGGCGTTCCAACCTCTTTTTTAGTAGCCTGATATTTGTTTCGAGGTCAACTTATACCAATTTGAATGCTCTAAGATGAAGGTGCATGAGACTTAAGTAAGATCCTCCACTGAGATGGTAGATAGCTTGTTAATGGGGAGTATTTGGGGCCATTTGAAGGAATGAAAGTTTCTCGCTTCTCTTGGGGTTTACAGCAGTGTTATGCTATTTGGGACTCCACACTCCTGATAAATGTTTTGTGTAGTCAAAACAACACTAGCACTGACCCTGTATTAGTATTACTAGAGCTGGATCGGCGGGATGGGCCCAACCCGCCAAAATTCGCCACTGACACATGTATTAGTATTAATAAATGCAAAATTGAGATTTTATAAATCAATCAACCCAAGAAAAGGAGAAATGAAAGAAGATATGAAAATGGAAGAAGATAAAAGTAATGAAATATTGTGTAACGAAGTAGAGATCGGAGAAGGAGAAGGGGGTTGGATGTTTGATGTTTGATGAAGAAGAAGACAAGAGAACGGTAGAGAGAGAGAGAGAGAGAGAGAGAGAGAGAGAGAGGTTAATAATTGATACTTATTGTACGTAGAACTAGTACTCTCTGCCCGTGCCAATGGCACGGTGACAGTATAAATGGTGACAATATAAAGATGATTGATACTATAAAAATGTACGTTATTTTGCGATTGAGAGATTAGAAGAATTCAATTGCCTATTTCGGTCTTTATAACGCCCCCCACCCCCATTCAAACAAATAAACGTCATTTTATGTAAATTGCAAAGTGGACAACAAATGACCCTACCAAGAATGGAACGAAAAAGTAAATAGGTAAAAAAAGTAACCAATCAGGTCAGAGTGGTTTGTCTTTTTCCTTTTTTTTTTTTGAATACTTGAGAAACAACTTATGTTGCTGATTTACATATGTTCTTTGTCTGCATTCAAGTTTTTATACTCTCAGAATAATGAAATCTTAACATGTAATGGAGGGAGTAGATAGAGAAGAAGTTCTCACAGCATGCCTTGCTGATTTTGAAGGATTTACATGTTCTCTTGGACTACAAGTTTTGTGTACTCCAAGAATAATGTAATCTTAAGTGTAATGGAGGGCGTAGAAGATATATCAAAAGGTATCAAAACAGACCTTATTTATTATTATGTCCACTGTTTTCATGGTATTCTGACGTCGATCCACCTTTTTCATATTAAAAGTTAGACAAATTAACTTCATTAAGGATTTAGTGTTTTAGGCATTGCAACTCTCCCCCCCCCCCTCACCATCCCACACAAACACTAACTTTGAAATTGAATGATACAATTGAGAAGAAGCAAAACAGAAAGAAGATAAAAGTAATGAAATACTGTGTAGATCGGAGAAGGAGAAGGGGGTTGAATGTTTGATGTTTGATGAAGAAGAAGACGAGAGAGAGAGAGAGAACGGTTAATAGTCAATACTACTTATTGTACGTAGAATATAACTTGTTTTAACCACCAGGCTTTGGCCTGATAGCCAGAGCTCATGGCTTTCAACTTGGAGGTCATGGGTTCGATTCCTCCCCCAGAAGTTAGAGGGAAGGCTTTCTCTCCTTAGAATTTTCTAGGCGCTTCTGTGTGTGATTGTGTGTGTGTGTGAGTAGTGAAAAAAAAAAGACTAATTAAAAAAAAAAGAATATAACTTGTTTTATTATACGACATTTTCCATGTTATCTATAGTATAAATGGGAACCGTCTTGCTACAGTACTATGAACAGTATCAAATGCCAAATTTTCCATTTTGTCCTCACTAAGTTGTCCCTTTCCCATTTTGCCCTTTAAAAAAAAATTAATTAAAAAAAAAACGCGTATCCTTGAACACGGGCTTTTACTAGTTTTAAAATATGATGTGACTATTGTTACTATAAATATTTATCTCTAGTCAATAAAATATTAAAATGTAGCTCGTATGATTATATTATATAATTTATACTACCTCCGTCCCAAAATGTTTGTCCCATTTGACTTTTTTGTTGAACTTTGACCACAAATTTACGAGAGATTAATCATGTTCATAAAATTCTAAAAGTTGTTGTTGATAATATTATTAATGATGAATCAATAGGAATTTTTAGAATTTCATGAACATAATTAAATTGTCATATATTTGTGGTCAAAGTTCAACAAAAAAGTCAAATGGGACAAACATTTTGAAACGGAGGGAATCTCTATATATATAAAAGGAGGATCGTCAAAATCTCGCCCAAAACAGGGGCATTTTAGTGATTTCACTGCGTGGCAAAAGTGTAGATTCATTGACCCCGGCAGACGTGGCTGGCGCTGATTGGAGGGCTGTTTGGCGCGTGCGATACACGCGCCGACAAAGGCGCGTGTACGCGTAAGGGTTTTTCTTTTTTTGTTTTTCTTTTTTTAAATGCGACACGTGGCGCGATCTGATTTGCCAGATTAATTCCGGATTTTTGTTTTTCACCCCCTATTTTCGACCTCATTTATTTTATAAAAAAAAAAAATTTTTTTTTTAAAAAATTACACCAAAATTCATAAATTTTTTTTCTCTTTAATTAGAGACTAATTTCATTTAATTTGGACACAAAAAAAAACACTCTTTTTTAAATATAAATTATTGTTTGTAATGTTTGTTCCTTCGTTTCAAAATCTGACATTAATTTTTTAAACATATTAAGTAATATTGTATAAAATATTCCTTGGGACGAATATATTAATTTATTTTTTTATCCGAAGTAGTATTATTTTATAAAAATTAATGTTTATAATGTTCGTGTCTTAGTGTCAGAAAATAAATATTAATTTTTGAGACAAGTAAATTCATTGAGGCAAAGGAAGTATTTTTTATTTTTTTTTGATATAGAAAGTAGTATTAATTATGGGATGAAAGTAATATTCATTTTTGAATTGAAGGAATTTTTTTTCTTAAAAAAAGTGGAATTTTTTTATATTTCAAAAAAAAATGAACATTGCTTCCTTCGTCTCAATGAACATTTTAAAAAATAATACTACTTTATTCGTCTTAAAAATTAATGTAATATATTGAGACGAAGACACTAACATTACAAACATTAATTGCAGAGGCGAATGAAGTAGTATTATTTTTTTAAATATTCATTGGGATGAAGAAAATAATGCTCATTTTTTTTGAAAAAAAATGTAGTATTATATTTGGGTTAATCATTTTGAATCGAAAGTAATATTCATTTTTTAAATACTGTAATATTAGTGTCTTCGTTTCAAAATATGACATTACTTTTTTAAACAACCTAAGTAATATTTTATAAAATATTCATTGGGATGAAGATGGTATTTTATTTTTTTAGCCGAAGTAGTATTATTTTGTAAAAAATAATCTTTATAATGTTTGTGTCTTCATTTGTTAAAAAAATAAATTTTATTTTTTGAGACAAGTAAATTCCTTGAGGCAAAGAAAGCAATTTTCTTTTGATATAGAAAGTAGTATTAATTATGGGACGAACGTAATATTCATTTTTGAATTGAAGTAATTTTTTATAATGTTTGTGTCTTCGTGCGTCAAAAAAATAATATTACGTTATTCGCCTAAAAAAGTAATGTTATATTTTGAGACGAATGCACGAACATTACAAACATTAATTGCAGAGGCGAATGAAGTAGTATTAGTTTTTAAAATATTAATTGTGATGAAGGGAATAATGCTAATTTTTTGGATAAAAAATGTAGTATTATCTTTGGGTTATTCATTTTGAATCGAAAGTAATATTCATTTTTGAAATGTTGTAATGTTAGTGCCTTTGTTTCAAAATATGACATTAATTTTATAAACAAATTAAGTAATATTTTATAAAATATTCATTGGGACGAAAATCGTATTTTTTTTTCTTTTGCTGAAGTAGTATTATTTTGTAAAAATTAATTTTCATAATGTTAGTTTCTTAGTCTCAGAAAATAAATATTAATTTTTTGGACAAGTAAATTCATTGAGGCAAAGGAATCAAAAAAAAAATTGTTTTTGGATATAGAAAGTAGTATTAATTATGGGATTAAAGAAATATTCATTTTAGAATTGAAGGACAATTTTTTTCCTTAAAAGTACTTTGGAAATGGAAATAATGAAAAACATATGATTATAATTTTTCATTTAGTTTCTTTTTTTACAAAACATTTTATATTAAGTTCTTCTCACTCAGTTTTTTTTTTTTTTTTAAGAAACAATTCCTATGGATCTCTTTTAAAAAATGATGGGTTATTAATAAAGAACTTTAGATTAATGATAAAAAAAATGTGGAAGCCATTTGCTATAACATTTTTTATTTAAAGAGTAGTTGAAGTATATTAGTGAAATTAAAAATTTTATTATTGGCTACAAATATAATTATTAGAACTGTTTATGTTTTAATTTTTATTTTATCAAAATTTGATGGATTATTAATCTTGGTTTCATTTATTTGTGGCTTTTTTTATATATAATATTTATTAATAATTTTTTCTTCAACTTTTGTCCTATTCTAAACGTTAAAAAATGGGTTCGGATATTAAAGAGATGAATGGTTTTATTATGAAGTATAAAAAGCTGGGTACAAAGTAATTAGTGAATAGTTGTTGTGAGTATGACTTATAAGACCATTTAATATTGAAATTTTATAATTGTTTCATTATAATTTTTTTAAATTTAAAATGGGACACATTTTATTAAAAAAAAAGGAAGTTTAAAATCGGACGAAGGGAGCATTTATTTATTTGATAGTGAAATAATTTATCCTAATGTTAAATTTAATTACTAGCAAAATAAAAATTACGTCTTAATAATGAAAACTAAAATAAATTAAACTAGAAGCGAAAATTATATTTTCCGTCTCAAGTCAACTTTAAAAAATGTCATTATACAAAAAAATTATTTTCTTCTTTTCAATAATGAATATTAATTTCAACTCAAAATAAATCACCAAAAAATAATACTACTTTTTGTGCCAAAAAATTGCATTATTATGTGCTTTAACTAGAAGGGAAAATTATATTTTCTGTCTCAAATAACTAAAATTTTTGAATTAGCGACATCAAATTACTTTTTTTGACCCACTTCTAGGAAAACGGTGTTAGTATGTGCTTTAACTTGATATTGCCCTATTTAAAGAATTTTGTAAGTAAAAAACGGGTTGATAAAATTTTTGAATCCCTCCTAATCCCGCAATGATCCGCGTCTAATGAAAAGAGTTTGAAAATGTTTTCTTTTAAATCGGGTGGGATTGGGGTGGATTTGGGATTAGCTCGAACCGTCCCATTTAACCCGAACCCGCATAGTATTCATCTTTTTTTAGAATAAATTTTAAATATTGATAATATTTGTATATTATTATATACTTATTTGTTTATACTTTATTGTATTATCTTATTTTTCTATGTTATATTATTAATCTCTACATTTATAAGGAAATAAAGGGAAAAAAAGCATTTTATAATAGAAATATTAATAATTTTTTTCTTCAACTTTTGTCCTATTTTAAACGTTAAAAAATTGGTTAGGATATTAAAGAGATGAATGGTTTTATTATAAAGTATAAATAGTTGGGTACAAAGTAATTAGTGAATGGTTGTTGTGAGTATGACTTATAAGAACATTGAATAAAAAAATATTAAAATTTTTCCATTGTATTTTTTTTTAATTTAAAATGGGACACCTTTTATTAAATGAAAAGGAAGTTTAAAATGGGACGAACGGAGCATTTATTTATTTGATAGGGAAATAATTTTTCCTAATGTTAAATTTTATATAACAATAACAGTAAAAAAATATGTAAAAATCAAAAGGGGATGTAGAAGTTGAATACGGTTCAAGAACAAAATAACTTCTCAAAAATCGAAATTGATGATACTTGAAAATTTCATTTCATGTATTTTGTTTGTTTGGAGAATCACTATAGTAAAGAGTTCCGAATTGCAGTTGAAGAGAAAGATTTGGAGACTTATAACTAGATTGATTACGCTTTCCCAATCGTTGGCGAAACTAAGTGATACTGTGGGCAAATTACGTACAAACTAACTATGCCTTAAATATATATTTATTTTAATTACCTTCAATCTGATATTTGTACTAATTATATAGTTTTCAAAAAAGTGTTTTACAATGTACACAAACATTTCTATTTCCTTTTATATTTGTATGAATCTTCGTCAATATGTGTTAATAGTTATCCGTGCATCGCAGGGAGTTAACACTAGTCTCTATCTCTATATATATAAAAGTAGGATTGTCAAAATCCCGCCCAAATCAGGGGCAGTTTGGCAATTTCACAGCGGGGCGAAGTTGTAATTAGCAAGACGGATCAGAACCGTGGGACGCATGGATAGGTCGCGTGCGTCACACGCGCCGACCAAGGGGCGTAGACGTGTAACGCTTTTTTTTTTTTTTTTTTTTTTTAAACTGCGACACGCGGCGAGCTATTATTGGCTGATTTTATTTCGGCTTTTTAAATTTTATCCCCTTTTTTCGACCTCAATAATTTTATTAAAAAAAAAAATTAAAAATTTTACACCAAAATTCATAATTTTTTTTCCTCTTTAATTAGAGACTAATTTCATTTAATTTGGACATAAAAAAAAACCCTATTTTTCAATTATAAATTTCTTAATTATCCTTTCTTAATTTTTCTTTTGAATTTTTCAATATCTTTTTTGTGAAAATTAATTAAGTGTGAAGTATATTTTTTTATTATAAATGATGAAAATAATAATCATAATTTTACTAATATGAATATTAGTACTGCTTCATTCGCCTCAAAAATTAATGTTTGTAATGTTAGTTCCTTCGTTTCAAAATTTGACCTTTTTTCGACCTCAATTATTTTATAAAAAAAATATTTAAAAAAAAAAAAAATTACACCAAAATTCATAATTTTTTCCCTCTTTAATTAGAGACTAATTTCATTTAATTTGGACACAAAAAAAACACTCTTTTTCAATTATAAATTTCTTAATTTTTCTTTTGAATTTTTCAATATCTTTTTTGTGAAAATTAATTAAGTGTGAAGTATATTTTTTTATTATAAATGATGATAATAATAATCATAATTTTACTAATATGAATATTAGTACTGCTTCATTCGCCTCAAAAATTAATGTTTGTAATGTTATTTTCTTCGTTTCAAAATTTGGCATTAATTTTTTAAACAAATTAAGTAATATTTTATAAAATATTCCTAGGGACGAATATAGTAATTTATTTCTTTACCCGAAGTAATATTATTTTGTAAATATTAATGTTTATAATGTTCGGGTCTTTGTTTCAGAAAATATATATTAATTTTTGAGACAAGAAAATTCATTGAGGCAAAGGAAGCATTTTTTTTTTTTTTTGGATATAGAAAGTAGTATTAATTATGGAACGAACGTAATATTCATTTTTGAATTGAAGTAATTTTTTTCCTTAAAAAGTAGAATTTCTTTATATGTCCAAAATTCATAATTTTTTTTCCTCTTTAATTAGAGACTAATTTCATTTAATTTGGACACAAAAAAAAAAAACTATTTTTCAATTATAAATTTCTTAATTATCCTTTCTTAATTTTTCTTTTGAATTTTTCAATATCTTTTTTGTGAAAATTAATTAAGTGTGAAGTATATCTTTTTATTATAAATGCTGATAATAATAATCATAATTTTACTAATATGAATATTAGTACTGCTTCATTCGCCTCAAAAATTAATGTTTGTAATGTTAGTTCCTTCATTTCAAAATTTGACCTTTTTTCGACCTCAATTATTTTATAAAAAAAATATTTTTTTAAAAAAGAATTTACACCAAAATTCATAATTTTTTTCCCTCTTTAATTAGAGACTAATTTCATTTAATTTGGACACAAAAAAAAAACACTTTTTTTCAATTATAAATTTCTTAATTTTTCTTTTGAATTTTTCAATATCTTTTTTTTTGAAAATTAATTAAGTGTGAACTATATTTTTTTATTATAAATGATGATAATAATAATCATAATTTTACTAATATGAATATTAGTACTGCTTCATTCGCCTCAAAAATTAATGTTTGTAATGTTATTTTCTTCGTTTCCAAATTTGACATTAATTTTTTAAACAAATTAAGTAATATTTTATAAAATATTCCTAGGGACGAATATAGTAATTTATTTCTTTACCCGAAGTAATATTATTTTGTAAATATTAATGTTTATAATGTTCGGGTCTATGTGTCAGAAAATAAATATTAATTTTTGAGCCAAGAAAATTCATTGAGGCAAAGGAAGCATTTTTTTTTTTGGATATAGAAAGTAGTATTAATTATGGGACGAACATAATATTCATTTTTGAATTGAAGTAATTTTTTTTCCTTAAAAAATAGAATTTTTTTATATGTCCAAGAAAAATTAACATTGCTTCCTTTGGCTCAATGAACATTTTAAAAAATAATACTACTTATAAATAGATTGATTACGCTTTTCCAATTGTTGGCGAAACTAAGTGATACTGTGGGGCAAATTACGCACATATCACGTTCAATACGCAATAAATATGTTTTACATAAAAAATATGCGTTTAATTCCATACCATTGAAAAATGAATGTCAAATGTGATTATTATTGAATAGAACAAGAATTTACGTATGAAACGCACTTCGTCCAAACTAACTATGCCTTAAATATATATTTACTAGTACATATGCCCGTGTCCGAGGACACGAGTCTTTTTTTTTTAATTAACTTAAATATTTATAGTTACAAATTATAGTGATGTATAAACATAAACATTATGCCCTTGTTTATAAAAAGATAAGACATAAATTAACATTTAATTAACATATAGATTTTTATGAACATAAACATTGTGCCCTTGTTTACAAAAAGATAAGACATAAATTAACATCTAATTAACATATAGATTTTTAACCACTTGAAGTAAAGATGTTGTCTCAATCGAAACAGACATTGGCCAGGTACGTTTACGTAAAAGCACCTGAAATAAATAAAAAATGAAATCAATATATTTTTATTAAATTAACAATATAATAATTAAAAAAAATTACCTTATTATGCCCATTCCAAGTTCTTGTCGTAGATTTGTGCAAGCGTCTATATTCTTTCACGCACTCATCCCATGACTACAAATATATGATTCAAATATTTGAGAATGATGATAAAAAAACGTATCTTTTAAAAAATTGTTTAGGTTATGTTATAATTACCTTTTCATAGTTATACTATAATAAAACTTCTGGGTAGACAATGTTTGTTGTAGAATTTATGTTACTTTCAGAGAGAAGAACACTAATACGTTCTGGAGATGTGCATCTAGAAAGAGCAACGTACAGTTGTCCATGACTAAAAACAGGATTGCGCAAATCAATACCCACAAATTTCACTGACTGCCCCTTGTGATTTGTTAATGGTCATCGCGAATGCCAAACGAACAGGAAATTGTCGCCTCATCATGTTGAAAGGCAATTCTCCGGATGAAGGAGTTAGTGATATTCTTGGGATAAAAACTAATTTTCCAGCCTTATCCCCGGTCAAAATTTGAGCTTCAAGAACGTGTGGCGCACATCTGACGATCACTAATCGTGTGCCATTACAAAGACCATCATTCGGAGCAAGATTTCTCAATAACATAATGGGACAGCCAACTTTTAAATCAAGTTTAAAAGGTGGTAAGCCCGGAGGATTTAGTGAATTGAGATACTCATTTGGATATCGATTTGTAATGTTTCTATTTGGATTCATCATCGTGGCACATTTTATCGCCAGCCAAATAAGAAACTGCTTTCACCAGGAAATATGTGAAGTGCCCTTTCATTAATAGAACTAACATCGTCATTTCTTGCCGATAAAATTGTGCGTTCAGTAAGGAATGATGGGTTCACCACGCCTGCTACCCCAAGTTGTGGGTAAATGCTATCTAATAACTCAACGGGATTTTCACAAATCCTTATTGTTGACGGTATTAATATAACTTCTTCAGGACTGCTCCCAATCTGAATTTTTAATCATGAAATAAATTAACCATTTTAAAAAATATATGTTAAAAGATTGAAACACAAATGTTGAAAATGTTAAAGTAATTAAAAAATACCTTCATCAGAAAGTTCAGAAAATCCACCCGCGAATTATTTTTGTTGTCCAGACGCATGTTAACATTTAACGTTAGGATATTAATGGCAGACCATAGAGGTGAACGTCTCAATGTTGCCCCAACTATCTTTGTTCGAACACCCCTTGGAACTACAGGTAGGACTTGTCGAAAATCTCCGCCCAAAACAACGGTGATGCCTCCAAATGGTTTGTCATTACTATCCCGAATGTCACAAAGGGTGCGATCGACGGCTTCAACACAGTATCGATGTTGCATTGGCACTTCATCCCATATTATGAGTTTAGCTTTTTTGAACAACTCAGCATGTATAGATTGCTTAGTAAAGCCACATGTTGAATTTCCATGAACATCAATTGGGATACAAAAGGTCGAGTGCGCAGCTTCTACCACCAATTAACAAGCAAGGATGCAATACCGGATGATGCAACAGCTTATAACAATGTGGTCTAGAGAACGACATTTAAGTGTTACCGTGTTGTACAGAAAGTTTTTCTGTCCCAAGCACCACCATTCAAAAAGAAAGTTGTTCCACGATCTTCAAGAACAAGAAAGAATTGAAGAGTAAGCAACCCGCGAGCATCATTTAGAGAACCCACCCTAGTATCGACATCATGTTCTTGCGCTTTGATGTTTAACGACGGTGTTCCCACATCAACTTATTACCCGTGAACTCACTCCAATTTCTTGTAGGCAAGGGCATCGGTGGGAAGTCGATCAAACTTTTTCCCGTTTCTTGAAGTAGCCGATTAAGAAGATACAACCCATAATCTTCTACAACCGAAATGTCGGGGTCCTGGAATACCAAATTGTGTACGTATCTTATGAGCAAGGTCATCACAAATATGAAGACAAAATTGTTTCCACAAATCATATGGGTTTAACGGAGAACATTGGCTAAGAATTGTACTAAACAATCTTCGAAGCCGGGTACCCGCCCGCATAACGAGATGCTTCTTGAAGGCATTGTACCCACTCTTCATCATCTTCTACTAATCCATATGCAACACATGCTAATTTAAAAGTGGGATACAAAACACCACCGACGGTGCGCAAGCTCGAAATGAAGATGGACCTTTGACATGGGTGAGTAGCAACCGCAAGTAAAATCTCTCTCCGAATTCGGGAAGCAAAGTAAATTCTACCAATAGAGAATCCAATTTGTCTCGATTTCCACTCCTTCTTGTTGAAAACGAAAAATTGAGGAAACTCATGATATGAAAATTTGGGTGCATTCGGATTTCTTTGTGTAATATGCAAAAAGCTGTTAGAGTCGATGCTTGATTGGCGGTTCTTGCGAGATATATCTTCACCGTATCTTCCGGATTAAAATTCACGTGATGCAATCTGGTAAATGAACAAAGGCTTAACCGCATGACCGATGGATGTTCACCATGCATTGTGTTTCCAAAGATGCGCCAAAGAAGCTTCGGGGGCTAATATACCTTCCATTAAGGTACTTGTTGGATCTCATTAACTCCTCCAATAATCATTGTAGTGCAATCATGTCCTTTGTAAATGTACTTATTGATATACTTAACACAAACCAAGCCGCACAAACTTCAACATTTATGTGGCAATTGAACATTCTCGAAAGATGTGGATTGTATGGCACAACATGCTCGGTTATCAACTTCTTGTCCCCCGACCGTATAAGTTCGACCGGTATTCCTTCGACGATATGTTGGATATCCATCATCCGCCATGGTCGTTGAATCTACGCATAAGCCTTCGGATATCTTTTAGTGCGAGACATTTTTTTCCAAACACGAAGATCCACACGGTCCATGTATCATACAACTCAAGACTGTTTCATGTAACACGGGATCATCTCTCTCGTCTGGAATTTCGGCACACACAATCTTATCAACTTGTGCACATGTCCCGATTTTGTCTCTTGCAAAGAAGAAATAAAAGTAAATGCATATGTGGAAGTCCGCGCTTTTGAAATTCGATCGTGAAAACATGAGCAACTTTAGTACCAAAAACCCCATTCTTCTCAATTTCTTTCATTAAAGCTTTACGTTTCAACTCGAAAACACGCGCAACTAAATCGGGACGATCGCTTGGCGATTGATTTGGGAGCAACGCTTTAGTAATTTCGGCCACTTGGGATTAGCAGTCATGGTAAGGAAGATATCAGGGTGGTGGTGGTATCGATGTGATTGCCATTGAATCTTGAAAAATTTCAAACATATATCTCGGACTACCCAAGAAAGAAGATGGCAAAATCATTGGTCGACCCACTTGGTTTGGATACTGCCTTCTCGTACAATCACTTCAAGAAGGTCCTTATAAAGTTCACTTCGAAGCTTACTCGATTCAATATCATGTAGGTCAACCGATTTTGCTCAATTGCAAAGAAACGCGTCCACCACAAATTCTGGTTTAACCTTCCACCCTCAATATCGTTGAAAATTCACCCTTACGCCGAAAAAGACGGTAGCTATAGTAATCCATCTGGGTAATGCGAGATGTAGATGGACAATTGGCATCGACATTCCATCTTTTCAAACCGGGTTCCCGGCCGAGCTCGCCAAATGGGAAGAACAACACATAATGCAAAGGTAAGTATGCAGGGTGACACTCATTAATTCGCATTAATCCATTTTGCCCTCGTAAATGTAAGAGTATGTCCCTCATTACCACTCGGATCATCATTCCCATCACCGGGTAAAATAACCGCAATCTCATCCGCTGTAGGTAAGTTGTATCTACGACGATCCCGCGCGAGCCGTAATGTAGTCGAACCGGAATGTTTGCATCACCTACTCCAGGTTGACATAAAATTTCATGAGCTTGACGGTACTTTGCCGGAATGGGTTGTGCTCAAAAAGTGTCTGGATAATCTTCATCACGTCTTCTCTCAAATGTGGATTATTACGACACCGATATTGCAAAGCGGTATCCGGATCATAAATGTACAATTGCGCGTAACCGGTTCTTTTTCGGTGGATGCATGAGAGATCCAGTTCGATGACGCAATTCACCGTGTATGACAAAACTTGGAGGACCTCTCCCATTGACAACCCTTTCATCAAGTTGAGCACCCAGACTCGTAAAAGCATGAGATGCATTATACTGTCGAATGTATTTCTGAAATGACTTTGATTGAGCATCATTTCCGTCATACAAAGATTTAATTGCTGGAGGTAGCGTTTTGAGTTCAGGAAGTCTAACCTTTCCACTCAGACAACATGTCCCAAAAAGAGGACGTGTTTTAGATGATTTTGTGAGTTTTTCATCAATCCAATGTAATGCCCCACAATGAGGACACTCAACATCCATTTCACCGAGAAAGTGACGAACTGTATTTCCACGTATTGGGAGGTTGGTGACATCCTTTGGATTAGTTGTTGTCCTACAAAAGATTTTAAAAATACTATTTAAATCAATTTCTAAAGTATAATAGAGTATATATATCTCTAGTTATGTGAGCTAAGTTGAAAATTTACCCATTGGGTAGAGCAACAACATGAGAGGTAGGAATCGTTGAGAAAAATTCATCTTCAAGGTTTCGACGGAGAGGAATGATATTTAAATCAATATCTTCATGAATAATGGTTGCTTAACATTACCGCATCATTCTCGGTCGGGGGAGTTCTTTCAAATGGCGAATGCACCTCAAGTCGGGGGTTCGTGGGGGGAAAGTTTCGCCTGACGTAAATGATCTCAATCTTTTTGATCCTATAAGATGAGTCGACGGTGGCACAGTTGTGTTCTTCGCCATCTTTTCCCTCGACATACGTCGTTTGCGAGTTAAACTTGATTCGTTAACCTAAAAATCACATTATTTATTATATTTATTATTAACCTAAAAATCACATTATTTATTATATTTATATTTATTATATCTATAGTATAAATGAGGCATGTGTTTGCTACCGTTCTTGCTACAGTTCCAACAGTCGAAATTCCCATTTTGCCCTCACTATTTTGTCCCTTTTCCATTTTGCCCTTAAAAATATATATAATTTAAAAAAAAAAAATTTTTTAAAAAAATTACGTGGCCTTGGACACGGGCATGTGCTAGTGTTTAATAAAATTATTATATGTTTATTTGGAGGAGGTACTTCGTTTAAGTGGGAAAAAATTGTAGGCACTATAGGAAGCTTCAAAAACATTAAGGCAAAGGAAAGACAAAATAATTATTGACAGAATTATAATAAATTAAATTAAATTACATGCATTTAAATTACATGCATCAAATTATAAATAAACAATAATAATACTAAATATTTAAACTGAAATAAATTAAATATCAGTGGGGGCAATGCAACTGTCGGTAGATTGGTTTGTCGATTTTGGTCCTAATATGAATTATAAATATTAGTCAAAAAATCTATATATATTCGTTAATTAATGTAAATACAAAAAAAAAATTAATTTAACATCAAATGTTTACCCTTATCATTTCATCATGTTCAAACGGTTCTCGCGTGACAATTGAGACATTGTTTCTTCTCAAAATGTCAATCTAAAAATCACATTATTATCACAATCACATATCACATATCACATATAAAATAAAAATCACATTATTATCACAATCACATATCACATATCACATATCACATATCACATATCACATATAAAATAGTAATAGTAAAATATTAACTTACTGTTTCAGTTAAAGCCGAATCACCATATCCATAAATGTTCAACGTTCCTTGATTGTTCATTTTTTTCAAACCTATAAAATTAAATACAACATAAAATTAAACACAATATTTAAATAATAATAATTAAAAATCTATCTAATTTTACATTCAAATTAAAAAAAAAAAACTATCTCATCTAAAATTAATATTTACTTTGAAATAAAAGGTCACAAAAAAATAAACAAATTAAAGTTTAATATTCCTAAGTAATAAGTATCTCTCAAAAATTAAAATTATACATTTATTTCAAAACAGAAGAAATGAAGTGTATAAGTGATATCAATATCTTGTTTTCTACATTTTCCATTAATATTTAAACTCTCTCTCTCACTAACTCTCTCTCTACTCTATCTCTATCTCTATCTCTATCTCTAATTCTCTCTCTCATTCACACAGGAACGGGAAGAACTACCCACCAAATCAGGACCTCCGCCATCGCCACCGCCTCCCCTTCCCTTCATCCCGTCCAGCCTCACCAACGTGGCTACCCCACCCCTCCCACAATCAGGCGACCCCCTTCCCTTCCCTCCCCGTTAAATCCTCCCACCGTCTATTCTGTCCAATCGATCGGCGTTACAACGTGGCTACCCCACCCCTCCCACAACCATCGGCTCTAATCAATGGAGGAAGCAACTACCCACCAAATCAGGACCTCCGGAGCAATCAATTTTTGGAGACGAAGCCCTAAATCACGCAAACCGTCCGCAATTCGTCTGGATCCGCCTCCAAACCGTCCGCAATTCGCCCTCAAATCCGGCCGCAATTCGCCCTCAATCCGGATTCAAGGTTGGGGGTCCGTCGTCTTCTATGGCAGCAGCCGAGGTGTTTGTGGATGGAAATGGGGCTTCAGACGATGAGGGAGCACCACTGTTGGCGCTATCGGAGTGCCGTATTTGCCAGGACGAAGATTCTGTTCAGAATTTGGAGAGTCCGTGTGGTTGCAGCGGAAGTCTCAAGGTAATTTGCTTAGACAACGACTTGGTCTATTCTTCTTAATAGCTCATTTTTTGTTAAAGCTGGTGAATATACTCTAGCGGTCATTTAGTACTTCTTTTCACCAAGTTATATTTGTAAATGTTGTGTATCTTAGTATACATGTCTGTGTGCATATTGAAATTTTTTTTCAGGAGAATTTTTTTTTTTTTTAACTGTGTTATTTACTTTTCAAAGTTTGAAATTTGGATTCAAGGATGATCGGAATTTTGGTTCATTGTTCCAGTTGTTGTTGTTGTTGGTTCTTTAACTGTGTTCATTGTTCCGATTTTGTTGTTTTGGTTAAACGAGAGAAATTAACAATGTGTATGAACATTAAAGAATTAAAGAAGTGTAAATAAATGAGAAAGTAAATACCTTTTGAAGTTTGAACTTTGGAATCTGTAAATTTTTTGTTGCTTAAATTTCAAATTTTTGGAGGTTAAATTTCAAATGAAACAGAGGCATTAATAAAGAAGTGGTGGAGTATATAAATGAGAAAAGGGTGTGGTTCTGTGTTTTGAAAAATTCAAATTTTAGGAGGGAAAGATTAAAGACGGTAAGATTATTTTGAAAAAAAAAAAAAGGGCAAAATGGGAAAGGGACTAAAAAGTGATGGCAAAATGGTCATTTCCGGCTGTACAACTGTTCACTCTACTGTAGAGAAGGATGGTTCCATTTATACTATAGATTTTAGTGACCTTCAATCTGATATTTGTACTAATAATATAGTTTTCAAAAAAGTGTTTTACAAAGTACACAAACATTTCTATTTCCTGTTATATTTTTATGAATTTTCGTCAATATGTGTTAATAGCTGTCCGTGCATCGCACGAGAGTTACGCTAATATTATTACAAGATAAAACTTAAGGTACTCTTGTACTATACAAGATGACGTGTTGTCATACAGTAGTCTAGTAGTCGGATCAAATAAACCTGAATTATGTGAAATATTTTTTATGTTCTATAATAATGTTGCATTTTTCTTGCTTCACATAAAAATAAATATCACATATTCAAATAAAAAAACAATTTTAATACAATTTTATTATTGTACGAATCATATACTAAAGAAAATATATCTTTAAAAAACTTTGACAACTAAATGATTATATTAGTCCATCTAATCCAAAATAACTGTCGCTTTTGGATGTTTCACAGGTTTTTAGAAAAATAATTATTAACACGATTTAATAATAAAAGTATCAAGATTGTCATTATTTAATGTTTCTCTTTTTACATTACTTCGCATAACAATACAATTAATAAAACAAACAAGTTTCAAATAAGGGGATAAAAATAGAAAATTGAATTTTTTTACCACAAAAAAAAACAATAATTATTTTGAATCAAATATTTTATTCAAAAATGACAGTTATTCTGTACCGGATGAGGCATTAATGTTTCTCTTTTTACATTACTTCACATAACAATACAATTAATATAAACAAACAAGTTTTAATAAGGGGATTGATGACGCCAAGCTTTTCAGGGTCAAGAGCGGTTCAAGGATATCTGGCTTGATATATTTAGTGGTTTGTTTGTACCTAAATCACAACACAAATAAGCACCGTTAAGGTCAAAGTTGGATGTTACTCCAACTCAGGCCCTCGGGTGTGAGAGTAAGAATACTGAGATAATAAGGCTTTGAATACCTTGAAGTGTGTGTGTGTAGGGTTTAAGAGTAATAGGGCTTACTCAATATATTTGGAACTTACCTTGCCCAAGGGGACAAAGGTCTTCTATTTATAGGCAATGTAGTGGTGCTTGTTGATGTAAGCAATGAGATCAGCCCTATGGGGCACTTTGGTATTTGACCAGCTACACGTGTTCGTAGCTAATTGGCCCTGTCAGGGAGGGAACATTGACTGCTGCAGGGGCGTGGCTGAAAGGGACATGAGCCGTGTGGCTGGCTTGGGGCATTAAATGAAATAGTAGGCGCCTGACTGAGCCGCATTAAATGCGTGATGGGGGAGCCGGCAACTTGCATGTCAGAGCCAGTAAGCTAACTTGCTCAGTAAGGCTTGACATTAATCGGGAGGCAGGTGAGATAGCAGGAGGCAGCGTATGAGCCCCGCGGTCGGCTATCGTGGCCGCAGATCAGGTATTTGGCCGTGCACGAAAGATGCGGTCATGCCTCCTGCGGGCACCGATCCAGCGGTCAGGATCACTGCGGTCTTTGATAGGGATAGTGCGGGGAGGGACGCGGTCTTGACCTCAAGGGCCTATCTGTCCGCGGTCTTCCACCCAGCGGTCTAGGAACTGCCACGTCACAGGTTCCTTGGGCCAGACCGAGCGCGAGCCCGGTCCAGTAGATCTGGGCTCATCAATGGCCCCTAGCTCCAAGTGTGATTATTTATGGTCTGAGCGAGGAGGTACTAGAAGCTCGGTTGGATCAGACCGCTGCCCTGGCGAGCACCAGTGTTAGCGTTTTTTGTTGGTTGTTGCTTTGCCTCATGGGCTTATGGGAACGTTCGGGAGGCACCAGTGAGAGACACGTGGCCCCTTGCATGCTGTGCCTCCCGGTTAACAAGTGGGCCCCTTGGCAGATGAAAAGACGGGGCGTGGTACGTACAGGGGGTACGTGTCAATCATCTAAGAGAGGTAATAAATGCTAACCGACGAATTTTTCGAATTTTCAAACGTTGGAGACGGTTCAGGGTTCGAGGAACGGTTTGTGGGCTAATTAATACGGGTTAAACGGGTTAACCCGTATAGGTAGGCCTTATAAATACCAAACCCTTAAACCTCAAACCCTTTTTACCGTCTTCAAACCTTCAAAGAGCTTTAGAGAGAGAATTTTTGCTGCGAATTCCTTGCTTGTGTTCTCCGAATCCAACCTTCCAGATTTTCTTTCGTAAGTAATTGTTGGGGTGTTTCTTTTTCATCTCTTTCTATTTTCCTTTTCTGGGTTTTGAACAATGACCACTCGTGAATTTGGACCCCGCCGTCCCATAGAGTTAGGAGATGGAACCACCCCTGATACCTTCGCCCTTTGTAAACGGACGGGGGGAATATTTAACAAGGTAGGACTAGGGTGGTTAAGGCTATCCCTACATTGTTTTTTGTATTTCTGTGAGAAAGCTGATTGGGGGCCGTTCGTCCCACCCCGGTTGTGGGAGGCCAAGAGAAAGTACATTTTTAACTGTGACGTATTGGTGTTGGGGGATACCCGTAGGCTAAGAAATTTTGTGTTGGGGGTTTTGTGCAGGTTTCCCCGCGAGAGAGATCAGGCTTTGAACGCCATTAAACTTGTGAGGAGAGCGATCCGTGTCCCCGACCAAATAATTGACTGGGAGAAGTGTGAACTAATGGATCCTGATCAAACCAATGATGTGCGGGCACCGAGCACCGGGGACCTGAGTGACCCTTTAGATGTTCTGCCCCTGAGGATCATATTTCCCAATGTGCCTGCGGCCCCTAATGCTAACCCAATCGAACTGAGTAGCAGTGAGGAGCTGGAGCCTCTGAATTTTGAGATGACCGGAGGCGGGGAGAATGAAATTGAGGTGACATCTGCCCGTGGTGATGCCACCGGTCTATTTGGCTCGACGAGCTCGAAAACCGAGGAGGATGACCGCGAGGAGGAGGAAAGGAGAGCTGCTGGTACCTCTAAGAAGGCCGCTGAGACCACGAATATTGTGGATTCCTTTGAGGATTCTGACTCCGAGGAGGAGATTGTTGTGGCCCCTGCCCGGAATAAAGGCAAGAGGCCAGCTGCTGGGGTGAATCCTGGCCGTGGCCGGGGTAAGAAAGCCAAAGAGGTGGCTACTATTGATTGGGAGGAGGACATTTATGAGACTTACAATGTGGACCGCAATGCCTTCCGCATTCGTACCCTTGGCTACGTCCAAATGAAAGACAAAGAGAAGCTGCGGCCAGAGACTGTAGCTGATGTCCGCGGGGACAATAGGGCGTGCATTTTTTATGGGGCCCAGTTTGAAAATGGCCTCAGACTTCCCTTGGATCCCTTCTTTTACTTTTTCCTGGAGTTCAATAGCTGCTTGCCCATGCACCTGACTCCTAATGCCATTAGGGCTATTGTCTCCTTCATCACTGCCTGCAGGGTCCTGGGTTATGAGCCAACTCTCTCTGGGCTTTATGCCTACTACCAGAATCAAATTTCCAACGGGAACCTGAGTCTAAAAGCTAGGAATTATTCTGCCCGGACTTTCTCTCCACCCTCCAACAAATTTGACCAGTGGAACCAAAAGGATATACTGGTCATAGAGTCTAGGTTCGGGTGGCCTTTTTCCAAACCTTCAAATTCTGTTCCAATGAGGGTGACCATTAGAACTATCCTGACCCCGCGCCCTCCGAGGCTCTGCGAGTTGCTCTGGAGTCCCACTTGGCCCCCTATATAGCCGATAATGTGGAGCCAGTATACGACGTGGGCGCGATTGTCGAGTTTGAGCCCCTGCTCGTCTACTCAGGGGTGGCTCCTCGAAGAGAGGGCGCCCCATATGCCCCTAGAGTAGAGATAGAGGCCCAGCCTCGTGACCCTGATTGGAGGGTGCATGAGCATTATCAGTTTGAGGCTGATTGTAAGACCTGCATGCTGGGCACTGAATGCGTGCCTTCGGAATCAATCGGTCTCTGGCTCTTTATGAAACTGTTGTAAATTTATCTTTGCTTTTGATTTTTTGAACTGTCTTATAACCAATTTCTGTTTTCTTTCAGAGTAGATCCAGAAGAATATAATTTTTGATGGGGCCCCCACTTAGTGCTGCTCAGTTGAAGGCCAGGAATATGAGGGCCCAGAAAGAAGCTGCTAACCGGAGGCAGGCTGAACTGTCCGGGGCTACGGGCAAGGGTGCCACCATGCCCATTTCTAATAGGAAGAGTGGTGATCCTTTGGTCGCTCCAAAAGTTATCCCCACAACCGGGGAGCTGCCACCACCTCCCAGAGGTCCTCCCCCTGCCAACGTTATCCGCTCCAGCTCTCCTGGCCGCACCATTGCCTCCGGGCATAACCAAGAGCAGTCCAAGAAGAGGACTGAGAGAGACGCGGATCTGGTGCACAAGGAGAGAGCCTCCAAGTCCCAAAAAGGTGGGGAGACCCAAGTTAGGGGCTCTACTGTCTCGCCTCTCGCCTCGCTCGCTCCTCCCTCCATCTGGGACTATCTGCTCGGCCGCCTACCAAACAGCTTCCCTGGCCACCCGCGAGGAGGCATGGGCATTGAGGAAGAGGGTGGGTGAAGTGCCCGCCATCTCAGGAGTTGATTTTTATGCCCGCTCATCCTACAATTCAGCTGTGGGCATCGGGCTTCTCAACAGGCTCTATGCCCCGGATTTCTATCAGAGTGTGGTGACGAAGGAGAACCCTTCAGCTCTGATGGGAGATATTGGTCTTGCCCTCACCGAGGTAGGGACCTTTCCGTCTGTCTCCTTTCTTATCCTTTTGAACAATAATTCTGACTATCTTCCTCGCAGGCGGGAAACAAAGCTATGCGGCTTCGCGAATGCTGCGACAGCTTGTCCGCTGAGGTGGACACCAATGCTAAAGAGTTGGCGGGCAAGGTCCGCGAGCTAGAGCAGGCTCAGGAGAGGGTTGGGACCTTGAACTCCCTCCTGGATGCCAAGGACAAGGCCTTCTCCCAGAAGGAGGCAGATTTAAAGGACTTCTCTGACTGACTGGCGGAGGTGGAGAAGGACCTTGAGAAGGCAAAGGGTCAACGGGATGAGCTCCGCGGACATAAGCTCCAGCTTGAGCAAAGAAATTAAGAGCTCGCGGCCAAGCTGGAGGCCAACTCAGAAGCAAGTCCAGGTCCTGGAAGCCAAGGCGGATGAGCTCTTCGAGAAATTGCTGCCTCTGACGCAGTTTGACTTGGAGAGGGAGAGGATGCTGGCCGAGGCCCGCAAGGAGGCTGTTGAGGAGTATAAAAACTCCGAGGAATTCAAGAATTTCCTCATTGCTGAGAATCTGGCTCAGTATGAGGCCGGGGTCCGGACACAGATCAGGAACTTCGCGGCCACGGGCAAGTTCTCCGTGCAGCAGTTGGCCGTGATCGGCTCACTAGTTGCTACTGACGCGGAGTGCCTGCCCGGGCATGCGTTAGTTCCTCTGTCCGAGGATGAGGTTAAGGGCTTAGATCTGGCCGCAGCGGCCTCCTTGCCCCCTGTGGCAGAGGTAACTGCCCTTGGCCTGATCGCCGAGCTGGACGAGCTGAGATTTGGGGAAAACCTGATACCCCTTGGGGATGCCCTAGCTCGCGTTCTTCCTGATGGGCCGGCTATAGGTGATCTGTTCCCCCAGCGGGCAGCCCCCACTCCGGTCTCTGCTGAGCCTTTATCTGATCCTTCCACAGACTTGTTGGTGAATAGTCTTCCATCCCCTACTCCGGCTTCAGAAGCGGGCACGGAAGGTGCGGCCACAGAGGCCACAGATTCCCCCAAGGATCAAGCTCCCTTAGTTTAGGATTTTTGCTTTTTCTTGTTGTAATAGATGGTAGGGCGCTTGGAATTATTTTTGTAATTTAATTGAAGCATTTTTCCCAACTATTTATCTTAATTGCTTGTCTTGTAGGTTGTTTTGAGTGTTTGCAATTTTTTGAGTACCTTGATACTTGCATTCTTTCTCTCACTTTTTCCAGCGTTTTTTGACTAACAATTAAATTTTATACTCTCCTTCTGCGGTCAAAAGCTTAGTAGGCCCTTTGCCCGCATTTTTTGAGTTTTTCTAACTCTTTATTCAAAATCCCTTTGGATTTTTCGTGAGAGTCAACCCTATTTTTCTGTGACCGCGTTTGTTTAGCCTTATTGCAAATTTAGGGGTCTTGACCCCAGTTTGTCTATTTGGATTTGTTAAACTTGTTTGATCACTCTCATCCATTTACACTTATTCCCAGCCTTGCGAGCTGTAGTGTAAGTCAAAAGCAACCAAGGCAAGCTACTTTCATAGGGCATGTAGAAGGTGGCCGTGAGGCTATTGTCTACGCAACAGAAGGTAGGAGCATATTTAGCATAGAGGCCCTTTAACCCCCTGGCATCTGTATCCCCTTATTGGAGGTTCACTCTTTTTGACCCTTTATTCAAAACCCCTTGGAGTTTTTTGTGAGGGTCTTGTGGCGATCATGTAAGCGGGCTTATATGTAGGCCTTTGTTACATACAGGCATGCGAGTAACGGCCCTAACGAGGTCCTTCGCGCAATTAGTGGGTCCGGACTTCAGATCTTTGTCCCCACTAGAGTCCGTAGGTACGGGCATCTTGGCATTTGTACCTACGTTCATCTATATCCACTTTTTCTTGGTGGTGTCACGCGGGCAGGACGGAGTATCCTCCCCGCGATCGAGTACGGGCGTAATGGCCTTTGTACCCATATAGGCTTGCGGATCTTAATGTATCTTTGCGCATCAGTAGGTAGGAGCTCATATGTTGGCTCTTGAACCTACTGGCATCCGCTTGCGGGCATCCACCTCAGCTTTTGAGGCTGGTGGGAAAGGCGTTATAACTATTTTTGCACCAAAATTTGATAGTAACTTCATACTTATATATATAGGGTCTATACTCCCTCCAAAAATTACAAAGATATCAAAAGAAGTATTTTCTGAGGTGATCGCTATTCCAAGCGTGTTTAAGCTCTTCTCCTTCTTTTGGTCGCAATATGTAGGTACCCTCCTTGACTATTTTGGTGACCTCATATGGTCCCTCCCATTTCGGGAACAGTTTATTGAAACCAGGTTGGGTCCCTTGGACCTCTATGCTTCTGAGTACCCAATCTCCAACTGAAAAACTCCTCTTATTTACCCTTTTATCGTGGTGCTTCTTCGCTTTCTGCTTGTAGTTCACCATTTTTTCATATGCCCGCATTCTCTTTCCTTCGAGATTGTCCAGGTCACACCTTCTGTTTGCCTCGTTTTGAGACTCATCGAAGTATGTGACTCTGTACGAGGGTAGGTCAACCTCAACTGGAGCCATTGCCTCTGACACATACGTGAGCGAGAAAGGAGTTTCTCCTGTAGAATTTCTTATAGTGGTGCGGACAACCCATAATGCGATCTGGAGCTCGTCCAACCATCGTCCTCCTCGCCCCTCCAAGTTTTTCTTTAGGGCGGTCAGGACTAGCTTGTTCGCGGTCTCAGCTTGGCCATTTCCTTGGGGGTAAGCAACTGCAGACTTACGGTGTTGCACTTTCATTCTCACGCATTCCGCAGTGAATTTTGCGGAGAACTGAGTCCCATTGTCCAAAATTATTGCTCGGGGGACCCCAAATCGATAATAGATGTGGTCGTGGACAAAATTGATGGTATTCTCCTCGGAGATAGTGGCTAAACCCTTGGCTTCTGTCCACTTGGTAAAGTAATCCACGCCACCACAAAGATACTTGATGTTTCCTCGAGCAGTTGGGAATGGTCCAATGAGATCAATCCCCCACGTATCAAACGGCCACGATGATACAACCAAAGTTTGCTCTGTTGATGGTAGTCTGGGGATGTCCGCAAATCTCTGGCACTTATCACACTTTCTTACATATTCCTGCGCATCCCTTCTCATTGTAGGCCAAAAGAATCCCTGAAATTTGATCTTGTCTGAGAGGGTGCGAGCACCTGGATGTCCGCCACAAACTCCTTCATGAACCTCATAGAGTAAGTTAGTGACCATGTGAGTTTTGACACATCTGAGCAAAGACTTGGTGAATGATCGTCGAAAAAGTACCCCATCGAGAACGAGGTATTTCGCGGACACAGTTCTGATGGCTCTAGCCTTTCTTTGGATCCTCGGGAGGGTCCGCTTCTCGATGTAATCCTTGATCTCATCTACCCGGTCCCCTTACATGATCCTCAATACTGTTTATCTGAATTCGATCTATAGCAGGTCTCTCCGTGAACTCAATCTGGCAATCTGTCTCCAATTCAGCAATTTCTTGATCGGTTATTCTGGAGAGGAGGTCTGCCTCCACATTATTCTCTCTCATGACTTGGTTCAGCTCATAGTAGGTGAAATTTTTGATGAGGGTTTTTGCAAGGCCGCAGTACTGAGTTAGCACTGGGTTGATAGTATCATACTCCCCCCTAATTTGATTAACTATGAGCTGAGAATCACTGTTGATCTCTATATTCTGAACTCCCAAGTTTCTTGCCAATTCCATGCCTGCTATGATTGCTTCATACTCAGCTTGATTGTTAGATGCCTCGAACTTGAATCTCAAGGCCCTCTTAAATTTCTCCCCGCAAGGTGCGGCCAGAAGTATGCCCGCTCCACTTATTAACTTGCTCACAGAGCTGTCCACGAATAAAGTCCATATTTCTTCCGGGCGCTCTTTTGGCTGTATAATTTCAGTGCTCGAGCTATCTGGGGCTTCTTCTGATTCTGCCCGCTTTCTCTTTCCAAGGTCGCTGTCTGCCAATTTAAATGATGATTCTACCACAAAATCAACTAAGGCCTGCGCTTTGATTGTCTTTCTCGGGGAGTAGGTGATCTGGAACTCAGTGAGTTCGATAGACCAAGCTAGCATTCTTCTCGAAGACTCTGGTTTGTGTAAAACCTTTCTAAGCGGGGCCTCAGTTAGTACAGTTATAGGATGTGCAGAAAAGTAGGCTCTTAATTTTCGAGCAGATACAAGCAAGGCGTAAGCTAACTTCTCTATATTAAGATAACGCCCTTCTACGGCGGACAGTGCCTTAGAAACATAATAAACTGGTTTTTGGGAGTTATTATCCTCCCTTACAAGAACAATGCGGCCTACCTGCGGATCAAGAATCGCTAAAAACGAAAAAGCTCTTCCGGGCACCGGTCAGCCTGGATAGAGTGCCGCCCGAGGTATGTCTTGACTTCTTCAAAAGCTTGATGGCATTCTTGATTCCATGCAAATTCATCAGGCTTCTTCCCCCCTTTTAGAGTTTTGAAGAAGGGGAGGCATCTCTCTACTGACCGCGAGATGAAGCGGCCAAGTGAGGTGATGCGACCATTGAGTTTCTGTACATCTTTCACGCAAGGTGAGGTTTCATGTCCAAGCAGTTGTTTGAAGTTTTTCGGGATTAGCCTCTATTCCTCGCTGGTTTACCATGAATCCAAGGAACTTGCCCGCCTTTACCCCAAAAGCACATTTCAGGGGGTTTAGTTTCATGTTGTTGCGGCGCAAATTTTGGAAGGTTTCCTCCACGTCGAGCTCGTGGGCGTTTTCCTTTGTTTTTATCACCATGTCATCAATATAGGCCTCAAGGTTTACGCCGGTTGGTTTTTGAAGACCGGATTGACCATTCGCCGATATGTGGCTCCCGCATTTTTTAGCCCGGCGGCATCATTTGTGTAACAATAGGTCTTGCCTGCAACGATGAAAGCAACGGCGGACATCTTCGGGAGCCATTTGGATCTCGATGGTAGCCTGAGTATGCATCAATGAAGCTCAATACTGTGGCCGGCTATAGAATCCACCAATCTGTCTATGCGAGGAAGAGGGAAGCGATCCTGGGGTACGCCTTGTTGAGATCCGTGAAATCAACACACATCCTCCACTTGCCGTTGGATTTTTTGACCATAACCACATTGGTCAGCCATTTTGGGTAGGTAATCTCCTTTATTATCCCCGCTTTGAGCAATTTTTCCACCTCTTCCTTGATCGCCATTTCTTTCTCCGGGGAGAAGTACCTTGATTTTTGATGAATGTTCTTGAAGGATGGGTCATCATTGATTTTATGGAGGATTACGTCCTCGCTGATTCCTTGCATATCCTCCACCCTCCAAGCGAACACATCACAATTTTCTCTAAGGAACTCGATGAGTATCCTTCTCTCCTCGCAATGAATTTCCAGCCCAACCTTAACAGTTTGCTCGGGGAAGTGGGAGTTGATCACCACCTCCTCGAGCTCGTCGTTAGGTTGAAGGTCGCTGATTTCACGATTGTGCAAGGAGTCAATGACAATAGTTGGGGGTTGACTCGAGCTCCGGCCGTTGTTGCCATGGAATATATGACATCGCGGTCAATTTCTCCCTCAATTCCTCGATCAATGTATCCTCCCTCAATAGGGGCCAACTGTTTGGATTTTCTGCTCGTCTTGAGCTCCACCTTAGTGGTATGGAAAGAAAGTATGCCAATTGGAATGGCGGCGGCACAAGTGCAAGGGCCTTCCCTTTCTTTGGTTTGTTCTCGCCCTCTATCTGCGGGCAGGATGTCTGGCTTTTACTAGCTTTTCTTTTTTCCTCAAGTGCTCGGAGGAATCTCCCCCGGCCGGTTCTCGATGGTAGCAACCCCGCCCCGAGGTGTTAAATTTCACCCTTTGGTGGGGAACAAGCAACTATTCCCAATTCGGCTCGAGCGCTACGCCGAGAATGGCATTGTATTGGGAAGGAAGATCGACCACCATGAAAGTGATTTTGGCCGCCTTCTACATGGGTTTTTCCCCAATAGTTACTTCAAACACAATCGTCCCCTTTACTCCCACGGCGTGATTTGTGAAACCCTCAAGCATGCCCGCATATGGAGTAAGATGCGCTTCGGTCATTCTCATTCCTACCAAAGTATGGTAGTAGAGTATATCACGGCAAACTCCGGTATCTATCAACACTCGGCCTATGTTTGCCTGGTTGATTCTCATTCCGAGGGTGAGTGGCCGAGTGGAATGAAAAAGGGAGGAGGCAAGTTCACCTTTTGAACCCAATTTCTTGCTCTTCCTCCGAAGCCATTGCGGGGATGGAAAAAACCTTCTCTAATGTCCGAGATTTGGAGGGAGGAGTCGTTGTTTGTTGGACGGGGTTCCTCTCCAATGAAGTTTATATTGTAGTCACCCTCTTTATCCTCAAAATTGTCTCTTTCCACCCTCTCGGGACCACGCGGGTTTCGTGCCGCCGGTTATTGTTATCATGTGGCGTTGTTATTGCCTTTGACCCACTTTGGTTAGCTCCCGTCGTTGATTTTTCTGGATTATTCGCTTTAGCCGAAACGGTCCTCGGTTCCGTGCCCTGGTCGTTGTGATACTCACGTAACTTAAGCCTACTCCTCTCATTCGCTTTCGAAGCTAATGGGGGAGGAGGAGGAAAGTCTCGAGGCCCTCATGATCACTACCCTCGGGTCGGTGAGCTCTTGTAAACCGTTTCCTCTATTGTTTTTCGGAGTTTATTCGACCAGCGTCGGTTTTTGCTGCCTGGGTGTTGGTGCGGGGCGAGGCTGCAGGGTGGTTTCACGAACTTGGCTTATTCTTTCCTTGGCTGAAGCTCGGGGAGCGGGCACATGGGGCTCTTCGGCGGATGCAATGGCCGAGGCCCTCTCATACATTTCTTCCACGGTTTTAGGTCGGTTGGAGGCAAAATTCATTTTGAGGAAGGAGGAGCTGAGGCCGCCCTCAAAGCAGAGTCTGATGTCTCCCTCCTCTAGGTCCACAATCTCCTCGCTCACCTTCCTGAATCGAGATATGTAATCTTTTGTAGGTTCGTTTGGGGCCTGCTTGACACGGACAAGATCTCTCTTTGGTCTAGCGGCACCCTCGCCCCAAAGAAAGGCATTAAGGAAGATGCTTCTAAACTGGCTGAATGAGTGGATGGTCCGGGCTTGAGGGCTAGCATCCAAGATAAGGCCTTGCCGTGAATGTTGCAGCCCGATGCCTTGCACATCACGCACTCATCCGAGGAGAATAAAGCCATTTGTCCCTCGAATCGTCCCATACGGCTCTTGGCATTCTTGGAGCCATCATAGGTGTCCATTCGGGGGCTTGCCTTTTGAATTGGTGTCCGGGCGATCTTATCATTGAAAGCATCCATGGTGCGGCCACACCTCTGGGCGGCCTTCTGGTGGGTCTCCCACATTTCGTTCATAAACTTGAGGAATTCCGGGCTCTAGTTATCAACCTTCTGTTTTTTAGCTCGTGGAGTCACGGCCTTCTCCTTGGCCGGGGCCAAGGGTCTGGCTTTGGACCTCGCACGTAGATTGGATTGGGCCTCTTCTCCAACCTCCTCGCTGTCTTTCACATGCACCACACTGCGCTTGGCCGGCTGTCCACGCTCAAGGGTTGGTTCAACCCTTGCCCCCTAGCTTGACTAGCAAGCGATTTGGGGGGAGCTCGTTGGGAGAACCTTTGTGACCCTTGGGGGAACTAGAGCCCGCCGTTGGCTTCTATTTCGAACATCTCCATTTGAGCATCAGCGACGGCCATGGCCTCTGCGATCAGCTTGGATTTGGAGGCCAGAATTTCTTGCCTCCTCAGGATTTGGTCCGGGGAGAGTGGAGTAGTCAAAGCGGTGTTTTTTTATGGGAGCTTGGGGAGTTTTTGGGCTATTGTCTAGTAGGGCTTGGGCTTTTTCAGCACGTGCCTCCTCGGTTAGCCGGTGTATAACTCATTGAGCTGGGGGTTTTTGGGGCTGAGAGTGGGCCCCCATTATGTTGAAAACAGAGTTGGTTTGCTTACCTTTATTAATAGTGGAGGGTGAGGCTTGGTTATCCTCCTCTAGGGTCAAATGACCGGCGTTTTCCAATATTCTAGACATATTCTGTAAAGAAAATGAGTGGAAAAAGAAGAGCCTTTCGGCACTTGCTTTGTTTAGGACACGAGAGGTGCCTTGAAAACAAAATACACGGGAAGTGAATAAAGAAAAGATCTAGTTTCCCGGCAATGGAACCACTGATGACGCCAAATTTTTCAGGGTCAGGAGCGGTTTAAGGATATCTGGCTTGATATATTTAGTGGTTTGTTTGTACCTAAATCACAACACAAATAAGCACCATTAAGGTCAAAGTTGGATGTTACTCCAACTCAGGCCCTCGGGTGTGAGAGTAAGAATACTGAGATAATAAGGCTTTGAATACCTTGGAGTGTGTGTGTGTAGGGTTTAAGAGTAATATGGCTTACTCAATATATTTGGAACTTACCTTGCCCAAGGGGACAAAGGTCTTCTATTTATAGGCAATGTAGTGGTGCTTGTTGATGTAAGCACGAGATCGCTCTACATGGGGCACTTTGGTATTCGATCGAGTACACGTGTTCGCAGCCTAATCGGCCCCGTCGTGAGGGAACATTGACCGCTGCAGTGGCGTGGTGAAAGGGACATGAGCCGTGTGGGCCGGCTTCGCGCATTAAATGAAATAGTAGGTGCCGATCGAGCCGCATTAAATGCGTGATGGGAGCCAGGCAACTTGCATGTCGAGCGCAAGCTAACTTGCTCGCAAGACTTGACATTAACCGGAGGCGGGTGAAATAGCACCGGGAGGCGTACATGAGCCCGCGGTCAACATCGTGGCCGCAGCCAAAGGTATTTGACGCGGCACTAAGACGCGGCCATGCCTCCTGCGGCACCGATCCACGGTCGGGATCACTGCGGTCTTTGATAGGAATAGTGCGGAGGGACGCGGTCTTGACCTCAAGGGCCTATCTCGTCCGCTGCCTTTTCCCCACGGCCTAGAAACCGCCACGTCATCGTTTCTTGGGGCCAGACTGAGCATGCGCCCACCCAAGAATCCGGGCTCATCAGGGATAAAATAGAAATTTGAATGTTTTTTATCACAAAAAAAGCGATAATCATTTTTTATCAAATATTTTTTTCAAAAAAATGACAGTTATTCTGTTCCGGACGAGACATTAGACAAATGAAGTAGCCCTAAACATTCGATATTAAAGCTTTAGCAAAAGCACGGCCTGCACGTTAACAATTGTTTCACTTATTTGGGTAGTGGGGAGTACAATTATACAAAATCAAGTACGATTTCCATCTCACGAAAATAACGAAAAAGCCCAAGGAATTAATTGCAAGGGGTCAACCTCATCCATAATACCGACGGTTGCTTGATGACGACAACAGTAACACATGAATCCTGTCACACTTGATTTTGACCCACCTCTCTTCTACACTCTCCGATTAATCAAAGCAACCTGCCAACCCTACCCGCATTTTGTGTAAGATCCAATCCGCTTTCGACATCCCGTCTAACTTTTCACTAGGGTGTAAATGGTTCGTTTTGATTCGTTTTGAGGCAATTTGCGGACCTTATCACTAGTTATCGATTTGAAAAAATTTCAAATCGAATCATGAAAAAATTCAAATCGATGGTTCGAACTGCGGTTTGATTTTACGATTCGTACAACGGTTTAAACCACAATTCAAACCACTTATCAAACCATGAAATAGAACATTGCTTAAACCATTAATTAGAATATTGTTTCAGACTACACAATTCATTGTCATATTTGTTTGAATAAGAATAAGACGGAGGGAGTACTACTTTATATTTACAAGAAGATTAATCAAAAAAAAAATGTATGAGCTAAAATTCATGAATATAATTAAGGTTTTTCAAATCTAAATGTGAGGTGAATATGAAAAATATACATATCTATGATTAATATTTAACGATTTGATAATTTAATTTATTGATTTGATTTGGTGATTTGATCTCGCGATCTCGAATCGTGATTCGGAAGGACAGACCACATCAATTTGAAACACACAATTTAACAATTTTTAAAACTGAAACAAACCAATATTGCTTACAATCGAACTAAACCGCCGCGTGGTTTGTTTTCGTAATTGCTTACAACCGAACTTAACCGCGTGGTTTGTTTTCGTTCGACAACTTACGCCCCTACTTTTAACTCCTGCCTGCTCATCATCTCTCTTCTGTTTAAAACGCTCGCCACTCTCTCTCTCTCATTCACACAGAGATAATTTCTCTCTCACACACAATCACACACTAACTGATGCCGCATTTTCTCGCTCAAGCGTTGTACTCCATTACTGAGGAGGAGGTGAGATCGAAACTGTTGTGATGATTATTATGATTTCCGTTAATAATTTGTCTATATAATAGTAATTCGTTGCTCATTTGTTTGTATTTAGGTTCAATTTTCTGCTGGCATTTTGGTTTTGGCTCGGATTTGATTCATGAATGATCAGTAGCTCCGGATGGAATTTTTGCTGTTTTAGTTTGGTAAGAATTGAAATTGTTTTTATTGTGTCTAATTTGGTATCATGGAGTATTATTAATTAAAATTAGTTGTTGGTTTTATTCGCTCACTGATTAATCCATTAATTAGCTAGTAGGTATTAATTTAGAATGATAATGATTATCTAGTTCTTGGTGTTTTATTTGTTTGTACATTATCGGAAGTTTTTACTAGTTTCTAGCATTTTATCCCGTGTAGGAGTATTTTTTTTTTATTTGCTCATAACATAATTAAGCTGAAAACTAATACTCCCTCCGTCCCGCTACAACCTGCACACTTTACTCGTTGGGCGTCCCATTACAAACTTCAGACTTCCTAAAATGGCAAAGAGTCCCGTTACAAACTTCACACTTTCTAAAATGGCAAAGAATCTTTACTATTCCACCCACTAATTCTCACTCCTATTTTACTTTTATACTCACAACACCAATCAAATCACTATTTCCTACCCCACTTTCTCTCTCCAACCTCACTTTTCATACTCACAACATTTTCTCCACTAACTTTTTCCTTAATTTACGCGTAAACAGTAAGTGTGAAGTTACTACCGGGACGGAGGGAGTAGGTCTGATTTTAGCTCACAATGCTAAAAATGATTGTTTCAGATCGTTTTTGATATGCTTTGAACCATTTCCTATTATTATCCTCGAACTCTCGCAGTCTCTTCTAGTTTGAGGGGACTTGGAACCATTTCCTACTTTTATCCCCTTGCTTTTGTAGTTTCTTCTTGTCTGAGAGGACTCAGAATGCTGCAATCCAAGCTAAATTTGTTCTTTCCCTGTTGCCCTACCTCTTAAGGCCTATCTGAGGATTGCTTTAGAATGTGGATAAACAAAGTAACTTGATTGACGTATTTAGATTTTTGCTATGGGTTAGGCTACTTATTTGTCAGCTCTTAGGCAATGATGTTTGACCAAATTGTGTTAGTTGATAGCAGTTAAGCTGGAAAAGGAATTTCTTATATATTCAGTTCTGTTACATGGATATTACTTGCTATGACGGGGATATTTTGCTAGTATTGTTGGGTGAAGTGAGGCTAGTCTTTAAAACCAAGATATTTTAGATGTTTTCACTTGAGGAAATCTATGTTAGTCTGTTGTATGCACTAGTATTGAACTTCTTGAAAGAGAAGAGAACTTTGATCCTAACTCACTGCTCAGAAAAATAGACTAGAGTCTAGACATGCCTACAGTGTATCGTCGCAGCAGCTTGACGATAATGGAAATGCTCTCTTCTTCAATCAATTGGGGACCTCACTGAACCACTGTTATTCATAATTCATAAGCACTTGATTGTGGTAGTTAGAGACTATACGCTAACAAACACCTAGATCACCTAGTAAGGGGGTGTTTTAGCTTAACCAGAGGTCTCGGGTTCGAGTCCTGGGAATGCAACAACGTTAAAAGTTTGTTGGGAGAGCTTTGCCGCCCTTGTGGTCCTACCCGGTTGAAACAGATTGGTCGGCATCCAATGTTGTGTTCGGATACCGGTGGTTCAAACCAAAAAAGGTAGTTAGAGGATATAACATCATTTCTCCAAGTATAAACTAAAAATCACTTGATCTTTAAATTTTCACCATAGTTTATGACTATTAGGCCTAAACCCTGCATACCACGGCCTAGCATGATGGCTAACCGCTAAAGCTTAGGCTAGTATTTAGACTCTTGAATTCAGTTCTACAGGCTGCTGCTGACTATAGGTAACGGCTAAGATAGGTTCATCAAACCTTTTCCAGTCCTCATGAGTAGTACCGAATTTGTCAACCCTGTGAAGCAATGGAATTTAATGTTCCAACCACCTAGATCTGAATCCGGCAACAATGCATTCATCAAGTAGAAGATTTGATGTAATTTGCACACAAAACATGAATGGAACTCAGGGGTGCAGTGAATCTGCATGAAGTAGTTCTATAGTGTTTAAACGTGTTGTTGACACAATAACCAAGTATACAGACAAGAAGAGTTGGTTAGCGCAGTTGCAAACTAGAGTCACAAAGCAAGTGGGTTGAAGATAGCAATTCAGCTTAAGATGTCCTTTGTAATCTCAGAGATTGGTCTGACTTCATCAGTCTAACTTGAATGTGGCGTTGCTAATTGTTTGAAGAAGTTCTCTTTTCATTGAGAAAATCTCATTGCACACTGCCAGACCTATTTTTTGTTTAGGATTCTTTTCGTTAACAGAGTTTGACCTCTGCCTTCTTATATGTAGTTTTTGTGTGAGATTTCTTTGATGTGCCGGAAAACTTCCTGAATAATGGAGCACAAAACATGGCTTTGGAAAAAAAGGTCTACGGAGAAAACAATGGCTGCAGCTGACAAAATAAACCAGGAAAGTGAAGAAGAGGTAAACAAATCATATGTTTGTCGCTAATTTGTTATTCTTTTTATGCTTACAATATAACTATCCGTTATATTTTTGTTACTAGTTATGTTTATTATTCATTATGGTATATATTATTCATTATGGTATATCTTTCCAGTGATAAGTCTTATGTTTATGCATATCCACACTTTCTAGTCCTATTCTGTCCGAAATTGTGTTCCTAGTATTGAGTGAAAGTTCTTGGATAAAGAGTCCTTTCGTAGACCACTGTAGAAACTAGAAAGAAGGCTCATTCTCAAAATATAGTTAGTGAGTGCTTGACAATCACCAAAAAGATGCTTCCTTCACCATACATATGGTATGTGAGTTACAGGAAGCCATATGGGAATCTACTTTCAGCAGTAAAAGGTGCCAAGGAGCAGCAGATTTATTGTAGAGAACTATGTGCGGATATTTATCTGTCAAAGGAAAAAGTTGTAGCTGGCATATAGGAAATTCTATCCTCGAGTCTCCCCTTTTGAACAGAAATTGTCCTTAGAGTTTCCCTTTTGCTAAGAAAATAATAAATCAACTTTGTTTTCTATCATGCCCCAATGTACACTTGCAATATTATAGTATGCTTGATAAGGGCATTCATGTGTGTGCTATAAAATTAGGTAAAGACTCTGCTTGGGCTGGAGCCTGTAGTGAGTAGATTGGTATGAAGCTAGTAGACTGATTTGCCATGTTGAAAGGATCTCTTTAATTTTGTAGAACAAACGACAAAGTGTTAATCTGTCCTACTTTATTGTTATTGGCACATTGTGCTTCCTTGGCCCCTAAAGCAGTTGATTTCCTGGAAAGTTAAACTATGACAATATCATTTTACTATTTGTGTGTACTTATCATGTTATGGTTAAAAGATTTCAGTCATTAAAAAATTATAGGAACTATCAGTAACAACTTCCACAATTTCATAAGAACAAATAACTTTTTATGGTCAAATATAATCAAGAAAAAAAAGTCGGAAGTGGAAGATATTTTTTTGGGATGGGTAGTAATAATGTTCGACTGTGCTACCTTTCTTTATCCATACACTATGGATCACAACTCAACTCTTTCTTACCGTGTCATTTGCGTCTTAGTAGTCAAATGACACTAGGCATTGCGCCGGGAAGTTTGGAGATGGCATGCACTTCCCCTTTATTCCCCTTTTATGTCCCATTCCCCAACAGGAAACATTTTTAACCCTGTACCCACGCACCAAATATAACCAGCCAAATAGATTTTTGGTTGAATGTTTGCCAAAACTCACATTTCTAGGAGAACCAGTGACTATTGTTTTGGTCGGAGAAGTTCCAAAATTTGTTCGTGTGGACACTTATGTGACACTTGCAACTAGCTATTGCTATCACAACACTAAAGTAACCAATAAAACGAAGGGTAAATTACAAAATATGGACTAAACTCCACGGAGTGATACCAGTTTAGGGTTTGACGTCCAAATTTAGCAAAACAGGGCATATGTTGACAAATTTTGATCATAACAGGGCTTTTTGACGGAATACGTTAGAAAATTTAGTTAAGTCACATGTGACTTGCACGTAATGGTACTTTATATTTAAAATTGTCCACTTTACCCCCTCCCGTCCAATGAACGTTAGAAATTTTGATGGAATTGAAATACGAGGGGTTGAATTATAAAATTTTAAATTATATCACCATTATTATATTAACTTTAATTTTATTTCAGAATAACAATTAATTTTAAATTATATCACCATTTATTATATTATATTATATTAAATTTTATTTTATTTTAGAATAACAATTAATTATAAATTAAAAAATGGAAAATTTTGTTTCTGAAAATAGAGAAAATATAATAAAATTAATTTCCAAACAATATTTTGTTTTTTGTTTTAAATAAAGTATATTAATAAATAAAGGGCAATTTACCAAAAACTAATTTTGAAAGATGGATATTACGAAAAACTCCTTAAATATTACAAAAAACTCCTTAAATATTACAAAAAAACTCTTTTTTTTTTTACTTTTTTTTAAATGGATTTTGTAAGTTGTTTATAACTGATAAATGCATTTATCAGTTGTTATAACTGATAATTTTATTTATCAATTTTTTAAAGAGTATTTTTTTTCTTGGTATTTGATTAAGCAACTGATAAATCAGTTATTTAACTGATAAATACAGCTATTCTTAACTGATATCTTGCCCATTCAAAAAAAAAAGTAGTTTTTTGTAAAATCATAACTTATACTCCCTCCGTCCCAGACCAAGGGTTCATCTTTCCCTTTTGGTCCGTCTCAGACCAAGAGTTCATTTTCATAAATGGCAAGTTTTTGAATATATTTATACCCTTATCATCTCCATATATTTACAAAAAAACCATTCATTATACCCTTATAATTTTAACATATTTACAAAAAAATGAATCATTAACTTACTATTCCTCCCACTCATTCTCTCTCCTATTAAATATTTTTAACTTTTACGTTCTCTCTCCTATTCCCTACCACACATTTAAGTTTTACATTCTCTCTTCTCTAATTTATACCCTTATAAAGTTAACATATTTACAAAAAAATCAATCATTAACTACTATTCTCTATCCCACATTTAACTTTTATTCATTTTTTAAAAAATTTCTTAAGAATCGTGAAATCCACCCCTTTGAATGTTACAAAAAACTCTTTGAATGTTACAAAAAAACTCTTTTTTTATTTTTATTTTTACTTTTTTTATATGACATTTATCAGTTGTTTATAGTGTTCTAAAAATCGGGCTAGGCGGCCGCCTAGGCGGGGCCTAGGCGGCCGCCTAGGCGGGGCCTAGGCGCTAGGCGGGGCCCAGGCGCCGCGACTTTTCTCTAGGCGGTCAATTAGGCGTTAGGCGGTCTAGGCGGTCCTAGGCGTTCCAGGCGGACCAGGCGGTCTGGGCGGGCCTAGGCGGATTTAGGCGGGCCTAGGCGGTCTAAGTAATATTTTTTTATTTTTTTTATTTTTTTTAAATTTTTTTAATTTTTTTTATTTTTTTAATTTTTTTTATTTTTTTTACCCTTAAATGACGTCGTTTTATAAGGATTGAAAATGAAAACAAATAACACATGGTTGAATTTGACTTAACCTTAGTTTATGTTGTGGATGATGGAATACATTTATAATTTTCATATGCTCTATAACCTTGTGTCAAAATTCTCGGCCCCGCATATGGAATATATATTTGAATTTGTCACTATGTATTATGTATGGACAGAAACTATGGAATATATATAAAAATGTGTGTAAATTCGCGGTCCCGCCTAGGCCCCGCCTCGGCCCCGCTTAGGCGCTCTAGGCGCTAGGCCCGGCCTCGCCGCCTAGGAGCCGCCTAGCGATTTTTAGAACCCTTTATAACCGATAAATGAATTTATCAGTAAACAACTGATAAATTCATTTATCATTAAAGAGTATTTTGTGCATGATATTTGATTAAACAACTGATAAATCAATTACTTAACTGACATTTATCAGTTATAATTATGAAGTTTTTGCCCATTAAAATGAAAGTAGTTTTTTTAAAAATCAATACATACGTGTTTTTTTTTTTTTTGTAAATTGCATCTTTTTGAGGTTGTTTTTGGTAAAAAAAAAAAAAAACTCCATAAATAATAAGCAAAAAATTCAAAAAATAATCAAAAGAAAGCAAAATATTTGAATTATCCCAAAGAAAGGGAAAAACAAAACAGGGAAAAGAAAAGAACGAGTTGGTCAACCTCTTCTTCATCACCGGTTCATCTCACCCACCACACCATCCATCCCTCCCATCTTCTCTAACCCCCCCCCTCTGGCTCTCTTCTCTCCTTTCTCCATCACCACCACTTATCGGCTTCCACTCCTCTTTCCCTTCCGACCGACTCTCATCTTTCTTCTTCTTTTTGTACCGAGTGCAGTGCAATGTCCGAATCTGTCTCCCTCCCTTTCCAAACCTTTCCTCTCACTTTCCCTCGGCCTCTCACCTTCTAGCAATTCATTTGTGGCCGAAAATGTCATCAATCAACTTATATGCCATGGGTTTAATCTGGGTTTGTGTAAAAGATTCTGGGTTATGAATCGGAGATGAAGATGGGGAGATGGTGATGAATTTGCCCTGAATATAAGTTTAATTTGGCTTTGTTTTAGATCTGATTTTTGTTGGTGTTATGAAACGGAGACGAGATGGGGAGATTGTGATGAATTTGCCCTTTATCTCTCTTCTTGTTTGCTATTTTTCTTTTTTCTTTTTCCTTTTTTCTATTTTTATGGTGGTTATGGTAGACATTGATGGTGGTATGGTGGCTTTTGGTGGTCTTATATTTTTTTTGTTTTCTAATTTACATTATAAAATTTTAATTTATTTTATTTATTATTCCTTCATATAAAAGCATTTTTAATTATATTTATAAAATTTTAAATACTAATAAACATTTATCTGATATAAATAAGAAAATTTATTATTAAAGAGTGATAAATTAGTAGAAAATCAAAAATATAAATGAGAATGACCTAAATAACCTTCACATGACATGCCTATTGTCAATTTCATTAAAATTTCTAATGTTTGTTTGATGGAGGGGTAAAATGGATGATTTTAAACATAAAGTGTCATCACGTGCAAGACACAGGTGACTTGCTGAGTTTTTAACGAATTTCGTCAAAAAGTTCTATCCTGATCAAAATTTGTCACCACATGCCCTGTTTTGCTAAATTTTAGACATCGGGCCCTAAAGTGGTACCACTCCGATTCCGTGGAGTTTAGGCCCTATTTTGTAATTTACCTTAAAACTAATTCATTAATGAGGGGAATTAGGTAACACACACATAAGCCAATGGTTACTCAATACTGGTTTTATATCCTTGGAGGCATTGCTAATAATACCTGATGTTTTAGGTGCAGACACTTCTAGCTGATAAAGCAGAACTGGAGAGGGAATTGAAAATTTTGAATGAGAAGCTTTCATCTACCCTTGCAGAGAGTAATGCCAAAGATGATATTGCAAAGAAACAGACAAGTATTGCACGGGAAGCCATTGCAGGTCATTATGAATTCATATTTGTTTAAGCATTTGTGTGTGGGTTTATCTGGATATCGTTCTTTCTTTTTTATAGCATGCTTTTTAACATGCAACTCTATTATTAGTCGTCTTTTTCATTCTTAAAGACTTGAAAATATCTCGTATATAGGCTGGGAGAAGGCGGAAACAGATGCCATAGCATTGAAGCAAGAACTAGATAAAGTGATACATCAGAGAGTAGCTGATGAAGAAAGACTAATTTGTTTGGATGCGGCACTTAAGGAGTGCATGCAACAATTGCGTTTTGTTCGAGAAGAGCAGGAGAAAAGGATCCATGATGCTGTGATGAAAACGTCAAGAGAATTTGAAGATGCAAGATCTATTTTTGAGGACAAGTTAGCAGAAACCAGTAAAAGGCTTGGTAAAATGGGTTCCGAGAATACTCAACTAAGTAAAGCTCTTTTAGCAAAGGAAAAAGTGATTAATGATTTAAAAGAGCAGAGTGCTCGTGCAGATGCAAATTTTAGTGCTGTAATGAGTAGACTTGAATCCATAGAGAAAGAAAATGCCTCTCTAAAGTACGAGGTCAGAGTGCTAGAGAAGGAACTTGAGATCAGGAATGAAGAAAGAGTATTTAATCGACGGACAGCTGAAGTGGCACACAAGCAGCACCTGGAGAGTGTCAAGAAAATCGCAAAACTAGAATCCGAGTCTCAAAGATTACGTATGCTTGTTCGAAAGCGGTTGCCTGGTCCTGCTGCGCTGGTGAAAATGAAGAACGAAGTTGAAATGCTAGGTAAGGATTCAGCTGAAGCAAGGAGGCGAACGTCAAATCCTTTTCCAACTTCTCTGGGGCATTTTTCTTTCGATCATGCTCTTGATACTCCAAACAAGAGGATGAACTTTCTCACAGAGCAGTTATGTGCCATAGAAGAAGAGAACAGGAGTCTTAAAGAATTCCTTAACAAGAAAACAAGTGAACTCCAACTTTCAAGTGTCATGTATGCTCACACAGCCTCTAAACTATCACAAGTTGAGGCACAGCTCGAGGAATCTTCCAAAGGTCAGGCAGTCATGGGAATAGCAAACTTTTGCTCTTTAGCTTCATCATCTGACATCGGCAGTGATGAAAAAGTCAGTGTGACGGAGTCCTGGACACCATCATGTAAAACTGTTGGAGCTTCAGATATAGGTCTGATGGATGACTTTGTTGAGATGGAAAAAATGGCAATAGTGTCGGTGGTGGATAAGTCAGATGGAAGCTCAAGTGCTGCTCTGAGAAGTCAGTTGGGTGGATATTCTTCAGAAGCAACATCAACCTGTACAGAGAGAGTTCCAATATCTGGTTGGCTTGATGACATTGTAAAAGTGGTTCTGGAGCAAGCTAGAATAACACGAAGGAATTTTGATGGCATTCTAGAGGATATCAAAACTGCCTTGGCATCCATAAATTACCCAAATATTAGCGAGAATGTTGATAAAAATGAAAAATCAGGTCATTTTGATTCTTCAGATCCTCCTCCTCCAGTCCTGGATAACATCTCATCAACAAAGAAGAGCAGTCTGCAGTTTGATTCTGATATGAGCAGATCAATACAAAGAATAATGGACCTCATCGAAGGTGTCATTTTATCATCTCGAGCTTATGGTAGCTCGGAGGTATTTTCCCAGAAGGATGATAATTTTACGCCATATAAGACCTTAGAAACGCCTACGGGGTACATGGTTCGTGTTTTCCAATGGAAAACTTCTGAACTTGGTGATGTGTTGCAGAAGTTTCTTCAAAGCTGTACTAGTTTGCTAAACGGAACGACAGATATGGTTAACTTTGCCGAAGAATTGACTTGTGCCCTAGAATGGATTATGAACCATTGTTTTTCGATTCAAGATGTCTCCAGCATGAGGGATGAAATCAAGAAGCATCTTGATTGGGATGAATGTCATTGTGATGGTGAGCTGGAAGGTGGGACCATCAATCACTCTTCAGAAGCAGATAAAATACATGTTTCAAAAGATCAGACATCTGGCACTTGGACTGTCCATAACGGTCTTTTTCACAAGGAAGAACTAAGACCGAGCACGAGAGAAGAAAATAGAAGATTAATAGATGAGTTGGCGAATTTGGAAGCCGCAAAAAAGGATTTGGAAGAGAGACTTCAAAAGCAGACTGCCAAGTGCGAAACATTGATTTTTCAACTTCAGGAATTTGAAAAGTCAATTGAAAATTTGCAGGCAGAGTCAGAGGCTCTAAGGAAATCGAAGGAAATGATGGAAGATGAAGTAGAAAATCACAACATGCTGAAAGATGATCTTGATAAGCAGCTTAAAATGGCGAATGCTGAACTGGATGAGGTCTGCCAGGATCTGGAGAGAAAGAACAGTCGCTATGAAGAGCTTGAGGCTGCATATCTTGATCAACAGCTCCAGCTAGAAAGGCAAGTTTTTTTCTATTTTGTTAATACGAAAACTATTCATTTTGCAGAGCTTTAGTTTTTTGAGTTTTCCCATTTCAGCATGACAAAGAAAGATCCAGAGAAGCGTGATTTCAACCAAGATGACAAGCAACTGGGAACTGTAAGTTCTCTTTGTATCTTGACCTTTTATGCCTCTTACCTAATCATAGTGAAACCCCACAACTATGCATGTTTTCTCGTTCTCCCTCAAACTCGTGGTAGCAACAGTTATTAGTACAACATACTAAGTGTGCACAATAGTTCCATGATAATCAACAATAGGGTACTGATAAAATTATTGATGATGCTAAATATTGGGAGCTATACTTGTATATTACTCCCTCCGTCCCAAAATGAATGTCAAAAAAAAATTCAAATTTGCTCTTGATCACACTCATTTTGGGACAGAGTGATAAAATAAGCTTAACTGAGCATCTAGTGAAATAGATTGCAGTGGAACAATGTTGATGACTGAGTCATTTGAATACACAATATGGATTCACTTGCTCCAAAGTCCTCCAAAATGTCTCCACTCTATTTCTCCTTCACCTCTCACTCCACCTGTGAGTGTCTCATTCGTCTTTGCCAAATTCAACCACTCAACACTCAACTCTCTCTCTCTCTCTCTCTCTCTCTCTCTCTCTCTCTCTCTCACACACACACACACACACACACACACACACACACACTTTCTGTGTCACATGTGTGATCCATGCCATTGATGTACTATATGGTTGAGCCCAATAGGCAATTATCTATTTTAATAACCTAATTGCCCTATTATGACTCATTTTCCCTTCAGTAGCTGTTTGTAAAATAAAATCTGTGAACATTTGGAAGTCTTTATTCATTCATAAAAAACTAACGGAGTTCTATTAAACATGCTTGCTGAAAAATATGACAAGCAAAAGGAAAAACAAATATTCACACAACGGGAATAATATAATTTCAATATATTGCAGGGCTACTGAATATATACTCCCTCCGTCCCAAAATGTTTGTCCCATTTGACTTTTTTGTTGAACTTTGACCACAAATTTATGAGAGATTAATCATGTTCATGAAATTCTAAAAGTTGTTGTTGATAATATTATTAATGGTGAATCAATAGGAATTTTTAGAATTTCATGAACATAATTAAATTGTCATATATTTGTGGTCAAAGTTCAACAAAAAAGTCAAATGGGACAAACATTATGGGACGGAGGGAGTATTTGTGTGTGTAGGTATGAACGTACATGTGTGTGTGTGTTATACGCACGTATGTGTTAAGGATAATACGTCGCATTGTTTCTTATACTCCCTCCGTCCCATTTGAATGTTCAAACATTTCAACAACATATTTTCATTTTCATTGCTACTGAATATATGCTTTCTTTTTCTTACCTCACCTGGCAGGATTGGGAGATCACAGCAGCATCAGAAAAATTAGCAGAATGCCAAGAAACAATCCTAAACCTGGGGAAGCAATTGAAGGAATTGTCTTCACCTAAAGAAACATCCCTTTCTGATAAAGTTATATCTACTCCCACTAATGCAACTACAACCACAACCATTCCAGACAAGCTTACGAACCGGAGGTCATCCCTACTTGACAAAATGATGGCAGAGGACAGTAATGATGAAACCGTCAATCTAAAGTCTCCCAAGACAAAGGAAGTTATTTCTACTTCAAAGTCTTCCAACGTCTTTTCTCCACAAAAGTTTCTAAGTCTGAATGGGATCAAGCATCAAGAAGAAGAAGAAGCTCTTGTTAATTTCTTGTCTATTGTTCCAAGTAAGACTAAGAGCAGTGGTGGATTACTGAAAAAGCTTTTCTCGAGACGGAAGACAGGTAGTAGCAAGAAGACGCCGTTCCTCTTGAAGTCAAAATAGCTAAAATTAAATTGAGGATAAGTATGTGAATCTAGTTGCCGTTTGTGATTGTTGCTTCGATTAGAAAGAAATAAGCTCCGTAGTTTCTAACTAGTAAATTTTCTTTGGAGAGAGAGAGAGAGATTTGTGTGGATTTTTGTGCTAATGTATATATGTAATCAAGTCCCTTGAAGTTAATGTAGAATGAAGAAAAGTGATGTTTTTGGATGTGTGATAGTAACAGCATAAATGTGTTCTGTACTCTACTATTCAGGGGACGTGAGGATTGTCAGATTTGACAACTGTCAGAACAAAAAAGTCTCGTGAAAATAGTTATTAAAGGCCCAAGGCGCAAAAGGTGTCCCCGGAGCCAAGGCGCAAGGCGGGCGCGCGCCCGAGTGATGACGCAAAAAATGCCTTAAAATACTAAAAATATACTCGTATACATACATCAAGATGAGCAATAAATCAAATGCAAGTAGTAAATCAAACATATCTTATAAGTCATAAAAGAAACAAGCACAAACATACGTTATATGCCATAAATGTATGTATACTATACTAAAAATATAGTATACATACAACATCAAGTGATCAGGGAGATCGCCAGTTCTTCCCAGGTCGCCGGAGGTCGTCGCTGTTAGTTTGAAGGAGTTCCTAGTGATCGCTACTCTTATACAGAGTTATGACACGTGTACGTGAGAGAGTCGTGGCAGAGAAGAGTATTAATCGCGTATTAGGTTTAATTACGATTTAATTGTTGTTCAATTATTGTGCTCGGAGCCTAGGCGCACACCATCAAGGCTCGCGCTTCATCCCTAGGCGCGCCTAATCCCTCGCCTATGAAACAGCGCCTCGCCTAGCACAATCCAGGCTCCAAAACTGAGCCTCTCTGCGCCCGGAGCCTAGGCACGCTTTTAATAACTATGCATGAAAGATAAATAAAGAAGTAAATTTAAATTCAGTTTATTTAACTCTGGCTTTCAAATTACAAAACACTCCGGGTGGGGGCTGCATTCAAGTTCTGGAACTTCTTGAACTTGAGGCCATTATTGCAGCTACAATAACCAAGTACGACACCTAGTCATCCCATATGTTTGATCTCAAACTTACTTTAGGGTAAATTTGAAATCCAAAATTGGAAATGTGATTTTTGAAGTAACGTGAACACGGGAGAACCTTACCAGATTCATTGGGTGCTTTATTACTCGGCATATGTTAAAAATTTTGCAATGTCCGGGAGCCCAGCCTCCTTGTAACATTCAGCAATCCGCTCCACATAGTCATCCCATGCCTCTTCAACACATGCTAAATCCAACAAAAATGCAGCTTCGTCCATTACAACCTGCATAAGTAGGGAGGGGGTGGGAGAGAAAAAAATTATGGTTTCATATTTCAACTAAGAACCCAAAAGGTAGAAATTTGTTGACAATGTCATTTTGTTTGGTAGAACCTGAATAGGATCCTTTCCCCTCTTTAAATCTGCCTGCTTTCCCTCCTCTGATACCTTTTCTTTGATAAATTCAATTTGTTCATCTTCCCATTCAGCTATATCAGCAACTTCCTGAATAATATTAACAAAATTTCTACAATCAAAATGCAATAGCGATTGTGGATGAAGAGAGAAATTTCAACCGGCAACGACAACAAAAACAACAAAGCCTTGGTCCAAAAATGATTTGGGATGGCTAATAAGAATCGTCAACTGAAAACAAAAAGAAGAAATAGGTAGGAAGAAAATTTTGGAAAAAGAAAATGGAAACAAATAAAAATTACTCCCTCCGTCCCATTAAAAGTTACAAATTTGTTTTGGACACGGGGATTAAGAAAATATGTAAGTGGTGTAAGTGTTTGTATGAAAAGTGAAGTAGGAGAGAGAAGGTGGGGTAGGGAATCGTAAGTGGATAGTTGTTGTGACTTGTGAGTATGCAAGTGGGTCCCCATTAAATAAATAATTATTTTAAAATTTCCATTTTGGGATGTAATTTTTAATGTGACACTCTTTTGAGTAAAAAGTGTAATTTTTTTGGGGGACGGAGAGAGTATATATTTCAAAAAAGGAGAAAAAATAGAATAGAGACAAACAAAAGAAAAAAAGCTAGAAGATCACACCTGGTATTCACAACCTAAAGTCCACCATGGTGATTTCAGTGCTCCCCTTGCGGCATCTTTAGCTTCTATTTTACGTCCAACCCTATGGAGCACACAAAAGGCTTCGTAAAGAGCACTTGAAAATGGCAGGTCATAATATAGACTTAATCAAGTAAGTAAAGAAAGAGATTTACAAACTTCAGCAAAACCTCCGAGTTAAATACATAAGGCCGGCCAAATCCAGGAAAATGCTCCTTCTTTGTATAGAATTCTCCAGTCACCATAGCTGATACCTTTTGACAAATTTATGACCAATTAGCACTCATTTGAACATGAAACTTGAAATATTTAGAAGCACTAACTAATCGGATTTTCCTACATGGTCGCCCTTCTCAAAATGCTGCTTCACTTTGCGTTCCAAAATGTCTGGAAACAGACCAACCTGAGAACATAATATTTATTATGGTCTGTCAAACCAGCTATAGCATTAAAACTGTAGGAATTCCCACTGGATACCTTCTGCAAAATATAGCTCTCCAGACTGGGAGTACGAGATTGGGAAAAGTCACCCTTCTTATATAACTTCTGTCCAGCATCTCCTGAAGCATGAAATAGTTCATCATTGCTTTCTTCAGAATTTTTAGCATCCTCTTCTACCAGCATTCTGTGAATATATTGATCTACCTGCATTTGGACTAGTTATACACGTTTATGAACCAACATGAAGATCAAATTTACACATAGCATCCTCCCTCCCTCCCTCCCCCCCCCTCTCTTATTTTCACCTCTACTTTCCTATAACGAAAATCATCTACTCCTTGTGTTTCAATGAATATGACATGCATAAGGCCCTTTTGAGGCAGTTTGTCAAACTATATGAAGTACTTTAATGAAATGACTATCCAAAATCATTTTGCATGAAACAATTAAATCCTAATGCGCTGTTGGAAAGATTCTAACTTACACTTTTGGCCAAAAGCCATACACCATACTTCCGAACCTCCACCACTGGCATCTCCATCCTGTACTGGAAAATATATCATGCACAGAGAATAATTCCCACAAGACTATTGACAACAAATCTGAAATAATTTACCCAGGCGGAGAGGTGGGCCATCGCAATAGGGCGGTTATAGAACCTAGAAACAGAAAATCATATATGAAAAGATGAAACATTACTCGCTCAAGTGTTTGCTTTGTGAGTTAAAGTTACATGCAAACCTGAGCCATTCTTGGATAAAGGAATTGCTAAGGGAAACAACCCTTTCTTGGCAGCAGGAGAAATAATAGGCTCACCTATTACATGATGGTAAACAAGGATTTAGGACTGCTAGTAATGAAACTCAATATAATGGATCCGATTCATATCATGAGCATAAGTAGGAATTCCCAAAAGTTTGGTCATGATAAGGTAACTACGTTCATTAATCGAAACCAAAGTTAAACACATAAGAAAATGAAATTTACTTTATATGACCACACTGTTCTCAAACACTTTCTTTGTTCGTCAAAAGGAGTCCACTATTACTTTTCCAGACATTCCACAGAAAGTATCTGCTCTATGAAAACAACTCATTTTCTATGGTGCATTACTTTATCATCATTCTACCATGTACTTCAACACGAGCCCACTTCTCACATCATTAGACCATTTTTTCAAGGATAAATATGGCAAGCAGGAGAGTCAAATCACCTTAAACACTGCAGTCAAATGGGACAATTTTTTGGGTACAGAAGAGGGAAGAGTCTTGCCGGTTAGACTGACAAAGTGCTAACACCAAATCATTAAAAACCAAAAGAAAAAAAAGCAGCAGCAGCAGCAGCTAGAGACGCAGAATTTCAAACCAATAGAAAAAATGGAATATGGAATGCCAACCTGATCCTTATTTGCAAAAGAACAGTATCTGTGTAAGATCAATTGAGAATGACCCCATGGAATCACTTAAATTCAATGCCCTAGTCAAAATGAGGACAGAGCGGTATAAGCTTGAGCAAAAAAGGAGCCCAACTAATTTCCCACAAAGTCAATCTCCTTTTTTCTTTTTTATGAGTAGATAATCAATATAAGAGATAAAGCCAAAGGGGCAAAGGGGCACAATCAATGCACACAAGGACAAGGGCAATACAAAGGACAAATAAACAGCCCAATGACATTCCTTATCCGGTTCAACCAAAAGATGACCTAAAAGGCTCATAAAAGAACCTGATGACTCCGCTACAGTCTCCTTCATCCAAAAGAAAGAAGACCAAGCATCAATGCGTACAACCTTTGCAACTGTGACTACTCCTCTTTTGATCACTTCTCTCCATCTACTCCGCACAGGACAAAAGAGGAGCAGTAAGGTGTTTCAACTTTTTTTTTATTCGCTAAGACTCCAGACCAAGTACATAAACGGGCCTGATCTGAAGCTGGCATCACCCACACAATGCCGCATACAGGATATCCTACATGCAGTCGCCACTTTGTAACGCAAAGCAGATATTCTACTGATTCACCATTCTGCTTACAGATACAACACCACCAACAACAACAACATCAACAACATTACAGATACAACACCGGTGCACCAAAAAAGTTTCACCTCCTTAGACTGTCACGGACCACGATGGCTTTCCCAAGCTTCTGTCCATTCAGAAAGATGACCTAAAAGGCTCATAAAAGAACCTGATGACTCTACTACAGTCTCCTTCATCCAAAAGAAAGAAGACCAAGCATCAATGCGTACAACCTTTGCAACTGTGACTACTCCTCTTTTGATCACTTCTCTCCATCTACTCCGCACAGGACAAAAGAGGAGCAGTAAGGTGTTTCAACTTTTTTTTTATTCGCTAAGACTCCAGACCAAGTACATAAACGGGCCTGATCTGAAGCTGGCATCACCCACACAATGCCGCATACAGGATATCCTACATGCAGTCGCCACTTTGTAACGCAAAGCAGATATTCTACTGATTCACCATTCTGCTTACAGATACAACACCACCACCAACAACAACATCAACAACATTACAGATACAACACCGGTGCACCAAAAAAGTTTCACCTCCTTAGACTGTCACGGACCACGATGGCTTTCCCAAGCTTCTGTCCATTCAGAAAGTGCTGCCTTTTAAGGCAGCTTACAGTCTTAAAACTCCTTTCTACGGGATTCCAGAATCCAGATCAAGGATTATGAGCGAGAACGAGATAGGGGATTTTCACAGCCCATTTTGCTGAGTTCTTCACTTCTAAACAGTCCTATCCACCATTCTGCCAACTCAGTCAGAAAATTCAACAACAGATCACTGGTTTCCATCTCAAGGTCTTGGTCCTCTTAGATTTAAAGTTACACAAACAATAATAGGATGATGTTTCTTTGCAATTTAAAACATAATGTACATTGTCCGATCAAGGCATTTTTGCTAACAGAAATTTCAAGCAATTTAAAAATTCTGGTTGATAATAGCTCCTACCAATAGAGAGATCTTTTCAATATCTCAAGCTGACCCCGTCAACAATCTCTCTAGAAATAATATTGGAAAAAGGTGACAATCCTTCCTAATGTGCTTCCTTAAATCCCATGACTATTGTGACTCCCTCTAGAGACCAACCCAAATCTGCTGACAAGACTTTCCTCCATAGTCTATGTTTGGCTGTAGAGGATCTATTCTATTAAACCACTTGACTAATAGTGCCTTTTGATGATAAAATCTTTGTATGCTTTTTTTTTTCTAATCCATCTTTGCTAGCTGGTTTCCGTATTCCGTCCAACTGAAGAATATTTGAAATCCTCTTTTCCTTTCCAAAGGAAATCCAATTGAATCATATCTATCCTTTGAAACTGCTATTGAAAAAGAAAATAAGAAGTTGGAGAGTGTGCTTCTAATAAGAGTAAGCCTCCACCCATTGGATAGATATTGCCTCTTCCCCTCTCAAGATTCTTCTTGAATCCTTCAATTACTGCCACCAAGTCAATGTACTCTTTTACATGCCACAACAGGGAGTACAAGATAACATGTCAGAAGGGATCCTACCATGTAACAATAGTCTCCTGCAAAAGTAATTGCCTAACCTACACTATGCACAGGAATTAGTTCACTTTTTGTTAATTTGAATCCGGGACTTACTTACAAAACATATAAGATACACCAAAGATACCTAAGACTGTCCACTCGCCACTAATAATGGCATATTAATGTGAAACAGATAAAAGGAACTACCGTTTCGTTTGTTGGCAAAAAGCCCTCTAAGAAATCTCAAGTTCAGTGCCGTAGAAAATCAAGCGAGTGAAAGATTATATCACCACAATGAAATGAAAAGGTGAAAGATGATCTCCTTGATGCAAAACTCTCATCCTCCTATAAAACACGTTTCAGATAACCATTCACTAAAAGTGAATATTTGACCGAAGAAATGAAGGATAAAATTCCCCCTACTCTATAGAAATCCAAACCCCATTCTACGAAGCAAATAGTCCTAAAATTGCCACTTTCGAAAATCGTATGCCTTTCATGTGTCCATTTACTTTTAGTCCTAGGCCTAGTTGATTGAATTTTAGCCTCCAAGCTTTTATTTAAGGCAAAGGAAAATGCCAGGGAATAGCATTTGAACAAGAGAATCATTTAACAGCACCAGCGATGACTGACCTCCCACAAAACGAGTATTCAGTCCACCACTTGATTGCATCAGCAACTAGGTTGTGAGGTAACAAAATTTAATAAATAAGTAAATAAGGAAATAGGGGAGATCAATAGCCAATGCACTTGAAGTCTGGATACCTTTCAAAAGACTACATATGTGTATATGAAGAACAAATGACAGAAAAAAATCTCACAGTGGCATGTACAATAAATAGGTATATTTATAAATATCAATAAGATGTCCAAGTTTGACACCTTACCTTTCACCTGAAGCATTCTAAGAAGATGATTCAGGTTCGTGGGAGGTTGAGCTGCTCCAATATCTTTGATAAACAATTCATGTTCTGCACCCAAAGTGAGAAAACAGAACATTGAATTTGAGCCTGTTATCCTTTCTTTATACTAATTACTCTCAAAGTAAGTTGCATCAAAACCAAAAATCATTCATAATCACTCACTAGGAAAACTTCTCATATAGAGCAAGTCACTTGTGGATGGATATGTAACAAAATTACAAATGTCAAACAGCATGCCACCCGTAAAATTATTCGGTTGGGGGAGTTCCAAAGATATAAAAAAATAAAAACTATTGGATAATTGATCTGAGTATCATCATAATGCAAGTTATTTAAATTAAATCAAATCACATGACATGTATTTAATAACTATGCTTCTAGCTCCTTTCATCAGTCATCACTCTTCACTCCCTATTGAGACAGCTTGATGAAACTCATGTTTTCTTAATGACTATTCTAGGTTAACAATTTCAAAGAGGACAATAAGACATTAAATAAGGTGCCCAAATCAACACATAATACTCGACAAACTAATCATCAATAAAACAGTTAGTAGATCTGTTTATAAATTTATCTACTTCCTCCGGTCGCCACGAAACCAAATTGATTAAAAATCTGTTACTGATAATATTCTTAATGGTTGATAGTATTATTAATGGTGCATCAATTACAATTTAAAAATAAAATAAAATGGGACTTGTTTTGGAGGGAGTGAGCATTCAAAATGCATCCAATTCCTTAATGTGTACAATGCAATTGAATTTAAACAAATGCAATCGCAAATTGATCTATTTCATCAGAAGAATATGGCTGCATACTGAATTCGTAATTGAACTTCAATTTATATGCAAAAATTAGTGCTACCAAAATAATCCAGATAAGCGTACTCAAACTATGATAGTCGAATCTTAGTGCTTATAGTGAGCCGTTAGAATATACCTGAAGAAGATGATGAAGGAGAGGTGGAGGCATAGCACGGAAATGTAGCTCTGCGGCAGCCGATAAGTAAAGTAGGGAAAGCGGCGGCGCGTTGGACTCCGAACACCACTCCACCGCCTACCTTCATATCCTGTCAAACTAGATAACAACCAGGCGTCCGTGATGGCACGGGGGGGTTGGAAGGTTATTCGTCGCGGGTGATGCTGCGTCCGGGTTGGTGCTGTGTGTTCTTATGTGGCTCTTGCATTTTGGGTAACGTTTTGGAGACGACCGGGTGAGGAAGAGGGGTAATTAGGTCTTTTGCCCTTTTTTGGAGTTTTATTACCGATAAGTCCTTAAATAGAATTGTTATTTACCCCCCAATACCCCCGCAATAATAAATCTACCCAACATTACACTATTCCCATCACCCTTCTCCCAGTTTTACCCCTTTCTCTCTCAACTGCCATTAGGGGCGAGCAGAAAAATTGAAAAACCGAAAAAATTGAAAAAAAAATCGAAAAATCGGAACCAAAAAACCAAACCGATCACTTAATGGTTTGATGTGGTTTCTTAAAACTCAAAAACCGACTGAACCGGTTCGGTTTTGGTTTTATATAAATAAATCGATAAAAAAATCAAACCGAACCGAAATTAGTTATAACGCTGTCGTTTAATATCCATATATATAATCGCTTACATATTTTGTTTTGTTTGCTTTTGTAACTGAAGTTCTTATTTCAAAATAAACTGCTGCACTACTTCAGATTACAGTAGTAGCATTGGCTAGGCATTTTTTTTCCTAGTTTAACATCAGTCTTTGCCATGTCATATCGGAGTTAACACAGCTTAGTATTGACATTAATTCCTAGTTTAACATCAGTCTTTGCTTTTGTAACTGAAGTTCTTATTTCAAAATAAACTGTCATCATGAACTTATATTGCCTTAAATAACAATTTTTTACTGTAATTTGTGGTCTTCTTATGCAACAAGCTCCCTTTTTCTTCACTTATTTCATCAGTCATCACTTAAATTATGTGGGTATGAACAGGCAAAAAGACTTGACTACCTTAAAAGTCATGTAGATACCAATTTAGTCAGCTAAACACATGTGATTTGAAAATAGTCTCTTTAATATTCTATACTCCCTCCGCCGCTAATGAATGTCTATTTTTCATTTAAGTGACATTCTAAGAAAAACTACTGATTGTTGAGATAATAGTGTACATAACATGAATAAATTACACATGTTACACTCTGATATTTTGGTCCCCTAGACTGGTTTCTACTGATCTGGAAAGAATTTGGTTACAGTCTTTGCATGTCAAGATGATAGTGTTGTGTTTTTGTTTCACATAACTACGAGTTCAATGGAAAAAATCTGTTGTGAAGTATTCTCGTTTATTACTTTGTTGGTCTATTATTCGCTTCTTTTTTGTGATGCAATAACATTTTATAATTTTTTATTATGATGATTATTTTTTCTTCAAAGCATTGGTCAAAGTGCAATCAACAGTGAAACTATGCATCAAAATTCTGGGTTTATGATTGCTTAAGACTAAATTATCCTTTTTGTTTATGTAATGAACCAGTTGGATTAATCACGCCTGGTGGGAGCAAATGAAGCTTGTTTTTGCCTTGTCAGCAACTCTTAAATGACACCGAAACCAAACCGAAACCAAACCGAAACCGAACAAAACCGAAACCGAACGGTTTTGAAATACAAAAACCGATAATTTTTGGTTCGGTTCGGTTTTAGCCTAAAACCGAACCAAACCGGACCGTGCACACCCCTAACTGCCATTTCTTCCTCCCAAATTGAAAATTCCAAAATTTTCAATGCAAAACTCAGATTCCATTCATCTCCCACACCTCTCTCTCTCTCTCTCCTTCTTAAACCCACCTCAAATCTCTTTCTTACTCCCCAATCCTTCCCACAGCCTCCAAAGCTAACCGCTTACCCACGATTTACCATCCTAGCACCATCGCCGGACTTGTTCTTCTACTCCGACGTGTCACACCAACACCATTGCTCTAGCAACAAAACAAGACAGAACCAATAAGCTCCATTTGGATCTCTTCGACCAAAATAGATTTGAGATTTTAAAACCAGTTAAGATCTGGGTCTAGATTTTTTATTATTGTTATTTTAATGTATGATTTTTGGAGAGATAATGGTGATTTAGTATTCCTTAGAATTAATTCCTTATTTTTTTTTGCTTGCAATGAGAGTAATTGAGTTGAAAAAATAGTGAAACTCATGTATAATTTTGTTTGAACAGTGGCGGTGTGGTGGTGATAATGGTGGCAGTGTGGTTGTGATAATGGAGATGAATGATGGCAACAGAGAAAGCTTCGGTTGGGTTGGGTTGGATTATTATGGGGTTCACCACTCGATTAGATGAAGAGCTTGGCCTGATTTAGAGAGGAATCTGAGTTTTGCATTGAAAATTTTGGGATTTTCAATTTAGGAGGAAGAAGTGGCAGTTGAGAGAGAAAGAGGTAAAATAGGGAGAAGGGTGGTGTGACTAGTGTTGAATGTTGGGTAAACTTAGTATTGCGGGGGTATTCAGTAATGTTGCGGGGGTAAATAACAATTCTCGTCCTTGAAATCAAAGCAAATGTCAAATAAAAACAAACATTATCGAATTTTACCAATGCATCATTGTATGGAACTCAAAAGGCTTAACTCGAGCCTTTTATAACCAAGGTCTCCATATCAGAGCTCTCCATCTGCATGATATCGATAGACGACTCCTGCTCTGGTACATTTATCACCGCTATCCTTTTTGTAATTTTGATCGATTCTGAGCGTGTGATATTTTCATCGGGGTGTCTATCTCAAGTTTCATTTTAGCTTTCCTCGTTTTCATGAAATATTCTCAGAGTTCTTTGGCCTTGCTTATTAAACATGCAATCCTCGCCGGAGTGGGAAATTTTCTTCGCTGGTGAGGGAAAGAAACGACCAAGCCTATTTGACTTGACTATGTACGCCATGATGGCGTGATAGTCATTATGCAAGTCAATGATTATAAAGGTGATTTTTAACCTCCACCTTATATGGTGTCTTACCCAGCTTCATGAGTAGCACTACAAGAAATAAGAGTATTAGGGTCTGCCAAATGCTGTCCCATAAAGTCATTTTCCCGTCCTAAATACTTTAAGGACGGCATATAGGACGGGAACTAGGGGTCCTAATTAACATGCGTCCTAAATACTATAGGGACCACCGTCACCGTCCCGATTAGTTATTAAAGACGGTAAATACCCGTCCCTGATAATATTTATTATTAAACAAAAATTTATTAATTTTTTTTTTGCAGGAAACAATTGGCGGCAAAAAAAAATTGGCGGGTTAATTTTGGAGGCAAAACATATTTGGGACGAGTTTTTGAGACGACAAAGCCGACCCTAAAAATATTCGCCGCCAGAAAGAAATTTTGACGGGTAATAATTAGGGACCTAGTCCCCGTCCCAAATGTCATTTTTGGTTGATTAAAATGTCGCCCAAAAAGTCAAAATCTAAAATATTTATCATTCAATAATTGACAATATCTCCTAATTTACAAGATCCAAATACATAAACGCACACAAACTCATTCATACGACAACACCAAAATCAAGTACATTAACCAAAGCTAATCAACTACATCATCCAAATAAAGTCATCAATTAACCAAAGAAAATTAGATTCTTTAAAAGTTGTTTGAATCTCCATTTGAAATAATTTGACTAAATAAGTTTCTAACTAGTTCTAATCATCCAAATTGCAAATGATGCAGTCAAACAAAGTATTTCCCAAAAAATTGCTGCTTCATCATATCGTTCCTTGATCGAGCTCTTCATGTAAACCAATATGCAACTATTAAGCAATGAAACCTGTAAAAAATAAAAAGCAAACTGAATCACTTAATTAATCAGTTGATCCAAAGAATAAAATTCACATACCCACAATAAAAAGAAAAGGAAAAAAAAACAGAAACAACAAGTAGTCAACAACAAACAGAAGCAGCTACAAGAACAACAAAAAAAATAGAACACTAAAAATATAAAAATTCTCAAACACTTTAACCTCCGAACAGCATGAAAATTTAATATGCATAGAACAGAAATTAATACGACAATGCTCAAAATTCATTTCAATTTGAAAGTACAAACAGACAGTCTACATATACGCGAGCAGTTTATGTAACATAACACATCCCATCTTAAACTTGCATCCTTCTTAAGCTCTAAACTTCATATTGTAACAACAGTAAATAATTAAAAAGAACAACTGAGTAGTATAGGGTACATTACACCATTTAGAAGCCAGCAGAAATCACCACAGTAAAGCAAAGCAAGAATGCCAAGTCCATTGTCTAAGAAGTTATATTTCTCATTCTGAGCTAAAAATCAAATATCAACACACACAATAAATTAAAGTAAAGATAATGATCAGCAATATTTAAATCAATATTTAAATGATTGATTTTGGTCTAAAATAGGGGAAAGGCCAAAGATAGAAAACAATACAGAGTATAGTGCATCTATAGTATTCATTAGTTAGCTAACTGGCTTCTTTTTTGTAATTCGAAAACAGAAATCTAAGCAATAACCATATTGGAGGCACTATTCCATCCTCATTGCCAGTTACCCTCAGGAGCCTGTATGTATTGATTGCATTTGTTCTTTATTATTTTGCTGTCCCATTGTAGAGTCTCATTTCTAAATTAAAGTTGTTAATTTCCATTTTCTCATAATTTTCTTTCTTTTGATATACTCCATCCATTCTAAAATAAGTGTCATCATTGACTTGTCAAACTTTATTAAGAAATGTGCTTTAAATGTTCGTAAATTGCTTGTACCATTATCAAATTCAGTAGAACTTTTTCCTTTTTAAGAAATCTGTCACTTACTTTGGGACGGACAGAAAAGGATATCGTATGGGATGGAGGGAGCATCTCCTATGTGTCTCAGCCCCTCTCCCCCTCTCCCCATCACACACACACCACACATTTCTCTGTACATGGTAATCACAGAGACCAAATCATTACCTGCTGGTTGGGAGGTGAAAGTGAACTTCAATATGTTTGTATTTGATCAGGTTCATGGTACTTACACCATATTCCAAGGTACATATATACCTCCCTGAGGTTGTGCTCTTCTATTGGGATGGAGGGAGTACTACTTAATACTTAATTCATTATAACCTTTGTCGCACAAGAAATAAAAGATTAAATAAAGAGTGAATAACCTTTGTTTTGAGAGTTTGATGTATCCTGACTTAAGTGTTAGACCTGGCAAATTTTGGATGTGACTGCTGCTCTTCTGATTTCCGCTTCAGCAATAGTAGCAGCACGCTGAATAGCTTCTGAAATCAATGGAAATGGGTTCAAGAGGGTGAGACATAATGTGCAAGCAAAACCACGCATGAGCTCTACAAAGGCAGAATATCAGTTAAATCTTTAAACCTGTGGCTCTTCAATGTCGCTCGAGCATATTTTGAATTTTATCCTTGATCCAAGTACTCAACACCTTGTAAAAGAGAAAAATCAACGATTAGAAGAGGAAATGACAGGTAGTAAAATAATGTCAACATTTACAAAAATTGTTTAGGTAGCAAGTTCATCCTCAAGTATACCTTACCAACCTCTTCTGCCAATAAAAGGAGAGTCACACCACCAATTCATGTATCAATAAAGCACAGTGATTAGTATTATGAACTACTCCTTCCGTTCTATAATGATAGTGCCCTTTTTTTTAAATAATTTTGATTGAATTTTAACTAAAAACGTATGATAACTTATACTACCCTCCGTCCCATTACAAAGAGGAAAGTTGGTCAACTGTGTGAATCTTTGACCAATGATTTTATGAATATCTAGATATTTTTTTTGTAATTTTAAAAATTGTTATTGCTTCACCATTAGAAATACTATCAATAACTTTTTTTTTAGAATTGCATAGAGATATCTAGACATTCATAAAATCATTGGTCAAAGATTCACACAGTTGACCAACTTTCCTCTTTGTAATGGGACGGAGGGAGTATATCTTATTCAGTCTTTACTCGGCTGACATTAAGAACAGAAACAATGAAGTGTTACTGATTCTTCACTCACTTTACAATATCAATAAAATGTTTCTAATTTTCTAATAACAAGTCTTTTGTGTGTCAGTAAAGGAGCCAGATCAAAGTATGCAAGCTTGCTAATGGTTCATAAATTAACATTTACAGGACTAAAAAAATGCTTAAACAATTAGCAGAATTACCTCCACAGTAAGTGAATGAGGAACATCATCAGGGTTCAACCTGCCATCAATGAGTAGAAGTTTAAGCAAATGGAAACTTGTACTTACTTTTGATTGAAAGGTTCCATTGGCACCCATCTATTTGTTTTTGTCAGAGAAGCAACTGATTGTCAAGCACTGCCAAGAAAGTGGAATAGGGTCATATGCAATATGTACAAGGGCTAAGAATAGTTATATATAATTGAATGAACTTTGAATACTTACGTATTTAGGATGAAATCGAAGTTGCCAGAGTTATGAAGGACCAAGTTACCTGCACTACTTGCCAGCAGTTTGGAACAAGACTGAAAAACAGATTAAAACAAAACAGAACAAGACTGATTATAGATTATCAGTGGGGTTTAGGGCCACTAGAGAACAAGACGAAAAGACACACAAACAGAATCTTTGCCTGAAATAGTTAGGGTATAGGGCCAAAAATATGGATCCATATGACAGATTACTGCTCGAATTACACTCGATTGTTGGTCAAAATTGATGGTGCTTATGCCCAATTACAAAACCTAGAATAGATCAATGATAACATGAATGAGATAGCATACCTATTTGCATATGAGTGTGGAATCACACAAATTACATGAAATCAAACAGCAACGAGGTAGATGAAATTGAACGGTGCTTGGAATTGTTAGGGTTTGCGACACTCATCTTAACCTAATCAAAACAGAGAGAGAGAGAGAGAGAGAGAGAGAGAGAGGGGAAAGGAATTGGAGGAAGAAGTGGGCGTTAGAATAGGGAGTGTTTTGGTTATTTTTTTTATCTAATTCTTATTCAACTGATTAATTTTGGGTTTTTTAAGACCCAATTTGCCGACCCATCAAGCCAATTCCAGCCGGCAAACTTAATTAGTGGTCAATAGGATCTACCAAACACATCGGTTCCAAATGAGGTTGTCCCTAAAAATCACTTTTTTTGTATCGTTCTTTTCACGTCGATCTTGTTAGTGAAGCCCTTGAATAGACCTCCGTAAGGGGTGAGCATGTTGTCTGGGAGATTCATCTACTTGAAACTCTTATAATAGAGGATGTTTTTGCTTGTTCCAGTATCAACTAGCAAACTACTCACTGCATATTTATCTATGAGCCCTTCAATGACCAAAGGTTGCTTCCTTCTTGCTTAATTGGCGACCAACTTATTGGGGGCAGAATTGCTTAGAGCTTCCTCTTATGGACTGGACGGCCACATCCTCTCTAAATTTCATTGTGGGGTTCACTCCGAGCCTATGGACGGCCAATACCTTTCTACGAGACTGGGGCCCAACAAGCCCACTAATGGATCAAGACCAATGAAGCCCATTAAAGTTTGGGCTACGGTCCATCGATACTCTAGATGGCGGTCGTCGCCAATGAGCGGCCAAGCCCATCTGACGACGAGCCTCCCCACCATGTAGGCCAGAGTCCGTCGTAACGGAGAACTGCATCGTCGCTACTGAGCGACCCAACTCATCAGGAGAACATGATGACTCACTCGTCCACTCGTTCGTCGAGTCCTATTAAGGCGACAACCTTACTGGACATACAGCTCCAGGTCGTCCCTTCACTTAGCTTCCTCAACAAGCTTGACCCATATGCTATTTTGGTATAACGTCAGACCTACCACTGGGACATTCTGCACGTGCAATCATGAAACCAGTAATAGCGCCAAAAGGTGTTCAGGTTTACTTTCCATTATAAGGCAAACCACTTATTTGTGTCAGTCACAGCAGTGTCCTTACTTAGGCGGAGCAATCCCAACGTGCCACGTGTATGCCTAGGGAATAAAGCTGATCCAACGGTTGGCCACCACCCAATCCAACGGTTCAGATGAACACTATAAATGTGGGAACAGAATCATGGACTAAGGTAATGCTTATTTTCATATTCACGTATACACACACCCACCATACTATTATCATCATTTTCTAGTCCATACACTGATTCTCACGCCGGAGGGCCTTGCCGGAAGAGCCCCGGCACAGTTCACGGTTATTTCTTGTGTTGTGCAGATCCCAAGTCAGCTCAATCACTTGCTGGACAACGATAGCTGATCCCAAATGCATTTTTGCATCATCAATAACCATTAACTACTGGTTCTCCTTTGCTTGTTATGTTTATGTCCCCCTGGTTCAGTTCTTTCCTTTGTTCTTTGAGCTGGCCCCATTGGGAGTTGATGAGTCGGTTTTACGCTTATCTTTCCCTCTTGACTCCTCTCCTTCATTCGCATTCTGTAACAAATGTTACTATTTCAAAATGTTAATGAGATCCACATGCAACACTCAGAACAATCTACTTACTATTTCCTTCTCCACTTTCTCTTTCCTATTTTACTTTTCATATTCACATCGTTTTACTTTTTTTTATTTTTTTTATTTTAGGACATTCAATTTTAGCAATACTCCATTCATCCCACTACAAACTACACATTTACTATTTACATAAAATTAAGGAAAAGTATAATGAATAGGTGTTGTGAGTATGAAAAATGAGATATACGAGAAAAAGTGTGGTAGAGAATAATTATTGAATTCTTGTTATAAGTATGCCATGCGGGTTTTATTCATATAAATGTAATAAAACATTTTCATTTTGAAAATGTGTAATTTATATGAAGATATGAAAGAAACATTTGCATGGATTAAAATCAATCACTTGTTACAATCTATTTATAAGTTGAATGAAATACATAAGATAAATCCCATGACTTTATGCCTAAAATATCTATAAGATTCTAACTACCTACTATTTAAAAAATAAATACAAAAATATATTTAAAATAAAAACATAATATTTACATATTCTTATAAGGCCCGCGCAAGATGAACAATCCTTTAAAAAGTCCAATCTTGTTGACTAAGGATAGAAAACGAGAACGAGGCAATGGCTTGGTGAGAGTGATGAATGTGATTTTACCCATTCAAAATATATATTTCTAAGCTTATTTTCTGTTCGAAACCTTGGTAATTTAATGTATTTTGTTCAGGGACCAAAGTGCAAAAGAAGGGAAGAGAAGTGACTAAATTGAAAATAGGCTGGAGTGACCGCTCTATGAGATAGAGCGACCGCACGGATTGAACAGAAATCGAGGGCGAGCGCGTGGCCAAGTTTGGAGCGACCATTCCATTTAGTTTGTGACGGAAATTTTGTGACGGATTTGATTTCGTCACAAGATTGAAGGCAACTCCAAAGGAAATAGTGACGGAATTGCGACAGATTTGATGTTGAATCCGAATTTGACTTGGTTTTAGGAATCTCTCCCCCCGCTACTATATAAAGGACCCCTAGACTAAATTTTATATCTCTTCTTCTCTTTATCTCCTATTATTTTGTACATATTAGATTAGGATTTTTATTTATTTTCAAGATTTAAAAACAATGTTTATTTATTTTAATGATCATTCGAGGCTAATTTATTTGATTCGTGGATTGAGATAAGTAACAATTGAATATTTATGATATTGATTTGATTCTTCCTATCTCTCTCTAATTCTTGTTTTCAAGATCATTATTAGGCTTCAATTGTATGTTAAGATACTTTTGGCCTATTGAATTTATTTGATTATAAATCGTTTCACTCACATGGATGATTTATACATTGACCATTGTTGAGAAGATTAGATTTAATTGAGGACTTCACGTAAATCAATTAAAAAGAAGGGAAGAGAAGTGACTAAATTGAAAATAGGCTGGAGTGACCGCTCTATGAGATAGAGCGACCACACGAATTGAACAGAAATCGAGGGTGAGCGCGTGGCCAAGTTTGGAGCGACCGCTCCATTTGGTTTGTGAAGGAAATTTTGTGACGGAATTGATTTTGTCACAATATTGAAGGCAGCTCCAAATGAAATAGTGATGGATTTGATGATGAATCCGAATTTGACTTGGTTTTAAGCAGATTTTGGTTAGATTTGAATTTCAATTAGGAATCTCTCCCCCTCCTACTATATAAAGGACCCCTAGACTAAATTTTATTATTTCTTATTATCTCTTATCTCTTTTTCTCTCTATCTGCTATTCTCTTGTAAATATTAGATTAGGTTTTTATTTATTTTGAAGATTTAAGAAAAATATTTATCTATTTTAATGGCCATTCGAGGCTAATTTATTTGATTAGTGGATTAAGGTAATTAACAATTGGATTTTTATGCTATTGATTTAATTCCTCCTATCTCTCTCTCATTCTTGTTTTTCTCAACATTTTTCAAGATTATTCTTAGACTTCAATTGTATGTTAAGATACTTTTGGGCTATTGAATTTATTTGAGTATAAATCATTTCACTCACATGTATGATTTATACATTGACCATTGTTGAGAAGATTAGATTTATTGAGAACTTCACGAAAATCAATGAATCTAGGTTCTTATGTTCTTGTGTTTTTAATTGAATCTATTGAATGTTTATATTGACTTCACGAAATATATAAACAAGATAGAGATATTAGGGTTTTAATGTTCTTATCGACTTCACAGAAGATATTAACATATTAACTCTAGGTTTTTGTGAATGAACCCCGTTGAATGATATTGAATTCTTTTTACATGATTTAAATAGCATAATGTGATAATTGTTATGATCCCCAATTCATGAATCCCTTGCTTCCTTATTATCTTTAAATATTATTTTTTGCTTTCCTAGATTAATAATTCAACCTATAAATCAAACCCCTTTTTGGTTACTTATTACATTAATAAAATACTCTTGTTCCACCATAGTCCCTGTGGATTCAGCTCTTGCTTTGTGCATATACTACAGTGATAAATTAGTGCACTTGCTAGATAATTTTAATAAGAGAGAGATTTCTTACATCAGAGCGCATCGACAAGTTAATCGTTGTCGGAGATGTGTTGAACATGTAGAGCGTCAAGTTATACTTGTTCACAAACGAAGTAGAAAGCAAGTGCGAGATGTTTCATTCGAGAGTGAAAGACTGAGTTTGCTGAATAGTGAGTGGCCCCAAAGGTTGTCACAGTATATGAGTGGTGTGGCTATTGATGTGATCACACCAGTTGGTGCAACATCAAGTTCAGTGAGGAGATTGCGAACCCATAAGATCTCAGTTGTGGCATGGACTACAACTCGAAAATTAGCTTCGGTGGAGGAGCGAGCAAATGCTCGTTGTTTCTTGGATGTCCAAGCAATTGGGTTATATCCAAGATAAACTAAGTAGCCGGAGGTAGAGAATAGTCATTTTTGTCACTTGCTTAATCAGCATCACAAAAGGCATGAAGAAAGGGGGGTTTTCAAGGTAGAGTTGTAGACCTAAGTGAAGAATACCATGTAAGTAGCGGAGAAGGCGTTTCAAGGCAGTCTAACGAGTGTCTCGTGGATTTTGCATAAATTGGGCAAGTTTTTTGACCGGGAAGGCAGTGTTCGGACGGGTGATAGAGAGGAATTGGAGGCCACCAACAATGGACATATAGTCGATGGGTTGGAGATAGGGGTGACTGAGGAGTTGGTGAGAGGTGGGTAGGTAAGCATTGAGATGGGTAGAGCCTTGGAGTTAATCATTTTATGGCGAGTGCGTAAATCATAAACGTATTGGTTTGAGAGAGGACATGACCTTGAGCATTCAGAGTGACTTCAATGCCTAAGAAATAAGAGAGAGGCCCAAGGTCTTTGAGAGAGAAGCGATTGAAGAGGATGGTGATGAAGTTTTGGAGGAGTGGTTGGGACGGACCGGTTAATAATGTCATCAACGTAGACAAAGAGGTAGAGGATATGACGGTGTTGGTTGTAGATGAACAAGGAGGGATCTGTAGTGAGGGTTTAAAGCCAAAGGAGATAAGGTGGGTTTTGAGCTCGGTATACCAAGCTTGAGGTGCTTGTTTGAGGCCGTATATGGCTTTGGTGAGTCGCCACACTCGAGTTGGGTTGGATTCATAAACGAAGCCGGGGGGTTGAGACATAAAAACAATTTCATTAAGGTTGCCTTGAAGGAAGGCGTTGATGATGTCTAATTGACGGAGAGGCCATCCTTGCCTTAGGGCGAGGGAAAGAAGGAGACGAACTATGACGGGTTTGACAACCAGGCTAAAGGTGTCTGAATAGTCTACACCGGGACCTTGGTGGAAGCCTTTAGCAACAAGGTGACCTTGTATTTTTGGATGGAGTTATCGGGAATGTACTTAATACGGAAGACATATTTGCAACCAATAATGTTATGGGCTTGATGAGAGGGTACTAGGGTCCATGTTTTGTTTTTAGTGAGGGCTTGGTATTCGTCTAGCATGACATTACCCCAAAATGGAGAAGAGAGAGCTTGTTTGGTTATTATGGGTAAGCTAGATGGGGTAAATAGGGAGGCTAAATTGGCATAATTCGGATTAGGCTTAACAATGTTGTTGGAAAGGAAAGTGATTATGGTTCGGGCAAGGGGAGGGTTGATCTGGTTGGCTGGTGTATGATCTGATGTGATGACATTAGAGGTTTCATTAGTTTGGGGGTTTGATGGTGTATTAGTAGGTGGGATAACACCAGAGGTTGTACCATCCAAGTGGTTAGGAGGAATGGTTGGTGTGGAGTCTGGTGTGATCAAATTTGGGGTTGCAACAATATGGTGGTTCGTTGGGTTGGTTGGTGTGGTTTCTGTATGATCACATCAGGGGTTGTAACTACAGGTTGATTGAGTTGGGTGGTCGATGATGGGGATGAGGTAGTGAGTAGGGGTAGGGTTATGGGACACTACTGAGAGGGATTAATATTAGTGGTATCTTTTGGGGTTTTAGAGAGAGATGGGTATCTAAATTCGGTTTCGATGAATTTGACGTGCCTGGACATGTAGACAGAGGTAGGGTCAAGACAGTAGTAGGCACTTTGAGTAGGGAGTGACCTACAAATACACAAGGAATGAATTTGGGGGCTAGTTTGTGAGTATTGTAGGGTCGAAGCCAAGGGTAACACAGCCAGCTGAAGCTCTGAAGTTTGGTATAATTAGGTGGGGTTTGAAACAGACGAATGTAAGGGAATTCATTATTTAGGGTGGGGGGCATTCGATTAATAAGGTAAGTGTAGTAATGAGGGCATACAACCAGAATGTGAGAGGAAGGTTGGCATGAGAAAGGAGGGTTAAACCAGTTTCAACAATGTGGCGGTGACGACGTTCGACATAACCGTTATGTTTAGGGGTATGAGGAGGAGAAGTAAAGTGTGAGATGCCATCTTGGAGGAGAGATGGAGTGAGTTTTAGATATTCACCTCCGTTGTCCGAGAAAACTTGGATTATGGGATGATTGAAGAATTATTCAACTAGGGCTTTGAATCGGGTAAATGTGACATATGTGTCAGATTTTTGTTTGAGAGGGTAGAGTCATATGTACACCGCGAAATAGTGCACCTACACGCCTTGGTGCAATGATCGACAAAAATGACATAATATTTAAAAGTATCATGAGAGAGTATGGGGGATGTCCACACGTCTGAAAAAAATGAGTTCAAGGGGAGCATTGGTGTTTAAAGAAGATGAAAAAAATGGCAATTTGTGACTCTTTTTAGTGTCACAAGTTTTGCAATGAGAGTTGCGAGTGGAAGGAATGGGTAGGGAGGAATGGTTTTTGAGAAGAGAAAGTATTGAAGGAACGGGGTGGCCAAGCTTGTGGTGCCACGAGTGGAGAGAGGTGGATACGCTAGGGTTAGCTTGGGTTGCGAAAGGGTGCCATAGGTAGACACCATGTTCAAGTGTTTCGTGAATTAGAGTGTGGTTTGTCGAGAGGGTTTTGATAAGGAAGGAGGAGGGTGAGAATTCAACAATGATGTTGTTATCTTTGCAAAAATGGGAAACGAAGAGGCTTTTTTTTGAAATAAGAGGGACATGAAAGACATTAGAGAATTGAAGTGTGGTGTGAGGAGTGATAAGAGTGAAGGTACCTATATTGGATATTGGGAGGGATGAGTCATCTCCTATTACCACACTATCGCTCCCATCGTAAGGACTATGGAGGGAAAGGATGGATAGATCGCTTGTGAGGTGATGTGTGTCGCCACTGTCAACAAGCCAGGAGATGAATAAGGTGGTGATAGGGGCAGTGTCGGTGTGTACTTGAGGGTGATAATGGTGTGTAATTGGTGTGATCACACCATGGGTTGCAACTGTGGTTTGGGGGGATGAGGTTGCTGGGGTTTTGCCATGGGCAGGGTGGTGTCAAGACTGTGGTTTTGCCTAGGACGATGGTGGGGGGTTGTTGGTGGCGGAGGAGCTTCAGGATTGAGTTTGATAGAGGTGTGAGACGGTAGCTGTGAGCTTGAGAGAGAGAAATAAATAACGGTCGGGTAATCTCTTTTGAACCGGTGATATAGGGACGTAACATGTCCCATGCGACAACAATATTGACATTTGCCATTGAAATAGCCTGAAGTTGGTTTATAAGTGGGAAAAAGAGAGTTTGAAGTGGTGGTGCGATGGGTGGTGGTGTTGTTGTGGGCGGCCATGGGAAGAACGGTTATAGTGTATAATTGGTTGTCGGTCTAGGGTTTGTCGTAATTGGTGAGAACCGAGTGGGAGTTGGGTGTAGGCAGCGGAAGCTAGGGTTTGGATTCAGGAGCTCTGATACCATATAAAGATATAAAAGAAATATTTTTATCGATTAAATTCAATCACTAATTACAACCTATTTATAAGTTGAAATATAAAAGATAAATCTAATGACTTTAGGCTTAAAATATCTAAAAGATTCTAACTATCTAATCTTTTAAAAATAAATACAAAAAAATATACAAAGAGGTATTCAAATTAAATATACAATATTCACATATTCTTATCAATTTATAGTGGAATGCTGATATAAAGAAAGTGCGTAATTGTACTTGGACTGAATTTTCTAACAGATAGTTTTGTTGGTTCTACGACATCTTCAAGCTGCGTGAGACAGCAGCATCAGGAAAGGATCCACTATATGTTCCCCGGGTGTATTTGTTATGTGACGCAGGAAATAGGCTACAAGCCCCAACTTCAAATTTCAAATGTCATAGCATGTGTTATGCAATCCCAAGTTTTTAAATGTGTGTCATTACAAGTAGGAAACAAATTATTTTGAAAAGAATTTAGTTGTAAGATAATTGGTGACAGGGGCGGATCTACGGTGTATGGTGCGGGTGCACGTGTACTCGATCAAAATTTTTTATCAGTTTAAATTTTTTTTTTTTACTAAATGCACCCCATAAAAGATTGATTCTTTAGAAAGGAAGGTGAACTTAGTAAACCCCAACAAAATAAGTTACAGGCGTGTGAATTGAATTCAAACCTTTTATTTCATTATTTTGTTTTTCACCAATTGTATTCGAAATTATGTATTGCAATGTAATTGCGTTACGAAATTTTTTTAGTATGAAATTATGTAGTATAAATTGTGCACTTTCGCAGTTAAAAAATTCTAGATCAGCAGCTAATTGGTGGCATAAATGATTGGCAAAAAAATGAAGCATGCATGAGTGATTGGAGGCCGCTATATTATTAATGCATCAGCTACTCAGTAGTAGTTGGGGCAACCGCAAGCTATATGATAGAATTATTGATGATTGTCGTTTTAATCTGCACCACTTTACCACTACCTTCACAGCCCCCACCACGTGATATATCACCCACCTATGGGGTCCACCTCCTTCCGAAACAAAAATATAAAAAATAAATAAATCAATCTACTCTTTATTTTTTGAAAAATATTTAGTTACATTTATTGTAATCTGATAGAATTAGATCATCCCTTAAAAGGCCTATAAGGGGTGAGGTTAACCCACCTTATATAGTGGATCATTTATATTCTCCAAGTTGATGTGGGATACATGACTTCAACACGCCCTCACGTGTAGGCAGAAGCACTACACGTGGACTTCAAACCCAACACGGGCACCCAACACGGGTTAACTTAAGCCCAACATCAACTTGGGCCAGCTCTGATACCATGATAGAATTGGGTCCTCATCCCCTTAAAAGGCCTTGTTAAGGGGTGAGGCCCATATTTCCCACATCAACTTGGAGAATATAAATGATTCAATATATAAGATTGGTTAACCTCACCCCTCAACAAGGCCTTTTAAGGGGATGAGGACCCAATTCTAACAGTAACTCTCAGGTCATTTGATTCAAATTAGTGATTTTAGAGTGAAATTGATAAGTTGAATCATAATTTAAATGTATAAATAGTAGTGAGTGAAATTGATAAGTTGAATCCAAAATTTAAGTGTGGACTAGTACTCCGTACTCGTGCCAATGACACGCTGACAGTATGAAAGGAGAAAGAACATCCTACAATTTAAATGTTATTCATCACGTTACCCCCAACCAACATTCAATTCTTCTTTCCTGCCCCCGCCCTCCTATCCCCCATTCCACTTACTTTTCTCTTTTTCGCAATTTTCAACCTAACACAATACCATTTTTTCGATAACCCTGCCTACCCAAATACTATTAAGCAATAAAAAAAGGCGAATGACATTTTGGGTCCCAAAATTTAGGGGGTGTTCCTAAGGTGTGCCCCATTCTATCACTAATTATAATATACGGTCTAAAGTTCATATTATGTTAACAATTTAGGGTTTTTAACCAAATTTATTAGAAAATCCCGTTAATGATCACGTGCAAGTCACATGTCATTTAACGGAGGATGTTTTTAACACAAATTCTTTCGTTGTTGTTTTAATGCAAATTAAATGAAAATAAATTAACCATATGGTTCCTCAAATGATTAATAACTTTATAAGATTTCAAAAATACTCTTGTACCCCAAACAAAATCTTACCCCTCCTCTTTAAAACAAACTAAAGTAATAATCATCTACCTTTTAATTTTTTTATAAAGAAAGTTAAATTTATGTTTTGGAGTTTTTAGTAATCAACCTTTTATTATTTTCTATTTTATAATATTTGAGGATAATTGTATAATTTTAATGCTTAAAAAATAAAAGTATTAACTTCTTGAGGCAAGTTCACATTATTAACTGAAAGATAGTGGTCCACAAAGTCGAGTGCTGCTTGTGATGATCCCCCAGGTTCTTGAGATTCAATGTAGCTGAGTCTTGCAGGCTCAGGAACACAGCTGCTATGGCCTGAATTAATAGCATCTAATTTGTATCAATTGTTCTTTGATTTTGTAATCCGGAGATCCCATTTTTCATTACAGACACTTCGTCATACTATACTGAGGGTCAACATGGGAAGGAAACTAATGGGGAGGTAGGCAGTTACACGGACGGTTGAGGAGGGAGGGAAGGATTTTCAGCCGTCGGATCAAATTTTCAAAATTCAATCTCAGCAATCACTTATATCCAGGCTAAAAGGCGGTTATAACTAACCTGTATTGTATTATAGATAAAAAAAAGTGTGAGATTCATAATTTTTGCCATATTAAGAAAAAGGTAAAACTTATAGAGTTGGTCTTATAAAAAATGCGTTTTTTTTAACCTTAGAAAAAAATATTTTTACACTGGCACTTAATAACACTAACACTGACACTTTTTTACATTGGCACTTTGTTACACTAATACTGACACTTTTTTACACTGACACTTAATATACATGCACTGACACTTTTTTACACTGGCACTTTGTTACACTAACACTGGCACTTTGTTACACTAACACTGACACTTTTTACACTGACACTTAATATACATGCACTGACACTTTTTTACATTGACACTTTGTTACACTGACACTGACACTTGTTTACACATACACTTTGTTATACTAATACTAATACTGACACTTATTTACACATACACTTTGTTATACTAACACTGATATTAACCCTAGCGAAAAAAATAAAACACATTTTTTATTAACTTAAAAAAAAAATGCATTTTTTTGCAAACTTATAATAAAATACTCATTTACAAATAAAAGGTGAAACTTAAATACGGAACGGATTCGGTGGTTTGGTGAATCCCGCGGTTGAAATACAAATGTTTTGGCACCTTCTCTTGTTCTCTCTCTCTCTCTCTCTCTCTCTCTCTCTCTCTCTCTCTCTCTCACACACACACACACACACACACACACACACAGTAGTAGGAGTGAGAAAAACCACACCACTGAACTTTTGCTTTCCCACTACTACTAGAAACCGCTTTATAAATTGTACTCTGTCTCCCTCATTCTTCATTTGCTCCGCTACTCCCGAAAAACAAATGTCGGCGTGTTTCTCGGAGCACCTCCCAACCAAACCAACAAGAAGAATTCCCCTTTCCTCCAATGGCTTCCCTTCTCCGCTTCACCTAACCCGAATCCTCATCTCAGCTGCCGCGTTCGTCTTCTTCACCACCACCTCCACCGCCTGCTCCGACGGCAATTGCTAGGTTCCATCACACACGCACACACACACTCTTAGATCAGTTGAATTTCAGTTCCTCTCTCTAAATTAAGCTTCAATTTCATTTGCAGGTTTTGGATTCCTGTTCTGCCCCCACTGATTGTGGACCTGGTCTTTACTGCGGTAACTGCCCTGAATTGGGCAAGTCTCAGCCTTTTTGCACTCGTGGCCAAGCCATCATCCCTACTTCCATTGTTAGTCTTAAGCATTTTCATTGATATTCATGAATTTCTCAAAAAAATAAATAAAAATTCTTTGTTTCTTAGTTCTTATTACATTGTTACCTTCAATTTTTGGGGCAGATCAATGGGTTGCCCTTCAACAAGTACTCCTGGCTTGTTACCCATAATGCATTTTCCATTGTTGATGCACCTTTGTTGACGGGTTCTCAGCGAATTACGTTTTATAACCAAGAAGATTCTGTCACTAACCAATTGAGGGTATATGATTTGCAATTTTTGAAACACACACACACACACACACACACACAATTACATTTCAATTTATCTTTCTTGTGATGGTTTATATGATTTTTTAATGGGTTTTGCTGTAGAATGGAGTGAGGGGATTGATGTTGGATATGTACGACTTTGAGAACGATATTTGGCTATGCCATTCTTTTCGTGGGCAGTGCTACAACTTCACAGCTTTTGTAAATTTCTATCCATCCATATTTCCATTTACTAGGGAAGTTTCACTTGTTAAGTTAGCTCACGATTTAACATATCTAAGTTCTTTTGTGAAATGGGGTGCACATTTTTGGCAGCAACCTGCAATTAACACATTGAGGGAAGTGGAGGCATTCTTGAGTGAGAACCCTTCGGAGATTGTGACCATTATAATTGAGGATTATGTGCATACCCCAAAAGGGTTGACAAAAGTTTTCACTGATGCTGGGTTGGACAAGTACTGGTTTCCAGTTACCAAGATGCCCAAGAAGGGTGAAGACTGGCCTACTGTGACGAATATGGCTCAAGAGAACCATAGGCTGTTGGTTTTCACTTCCGACTCTTCAAAGGAAGCAGCTGAAGGTATTGCCTACCAGTGGAGGTACATGGTCGAGAATGAGTGTAAGTGCGACTTAAACCTGGTATCACTTTTATGGTTTTGTTGTAGAAGTTTAGTACTCCCTCCGTCCCCTAATAAATGTCGCATTTGACTTGTCAACGTTTGTAAGAATGTGCTTTACTTCTTTGTGCATTGCTTGTACAATGGTAAATTTGCACCAAGACTATTTGCATATTTAGAAATGCTACATTTATTTTGGGACGGACCAAAATGGAAAGTGCGACATTTATTTTGGGACGTAGGGAGTAATATTGCTTTCTTTCAGCTGGAGATCCTGGAGTGGTGCAAGGTTCCTGCCCTAAGAGAAAGGAATCAAAGCCCCTTACTTCAAAAAGTGCTTCTCTTTTCCTACAAAATTACTTCCCCACCATGCCGGTTCAAAATGAAGCTTGCAAAGAACATTCAACGCCAATGCTTAATTTGGTTGGTACCTGCTACAAAGCAGCAGGGAATGTGATGCCCAACTTCTTGGCAGTAAATTTTTACATGGTATACAAACATTTAAAAATCAATAAATTATTAAAGAAATAATTCTTGATTTACTTGAGGATTTAAGCTTTTAACTCTGAATTTTGTAGAGGAGTGATGGAGGAGGGGTTTTTGATGTTTTGGACAGAATGAATGGCCAAACATTATGCGGGTGTAATACTGTTACGAATTGCCAGGTTTGCCTTTATATCTGACTTTATAGATAACTATGCTGATCTTGCCTTTCCAGTTAAGTAGCTCTTGCTCTGTTGATTTCTCTGTTTTTAGTTATTTTACATTTTGGTAATCTTTGAATTTGTCACGTGCCTCACGAGTTCCATACTTTTCATTCTTCCTGGTCTTTATGCCACATGTTTCGGTTAGTTTTCTTAGTTACTTAATTTAACCTGTCTTTCTAACTGGAATTCGGCAGCTGGATTGGTCATTTTCTAATTAATAAAGGTATCTTGAGGTCTGCGACCATGGTAGATATCTCATTGCCACAAATTTTTAATCCGAAGTTCAAAAACTTGTTTTTCCGTCTTCTTTGCTTCTTCCTGAACAAGAATCCTGTTGTTGTAAAGCCAGTAATGCTATTTTTAGCAGGCTTCTGATAATTCGATCTTCAAGCAAATGTCTCTATTAGCATCACCATCATTTATGTTGGTCGCGTTCATAGTTTAATACGCTTCCGAAGAAATGTTATTCCCGGTAAATAAGAGAGAAAAAATGGTGATTAAGAAGCATTTTCTCAATGGCTGACAGCATTTTGCCAGCACAACTGTAAATGATGGTTACAAACAAGCATTTTTATAATTATGTAATGTTGCTACACAAAATTATGGTGCGGAAAGAGTATTAATAAAGTGAGTGTAAAGAAGCGAAACATTCTTAAAGTTTTCCGGGATGTCTCAAAAACATATTGAGGTTGAATTGTAGGGTAGTTCTAGCTTAATGGCATAATACACAATGTCGAACTTTAAGACACATTTCTGTGCAAATTTGCAGGCAGGAGGACCTTTTGGAACTTGCAAAAGTAGTGGTGTATCTAATGCCACCCAACCAACAAATCAGGCAGGAAGTTTTACTGGAACTGTGCAGTTAACTGGATCCGCTTCAAGACTAAATAATAAAAGTCCCATGGTTATTTACTGGTTTCATTTTTTCTCGATAGTGCTTGTATTTTTCTCTGTTTAGATTGATAGCAGAGGTAGACAGTTCCGAGTTACTTTCCAGGGGCTGGTTTTTGTATGTTAGATTTTGATTGCACAATCAGAATTAGGTATACTGTGTGTGTGATTTAGTTGGTGAAAGTTGAGCATTGCTAGCTAGAATTGACATGCCGCTGAAAGAGGGTGAACCAGTAAAAGCTAATCTACCACGTGAAACTGAGGATATGCGCAGGAATATGAGCCTCGGGTGACTGACCTCTGAGGGAAGCTCAGGTTGGTTCAATTTGTCTAATTTCTGTCTTTTTTTTTTCTGTGAGGTTTGAATTATGTTATTTATTTTATTTTGGTGTTCTATGAGACATATCCCACTCATAATTTCCGAATTCCTTTAATTATAAAACGATTCATTTTATTTGTTTCCTTCCCAGACTGCAAAGACTTGACCCCCCCTCCCCCCACCCCCAAATACATTTAGGACCCTGGTGTGTGTTCCTCCGCGTCTGGGTGCATACCTGTGCGTGAATGTCAACATGTTTTTGCATTTTTGTGTTCTGGTATTTTCTCGTGAAAACACTTCAGACATAATTATGGCATGGATTCACAATTTTAGTTTCTTAAAATCTTTTCACTTTGCTAGATTCCACCATTTTCAGGCTTTGTGATTGCACGATTCAAGTTTCGGGATTTCGGTCAAGCAGGAGAATTGAGAATCAGCACGTGAAGGTAACAGGTTCGGTTATCGTAGTTCAGTTTTCTGGCAGGGTCAATTGTATTCTAGTAACATCTAAATGTAGTGAGATTGTTAGAGAAAAAGGAATGCATTGTGATTGTAGCTTCAAAAGGCCTCTCATTTATTTTCTAGTGCTAATACTCCGTCTAGTAATAAGACTTTTGCACAAATGACAAGTAGTATCTCTTGCTGCCTTGCATTCACCATTTCCCAATTTTAGCTAAGATTCAATGGAATGTGTTAGAGATATTATCCCACATTGGGAATTGACAAACCTTGTCTATAATATATAAAGATCCTGGGTCACTCCCCTTAGGGTCTGCTCCAAAGTTTTATTTTAGGGGGAATGATTTCCTCCCTCGGGTGTGCTCCCGAGTTTTTTTGTAGGGAGGAAAGGGAAGGAAATGGGAGCTTCATTTCTCTCCTACTCAATCTTCCCAAGTGTGGGAGGAAATGGGAGGAAAGAAATGTTTAATGATTTCGTCCCCCCGTTCCCTTCCCTTTCTCTCCCTAAAAAACTCGGGAGCGGACCCTTAGTACCAATTGGTTTTAAGGTGGAACTTCAGACTTTAAGATGGTATCAGATCAGGTTCTTTACACGTGCAGGCCCACGATGTTACTCCGCGCCACCCGATTGATAAATTCACATTGTAAGCTTTGGCAAAGCCCGCTACACGTGAGGGGACGTGTTACAAAATGGAACAACTTTGTGGTTAAGTTCATGGAACAATTTAACTTGCAGCAAAGGTAGGGAACAACAGCATCATTTCCCAACTTCATTCTTGCTCCTTGGCATTTGTACCATAGAGCGAGATTCAATTTTTTTTTGTTTACTCCGGGACCGTTTCAAAATGAATGTCCAAAAAGTTTTCAAATTTGCTCTTGATCAAGAGCAAATTTGAATTCTTTGTATAGAAAGGTATACCTCGCTTGAGCTAGTGCTCGTTGGCAACTATAACCAGCTCATAGTCTCGGTTGTTTCCTGGAAAAAGTACAATGAATTCAGACTTTCAGAGCTTGCTTTCCTTAGGGCACCCAATCCATAAAAGCGTACCAGTAGCTGCGCCGGCTCCTTCAATATGAAATTTGTTACCAATGTACATTTCCGGAATTAAGCCTGTTTTGCAGCTTTTGATCTGGAAATGTACATTTTTCATCTTCCCGATTTCTTCTGCATATAGAACGAACTGGGAGCAATAGAAATATCCACGAATTTCCTGTGAACGTAACGGGATAGAGAACTTTGATCCCCAAAACAACACAAGATAACAATTATTTGACAAACCACAGGGAAAGGAAAGGCACAGAAAGGATAGGCTCTCCAATTTGATAAATTATTATTTAAGAGTCCGAAAAATACAATAATGTATCACAGAAAAATATTGCATGGAGAAAAGAACCAGAAGGTAGTCGTTTTCTTCCTTAAGAAGGTCCTTCTAGCTCTAGCAACCACCTCCAGTTTATTGGGTTGATAAATCAAAGAGAAGAATATGTACACATATATTAACGGATAAATACCAAGGAAAACAATCTGTACAATATGGACGGTCCCACAGCAGCAAACCACACTCAGAAAACGGGCAACATAGCAACTCCCTCAAGATCAAGAAGCACTGCTTTGGGTCGTATTTGAAGAGCTGGACTAATGGTAAGCAGACCAATGAAGCAATTTGGAGGTACTCTCATTCCCCATACATTGATAGACTCAAGTTTGCGACAGTTATGTACAAGAACCTGAAGTCCGTTTTCAGTCACGTGACGGCAACCCCACAGGACAATAGTCTGGAAAAATGGTACAAATTCATACGCGTGATAATAATAAAATGTATGACACCCGAAAACGATAACATGATTATCGAGGTTATAGTTTTTTTATGGATGAAATTGGGAAGTGATCTCATGATGTTGTTACGACAAGCTACAAGTGCCCACTTTTGTGGCACATTGATAGTAATTTGCCATCATAGTGATTGCCTAGTGAAAAAAAATGACCAAGAGCTCTTATACAGAAAATTACCTTCAAATTTGGGCAGCTCCCAGCAATAGTAAACAAAGATTCATCTGTTATGAAAGTTCCCCCAATATTCAAGTGTTGCAAAGAAATTGCTCGTGATATCTGTTTGAGATAATTTCATTAGTTCCAGGAGAAAAGTAGTGTTCTTAAGATACATAAAGCGGCCAAAAATGAAAAAACAACAGAAAAAATTCTTCAGAAACAGAAACCAATGATGGATGCACCCTTCATGGCCTTCACAAACCTTTTACCAAAATTCTGAAACAAGGGCTGCTAAACTCAACCTAAAGCTGAAATTGGCTCAAATATTGAGGTTAACAATCAACTAATCTCAGCTGAGCGAAGGCCGAATTCCTATCTAAGTGGAGTTGCACGAACTCCTTCACCACTTTCTCCTGTGTACGGCTATATCTTAAGCAGCTAGCATATATGTTAGTTATTTGGTTTGGCTGGTTGAAGGCAAGTGATTCCCTGTTATAAAATGATTTCACTTTGACCTGTGTGAGCAAACATTATTTCTTATTTTTATTATTCAGTTTATAATTCACTGGTCTGACATGAACCTGCTTTTTCTATACCATAGATCCACTGGTGACCTTCAAAGTTGCAGTGCTCCCACACCTGAGACTCATGAAATGCACGGGTTCTATGGTGCTGTACTGCCTAGGATAGCCCCTGAACAGCTTCGCCTGTCCAATCTAACATCAAACCTTTGCTCTTAACCTCTTCCGCAAGTCCTCAACCTCCAACGTAATCCCAGGTCCAACCACAAAAACCTTATATTTGCCTAAAAGATCCAGATTTTTTCCTATTCTAAATCAGATTAAGAAGCAAAATGAAAATGTTGGAGGGCATCTGATCTGACATCTTTGTTTTACAGTGGACCTTTCTCAAAAGGCATTACATCTTGATGGGCAAACATTAATTCCTAGTTTATGGAAGAGAATGTGATAGACTGAGATCAAGAGTCACAACTCACATAATGAAGGCCTTTGAAATAAAGGGAGGGGGGGTTGCGGTACATCTATTGCTTCTGTGTGTTGAAGGCTAAGCACAGTGAAAGCAGTCCACAACGATCAAAACTTTTCGTTATGTTGAATCTTCGGTTAGTGGTGAAATGCAGATTGGGATGGGGCAATTACAATTTATAATAAAGATCACACAGTGACTGGAAATCAAGCCTATCAAGCCCAGTATGTTGTTATTGCGTAGCAAAAATTATTTTGAGAAATGATAACAGTTCACATACCAGCTGAACAACACCTTTATCACTGATGCCTGTCATACCCCATAGTGATATTGAGGAAAGGTTGCTGATGCACTTTGCTGTGGATAATTGGTGGAGTCCATTATCCGTTATTTGGCAACCCCATCTGCTCTTTGAACTGGAGTTTCAAGACATAAGGCGAGAAAAAAAAGCATTAAAGTAACGGAGAAAGTGCAAAATTTTGAGTTTTCAACAAGGCAACATGGAATGCACAAATTGTCATGGAATGTGGCAGCAGGACATCAAGGATCAACTACCTCTACCTCATCTATAAAATTCTCTTCATACTTTATCTGAATATTCAATAATTCTCCTCAAATTCAAGAAAATAGATAATATTGTGAATATTTCAAATTTAACATACCATATCAATAATTTATACTCCTTCCGCCCCAAAATGATCTTCCCACTTGTTTGGTCATTGATTGTTACGAATGAACTTTGAGCAATTGTTTTAGGTTGGTTTAATTATCCTAATGAAAGAAAATGTAAAACTTGTAATTGATAGTATTGTTGATGGTGTATCAATCACAAGTTTTAGAATTACATTAGTATAATTAAATCAACCTATAATTATTGCTCAAATTTCATTCATAGCAATGGCGAAAAAAGTTGGAAGATAATTTCGGGACGGAGGTAGTAAATCAAAATTTCTGAAGGAACATGATACAATTAGACAACTAAAAAAACCGATAAAATCCACCAAGGTCATCATCTTCACATTAACAAAAGAGGATGAAGGATGCTTACATATCGAGCTCCCTGAGGCTATAAGCATGGCGGACAAGGCGAGAGGTGGAATCATCATCCATCTTCCAACCAGCAAAACTCAATTTCTCTCTCCTAGCCATAGATTGTTTCACACCTTCTCTCCATTTCCTTGACACACTGCTCGCCCTAATACACAATATAATCACAATTAAGCTCAATTTCATACAATAAACTAAAAAAATAAAAAAATCAACAGATAAACAAAATTAAAACGACCAGTTAACAATTATGCAATAAATTAAGAAATTAAAAATAAAATAGATACATACTGAGCCAAATCCTTGAAGCAAGTGATGAGAACAAATATATGAGATAGTAAGTCAATCGGAAGTCGATCAATCTCCGCCATAACTTCCAACGCCGGGAAAACGGAGAAAGTCAGAAATACAGAGCAAAGTCCCAATTTTGTGTGTGTGTCTGTGTGAGAGAGAGAGAGAGAGAAAGATTCACCTCACCTTTTGGGGACTACGTTTTCAAGGAGAGAGAGAGGATTTGGTACTTGGAAGAATCGTCATTACTGTGTGTTTTAGTTGTAGTAATAAAAGCTATGGTAGAGAGAGAGAGAGGGCGGGAGCGGGAGGGGCAAAGCGGTTAAAAATGGAAATTATTTTTATTTTTTTTCTAGAGAGAGAAAGAGAGAGATGTGGTCATCTTTGCCTCATTGCCTTTCACGAAAGATCCTTTTGCCAACTACCTCTTTCGGTCAATTCAAGAATATTCATTGATTTTTTATTTTTTTTTATTTTTTATTTGAAATTAGATACTCAAATGTATTCCGTAATTGTGTGTGTAATATTTGTTGTTGTTCGATTGCCCTCGGATATTAGGATACATTTTTTAAATATATATTACCATTAATTAACAGATATCTTTCATAGTTAGGTCAGGTGTAAACTGATCAACTTTGACCAACTTTGGCCAAATAGTTTAAAGCGCCATAATAATGATCCTAATAAAAATCCAAAAAATGTTATTGTTAATATTATTAAGCGTGATACAATAACAAATTTTTAAATTTTTATTAGGATCATTATTATGGCCTTAAATTATTGGTCAAACTTAGTCAAAGTTGACCAAAAGTTTACACTGGGCTGGAACGGAGGGAGTATTATCTTACATCGAAAATTAATAGATTTTGTCTACAATATATAAATTTTTTGATTAAATTGATTTTAATGTGCAATCTCGGACTTTAAGACTCTTGTCTCACGACTAAAAATTTTTGGTCAACATAATTACACTTTAGTCAATAATTTAAATAAATAATAATTATTCTAATTTAAATTATTGATAAAAGTGTGATTAATTTGATAAAAAAAATTAAGTCGAATAAGAATAAGACGGAGGGCTATATACGTACATAACACTTTTCCCACTCACAATTTTTTTGATATATATATATATAGTATATATTCTCTTTTTAATTTTTTTAAAGTAACTGTACACAATTTAGGCAAAATTTTATTCAGTTATGTCTCATTTATGTTTTGTCATGTGCACATAAGAATGTACAAAAAATGTATAAATAAGAGCAAATCACAATAAATTAGCTTATTAAATTTGGCGATAGTTATGGCTCTGAATTATTATTTTTCCATATAAAAAATTATGACATAATTTTGGCAATTGATTATGGAATGAAATATATAAATAAAATACCTTTTAATCTTGATGACATAATTGTGACAATTAATCTTGGGGTAATTTTCTTTATATACATTATGAGTAACTTTTGTGAAAAACTAGTTTTTTTAAAAATGTTATAAAAAAAACTAGTTTTCAGAACAGTTCATCACTCTTATTAGTTAGACTTAGTGCTTTAAAACTAGTTTTTTTTTTCGTATGTTACGAAAAAAACTAGTTTTTTGCAAGATTTTTGCATACATTATTGATATATTAAACCAAATTATGACAATTGATTATGTAATAAAATATATAAAGAAAACATCTTTTAATCTTGATGACATAATTGTAAAATTTGATCACGAGGTAATTTCCTTGTTAAACATACAAAACCTTCCTATTAATACATATCCACATAAGCTTTTGACTTTTAAAAATTACTCTTTTAATTAATTGAAGCATCTCCTAATAATAAGAGATTTGTCTATGAGGTATTTTAGTACATCAACTTTGACTTAATTGTTTTTCTGAAATAATTTCTTTGATTTTTTTTCAAGAAAATCAAAGAAATTAAGAAAAAGTAAATGTTGTGAGTATGAAAAATAAAGTAGGAGAGATAAAGTGGGTAGAGAGTAACAAAGTGTCAGTGTAAAAAGGTGTTAGTGTAATAAAGTGTCAGTACATGTATATTAAGTGCCAGTGTAACAAAGAGTCAGTGTTAGTGTAACAAAGTGCCAGTGTAAAGAGTGTCAGTGCATGTATATTAAGTGTCAGTATAAAGAGTGTCAGTGTAGGGTAAAAAAGTGTCAGTATTAGTATAAAAAAGTGTCAGTGTGTGTCAGTGCATGTATTATTAAGTGATATTGTAAAAATGATTTTGATGAGCCCGAATCAGCTAGATCGGGCCCAAACTCGGTCTGGTCCAAAGGCCCAGTATGACGTGGTGTTCCCTAGACCACGGATAGATAGACGCTCGAGGTCAAGACCGTGTTCCTCTCATCACGTCTCAGTCAAGACCGGAGGGGTCCAGACCGTCTGTCTAGTGCCCGCAGGAGTTATGACAATCCCATCCGTGTCCGCGTCAAATACCATTGACCGTACCTAAGATGTTGACCGCGGTCTCATGTCAGACTCCCGGTTGTCTCACCAGACTCCCGATTAATATCCTAGCTTACTGAGCAAGTTTACTTATCGGCTCGACAAGACGATAGCAGAAGCTCACTCCCATCACATTTAATGCGGCTCGCCGGACACCTACTATTCGCATTTAATGTGCCGCGCCAAATCTGCGGCTCCTGTCTCTTTCAGCGACATCCCCTCTGACAGTGAATCTTCCTTCCCTGACAGAGCCAATCAGATGCGGATACGTGTATCCGGTCAAAGACTAAAGTGCCCTTTAGGGCTGACCTCATGGCTTACGTCAGCGAGCAGCTCCCCATTGCCTATAAATAGAAGACCTTTGTCCCCTTGGACAAGGTAAGTGTCAAATCTATATTATAAGTCATATTGCTCAAATCCTAAACACTCACACACACTCAAGATATTCCAAGTCTTATTCTCTCAGTAATCTTACTCTCACACCCGAAGGCCTGAGTTAGATTAACATCCAACTTTGACCTTAACTGTGCTTCATTTCTGTGTTGTGATCATAGGTACCGCACCAAATATATATCATGTCAGATATCCTACAGTCGCTCTGATCCTGAAATTCTTGGCGTTATCAGTTTTTTTTTTTAAGATTAGAAAAAACGCGTTTTTTATAAGATCAACTAAAAATTTTAAGTTGAAATAAACTTAAAAAAAAAAAATAAGAATCTTAAACTATGACAGAAATTGAGACGGAGGGAGTATTATTTCACAAAAACCAACGGTGCACCCTTTGCGTAAACTAGAGAGGTTCATGTTGCTTGTCAAAGGACGTTATTACATCTACTTTTCGTGTATTGACCCCGATCCGGATTCATGATAATTAGTAAGAAAATATTGACATTTAATACAATTTGATTGAAATCAAATTATGGAAATGTAGTTACTTTAAGAAATCGTGGATTAATAAAAACTAGAATAAGCTTGTGTTCGAGGACACGTTATTTTTATTTTTTTATTTTTTTTAATTAAACTCGTGTTCGAGGACACGTTTTTTTTTTAATTTAAAAAAAAAATATTTTTTTTAAGGGCAAAATTTAATTTAATTTTTTTTAAAGGCAAAATGGAAAAGGGACAAAATAGTGAGGGCAAAATGAGAATTTCGGCGATTGAAACTATTCATTCAACTGTTCACCCATTCCCTCATTTATACTATAGATACTATAAATAATATTTTTTTAAAAATATTTTAAAGATAAATATATTTTCATTAAATATTGATCAATGATATTTATTACTCTCTCTCCCTAAATGAATGCTTAAATTCAATTTTTTTAATCCCAAATGAATGTCTTTTTTTGTAAAAATTTTTTGTCCCAAAACGATTTTTATCATTTTTTTTCGCTATTCATTTTATTATCATAAAAATAAATATTTAAAAAGTGAAAAATAAAATATTTATGTATTTTTGTCATTAAAATATATAAAAAACAAATATTTTTAGAGTATCATTTAAAATAAATTTTTAATACATTTTGACATTTGTTGAATGAACAACTGAGAAGTTCTCAATTGTCGAATGTACAACTAAGAAATTTTAGTTGTTTAGTGATCAAATGAGAAATTATCAGTTGTTTACAACTTTCTCAATTGTTCCTTGAGCAATTATTTTTTTTCTTCATATTTTCACAATATACTCTCTTTATCCCACTTCACTTGATACTCTTGTTCAATTCAATTACATTTTGACAAATAATTTAAATAAAAAATAATTATCCTAATGAAAATTTAAAAATTGTTATTGAAAGTATTATCAATCGTGAAATAATATATAACATGTGTTAAAATTTTATTATGATTATTATTTTTTATTTAAATTATTTATCAAAGTGTAATTGCAGTTGACCAGAGTAACAACTGATAATACTCAATTTTTCATAATCACAATCTTTAAACTTCATCGCACACCACCACACCTTTCAACAACTGAGTATTTAAATTATCCAAATTTGACAGTTGTTCCAAGAATAACTGAAAAGTTCATAACTGTTCTAAGAACAACTGAGAAGTTCATATTTGTTCATCACAATTGTTCCAATAACAACAATTATTCCAAAAACAACTGAGAAGTTCACACTTATTCCATCACAGTTGTTCAATTTGTTCATTGCTGCACGTCTATATGTGCAATCTGAGGCCGGTCCGTCAAAATCTCCCCAAGTATGATTGTTCTGGACAAAAAGGGGGAACAAATGCATGGGAATATAGATCGGGGGAGAAACTTCAACCTATTCATATTTATGGAAGCGTATAAATGCATTGGTTGTAGTGTATAAGGAGCTTAATGTGTGCTCTTAGGGCACACGTTAGAAAAATCGCTTAAAAATTTGATTTTGGTTTGTAAACAATTAACTTGGTCTTTGATACCTTTGATTCTCATTTGATTTTGTTGAAATATGAACCACTTTTAGTATATGCTGGGAGTTTGAAGTTTCTAATCAAGTTTTGCAGGTTTCGGCTATAATCGCAAAAATAGGGAGCGATTGAAGAGTATGAATATAATTTGACATCTTTTAATTTTTGTAATTCTGGTTTAAATATTTATCCATATAATTGTCTATATTTTAAAATGTTTGTAATTATCTTTTGAAGGTTTTAATTAGGCTTTGTATTTTTGGTACTTGGCCTTTCCTAACAAGCTAACCCTTCTTGTATACTCCCTCCGATACCAATTGAAAAGTCATTTTTGGTCAACATAATTTACTTTGATTCAAACATAAATGCAAATCTAATCATCTTATTGAAATTCTAAAATTGTTATTCATAAACCATTTAATGATTTATCAACAACAGTTTTTAGAATTTCAATAAAATGATTAGATTTACATTAATGTTTGGATCAAAGTTAACTTATATTGATCAAAAATGTCTTTTCGAATGATACATAGGTAGGGAGTAGTGTTTTTATCTTATATTTTTATAGGACTCTTTGAAGTGGCTTTATAAGGAAGAGTTATCGTCCACTTTGCTCTCACAAATTCAAAGAATAAGAGAGAATTATTGAAGTTCATTTTAGAGTTCTTCGCGTTCTTGAAGCATTTGGTATTTTCAAGTTGGATGTAGTGTCTTACACGTGTTCTTGTGTCAATTATATAGCGCGCTTGTCAGGCCCGGTCCTGTGAAATATGAGGCCCTAGGCAAGTTATTTTTTTGGGGCCCCTAAATTTCTCCACGAGCAACAGTGCGATGTCATTCTCGAGTCTTTACTTCTCTCTTCGTTTTTCCTTCTCATGTTGTTTTTAATTAGACAGTTGAAATGTAGACTAACAACGAGACTTGAAGAATTTTATTAATGAAAATACTGAGTTTTGGACTTGGGCAGAAGAATTTTATGAGTTTTGGGCTTGGACAGTTAGATTTGTTATAAAGATTGAGTTGAGATAATTGCAAAAAAAAAAAAAAAAGACATATGCAATACTTATAAGGGATTTATAGAAATATTTTGCTACAATTTTAGTGATAAATGCCAATAATTTAATGAAATATGTTAATAATGTTGAACTAATTATTGTAAATAATTCATTAAGCTTTATTTAATTAAAAAATAAAAAAAAACAGATTTGGTGATTAAGCTTAGAAGTATTGAGGGGAAGCTTAACTAATAAAGAGGATAGGGAAGAGAAAAGAAAAATTGTCCGGAGAGAATAGGAAAGGAGAAGAGGAGGAGAAAAAATTGTCTAGGAAGGAAGTCTCGAACTTGAGTCAACCAGCAAAACTTTCAACGAAAAAACTTGTAGCTGCCATCCTTTAACCTACTTTCCCACAAGAACAACAACTTCTGTTATAAGATTAATATTTTTATGTATATATAGAAAAGAAGTATAAATTTGAGGCCCCAAATTCGACTAAAATTTTGGAGGTCCTAGGCGACAGCCTCACTCGTCTTACGGTAGGGTCGGCCCTGGTGCTTGTTTTCTTTCACCGTAATCGATTTGCCTTATTTGTACTCTTGTATACTTCATCCGTCCCACTCGAAGCGTCACTTTTTACCCAAAAGGGTGTCCCGTTTAAAGCGTCACTCTTTCCTAAAAAAGAAATATTTTATTAATATTCTATTACCCATCCACTATTCCCTCCACTAATTCTCTCTCCTCTACACTCACAACACTTTTTAAATTCACTATTTCCTCCACTAATTCTCTCTCCTATTTTCAAACTACACTCACAACATTTTTTCTTCCCACACTTTTCCTTAATTTACGTGCCACCCCTAAAATGGCGACGCTTCTACCGGGACGGAGGGAGTACAATGTACTCCCTCCGTCCCACCCAAGTGTGCACCATTGATCAATGCACGCTGATTAAGAAATATTATTAAGATAATAAAAATGTGTGGTAGAAAATGAAGAGAGAGAATGAGTGAAGTAAATAGTAGGTTGGTTGAATAAATTGTATGGTGGAGAATGAGTGGAGTTAATGAGTGGGTGGGGTATGGAGAATATAAAATATTAAAACCTTTTCCATTTTTGGTAGTTCACACTCGACTGAAACGGACCAAAAGGAAAATAAGTGTACACTCAGCGGGGACGGAGGGAGTAAGTTTTAACAATGAAAGTGAAAGTTTTTCAGCAAACATTGTATCGTTGAAGTGTTTAATTTATTGTATTATTATTTATTAGGTTGCGTTTACAGTAAGTATAAGTTTATTTGTGCAAACAATTGTAAATACATTTATGCACACAAATATTAGTTTACTGATCAGTGCTAGCTACAATTCATTCATAATATAATAAATTATAAAAAATCTTGATAATTTTTTTTTAGGGATAAAGTCTTTTAAAAAAAAAAAAAATTAAAAAATCATTTGAGATAGATAAAATAGGTTATTCAATATGGGATATACTACTTTATTGACTTTATTGAGATGCATAAGCCAAAGTGGTGACAAAGATACGCCATAAAATAGAGAGAGAACCCAAAATAAATTGATCCAATACAACATACTCCTTCAGTCTGTTGTGAGACAAAGTTTATTTCTTACACGAAAATTAAGAAAAAAATTAAGAAAAGTGAGATAGGAAAGAGAAAAAAGTGTACTTCCTCCATTTTGTTCGAAGCTTCACCTTTTACCCAAATGGGTGTTTCGGTAGAAGCTTTACCTTTTTCTAAAATGGTAATAAATATGAGCCCCATTTGTCAATCTCATTCACTTTTTTCTCTCACGTACTTAAATTGTGGGGCTCACTTGTCATATCCACTAACTTTTCTCCCTCATATACTCTCTCCGTCCACTTACTTACTTCACACTTTCTATTTTGGGCGTCCAAATACATACTTCACACTTTGTTTTTTTACTTCACACTTTGTTTTTTTTTTTTTACCTAAAATGGAAAGTTTTTATTATTAAAATATTAACCCTACCACACTCATTCTCTCTCCTACATTAGTTTAATACTCACAACACCATTATAATTTACTATTCCCTCCACTCATTCTCTCACTTATTTTACTTTTACACTCACAACATTTATATCATTATTTTTTTCTTAATTCACACGTGAACAGTAACTGTGAAATATGTAAGTGGACGGAGGGAATATTTAAATTGTGGTCCCCACTTATCATATTCACTCACTTGTTCTCTCTCACAACCCTTCTTTCACTCATCACTTTTCTTAATTTACATGTTTCATTAAAATGGTGAAGCATCGGGCGGGACGAAGGGAGTATAGTGGAATAAATGTTGTGAGTATGAAAAGTGATGTAGAAAAGAGAAAGTGAGGTAGAGAATAATTAGTGAATATTTATTGTGAGTATAACAAGTAAGTCTCACAAATAAAAAAATATTAAAAAAAACTTTCCATTTTTGAATTGTAACTTTTAAAATGGGTCAACCAAAAAGAAAATTTGTGACTCTTCTCTTCTGGTGGCGGGACGGAGGAAGTACTCTTCTGGTGGCGGGACGGAGGAAGTACGAGTATATAAGAGGCGGCAGCCTCAACTTGCAGAAAAATGGAAACCCCACCACTCCACCCTCACCATTAACACACACATACTACACACTTCTTTATAACTCGACTGGCTTGGATACTACGAGGACACAACACAACAAAAAATAACTGATTTTTTGAAGGAAATCAAAATTGAGCCCTAGATTTTTCGAATTAAAGATTTATGGAGAAAGCAAACGGCGGTAAGGACGATGGAAATCGGAAGTCGTTGGAAATCAGTGGCCCGACCAATCCAATGGTGACGCCTCTCCTCAATGATCTCTATCAATTCACTATGGCTTACGCTTACTGGAAAGCCGGCAAGCAAAACGAACGTGCTGTGTAAGCCATTTCTCTCTTTCTCCAGCTTCTGAATTTGTGCTATTTTTACTTGATTTCTGCGCGTCCGAATCTTTTGTGTTTGTTTTGGATGAATTGTATTGAACATGAATCAGATAGAGTAGCTGTTGTGATCATTAATGATGTATTTTGTTCGAGTTATTACTTGGAAGTTAATTTTGCTGATTTTTCGAGTTGAATATAATTGGTTTAGTGCTGATTGTGCCTTTGTGGATTGATTATTGTGGGGAAATCTGGTGGCGTTACTGCTTCTATCTGATTGAGATTGGCTATACAGCTCGATGAATGTTTGCACGAATGTCTGTTGTGGATACTTTTGCAGTTCAATTATTTGTTACTGCATATTGAGTATGCTTTTTATTATTATCATTAGTGGTGGAAGTACCAATATTAGTACTTGAAATTTAATATTGCTGATTTGGACTCTAATTATATTGGCTTTTTTGCTTTGTGCTGGCTTTGTGAGTTGATTATTAAGCGAGGAAGTTTATTTCTCAATATGGAGTTTATGCATGTTGAAACTTAGTGGTCAATTTCCTGTTACCTCATTCATTTATTTCTGAATATGTTCCTTATTCTTCCCATTATAAGAATTTTGATTTCTATGGGAAGGAACAATGCTACGAGTGCAAAAAGATTCCACAAAATCTTGGCCACACACATAATTGTCAGTAATTGATTTGATGATAAATTAATGATCAATGAGACCTAAAACAAAACATCCAATCAACCATTGGCAACAATGTCAGTATTTTATCAGTATCATTTTTAGCATTACTTCTATGAGTAGATACTGTTTGTTCCGGTGGCGAAGCCAGAAATTTTTGGGAAGGGGGTCAAGTTTGCTTTAGACATAAATATGACAATTACGAAATTCAAATTTATCGTAGAAGGGGTCAAAAAATTTATATTGTGCAAAATTTAGTCAAAATCAAGGGGGTCAAAAGCTAATAAAATAATATTTTTAGTACCAAAATGACATTTACTAAAATTTGATGGTGCTAAAAATGACAACTTAGAAAATAAAAGGGGATCAAGTGACCCCCTTGTCACCAAGGTGGCTTCGCCAGTGGTTTGTTCGCAGACTTCAATAATATAGCAACAAATGGCGTCTTGAAATTTGAAAGTAAATTTACATTTTAATTTCGTGCATGAGCGCCTGGCAGCATCGATTCAGTGCATCGTGGCTTTCATTATTCTTGAGGTTTATAGCTGCGCAAAACCTAATTGGTGTTTTTGTACTCTTCAATATATGTCAGGTTTGATTTATATTTTCGGAAGAACCCCTTTGGCGGTGAATATACAGTGTTTGCTGGTCTAGAGGAATGCATAAAGTTGATTGCTAATTTTAGAATCAATGAGGAAGATATTGCCTTTATTCGGAAATCCTTGTCTCCTGCATGTGAGGTAAACATTTTATCATATCAATAAGTGGTACCCTCTCTTTGGTGATTCCTTGCAATTCCATACGATGTATCATGTTAGCCAACCCCAAATCATTTTGGGACTAAGGCTTTGTTGTTGATGTTGTTGTAGAAGTACAACAACAACAACATAACCCCACTGCCCCAACGGCTCCCACCTACGGTGGGGTAAGGGGGAGTGGGATGTACACAGACTTGCCCCTGTATTAAAGCACATAGAGGCTGTTTCCAGATGACCCACGATGAAAATTACGTCGAAAATTGCTTGAACGGACTGCTGCTTCGTAACTAAGAAGCGCATACAGTTTAGTGAGCCATTTTGCTTTATTTCATCGTATTCCCAAGCCAAAAATAGTGAGTCTTTGGCTCCATCGGAAATGATGGAAACAATGTTGTTGTAGAAGTATTAGTGGTAAAAACTGGTGTTGTTAATTTTGTGAAGATCATAAATTGCAAATAAAAACTGCGGAGTTGACATTAATCAGCTCGAACTTACTTCCTTTATATCTGAAACTTTCCTTTATTCTGAAATATAGTCTAGAAGTATGCGCAGTTTTAGTTTGATGAGGATCTTTGTTATGGTAAGTGTTTAGAAAGTACTGCAGCTAGTATATACTCCCTCCGTCGCAAAATGAATGTCTATTTTCTAAAAAATTGTCTCAAAATGGATGTCTCTTTTCTAAAAAAACTGTCCCTAAATGTGTTTTTAGCAACAAAAAAATCACATTTAATTCTATACTTGCAAAACTAGAAGTTTATAAAGTGGAAAGCAAGAATATTTATGCATCTTTGTCATTAAATTTTAAAAAAGTTGAGAATGTCCCTTAAATGAAAAATACAAATTCATTTTGGGGCGGGGGGAGTAGTTGATTTTATCTATGAATGTTGTCCACCTAAGAGTCATATCAACAAGTATTGTCATATACAAATATCTCGACACTTCGCATGTATCAGTAAGTAACAGATAGCACAATATGACTTCAAGCAATATATTTATTGTTCGAGAACTATTGAATGTTTAAGGAGGGGGTTTAGCCATATAGGCAACATATATAAGAAAGTATAAGTGAAAGAAAAAAGAAACTGAAAAGATAGACATTGAGAAATACAATTATAAAAATGTACTTAACAACAACAAAGCCTTAGTCCCAAAATGATTTGGGGTCGGCTAACATGAATCCTCATATGTGATCGTCAATGAAAAGTGAGGAAAAAAAGAGTAAGAAGAAATAGGTGGGAAGAAAATTTTGGAAAAAGAAAAAAAAAGGAAAAAATGAATAAAAAAAGGAAAGAAAAAAAAATAAGAAAAGTAAAAAAAAAGTAAAAAAAAAAAAGACATTGTACTTAATGTTGACACTGTAATGTTGAATGCCTCACAGTTATCATTCGATCCTCACAACTTATAGGCTCTTATCTCTTGGGAAGTTATTAATATATCTTAGTAGAATTATTGCTTAAGAACTTATGTTTTTTTGTCAAAGAATCCCCTGCTTTAAAGAATGAAAAAATTATACTTTCGACCACAACGTATCCAAGCAAAAAATAAATTATCAGTATCTGGATATGTATCCAGCCGTACCCCCTCCCCCAAAAAAAAAGGGTATCGCATCATAAGTGTATTGGATACCGCCAAAGAGGCCATTATGGTGTATCGGTGCTTCATAGGAGGACACTCACCCGCCTGCAAAGTCTTTTCTTTCATGATCATTATTCTCTCTGAGTTTCTGCTCAAGGTTATCTGACCCATGCTGAAAAGATGGTGAATCAATTCACTATTATTGTCCAATATCATAATTTACCCAAGGTATACTGCATCTAGGCTAAGCCGAATAATCATTAGCATGACCTTGTTCCAGTTCATTTACTCTATTCATTTCAACTTTTCCCTCACCAGTTAAGCATTTTACCACGCTAATATATGACAAAATAGCTAGAGCTATGCATGTTTGTGCTGTACATATGCTCTTTAATCCATCCAAATTCTGCCCTTGTTAGTCAAGCACTTTATCTTACAGGCGTGTGAACTCTCAAAGACCACTTTTTAAAGCTTTCATGTTGTATCCCTTGCTTTCATTGCTCTAATAGTGCTATAATGCAGCCATTGATTGTCTTTATCTCCTCCATGACTTTAAAAGTGATTTACTAATCAATTCGTTCTGTTCACTTCAGAATGGATTCTATGATTATCTTAGGGAAATTGATTGCTCTGATGTTGAAGTATATTCTATTGCTGAGGGGTCTGTTGTCTTCCCAAAGGTACCCTTGCTGAGGGTTGAAGGACCAGTCGCTGTGAGTTCTATCAACCATAATCCTTCTAAAGAACTTTTCTACAGGAGCATTATTGCTGTTAATCATGAATTAATTCATTGAAAGTGCTTGTTTTCCGTTGTTGGTGCTTGACTCCTGCATTTTGCCATTATTACTTGTGTCATCATCACCCTAAAAGCATCTATTAACTATTTTCAGGTGGTTCAATTACTGGAAACACCCTTTGTGAATCTTATAAATTATGCATCACTTGTCACTACAAATGCTGCAAGGCATCGCTTTGTTGCGGGAAAGTCCAAGAGTCTTCTCGAGTTTGGACTTCGACGGGCACAGGTTGTTAGTTTCTCATGTTTTTGTTTGCTTGACAGGGTTACAGGACTCTAATGTTCTGTTTCTTTCATCTATAGGGTCCCGATGGTGGTATAAGTGCATCAAAATATTGCTACATGGGAGGATTTGATGCAACAAGGTGATCTTGCTGAAAATATATTGCCGTTTTAATCTGTGATTGTGCATCTAGTTGTCAGTTCATTTTCAGAACTCGTAGAACTTGTTCCAGGAAAATTTTTGCTTTGTTGTCCAAAAGATATATTTTGCTTAACTTATCAGATAGAGGCTGCTAGCAGAGGAAAACTTTATGCAGGACACCCTTTTTTGCAGAGAACAAAATTTCTCTGCGAAATGAAAATATTCCGATCTCTTCCAAATGCATTACATCACGTGATTGCATGTTCTAGAAGTTTGATAGCTATATTTTTGTTAAAGAGAAGTAAATGAATTTTTCTCTAGAACCAATTGGACTCCTGAGAGAGAGGTGGAGTGATATTATCATAATTCTGGTAGTTATGTATTTATCAGTTGCTTCTCATCAGTGATGTCATGGTATAACATAAAGGTATAACAGATGCCACTTAAGTTATTTGGCACTTACACATTTGTTTTTTTTTTTCCATAAGTGATAATTTACTTAATACATGCTGAATAAACCTTTATCTCTTGTGGCATTTACACATTTAAGCCTTCTGACGCATATCTAGATTAATGTTGAGAGCTTATTTTATTTTTCATTTGAAAACCTTGGATTCATCAACAAAATGTTCTTTTATTTCACATTGTCAGAATAACTGCTGTCTGTCAGTCAGCTCATGTCCATTGGTGGTTTGTGTGTTTACAGTAATGTTGCAGCAGGGAGATTATTCGGAATACCTCTGCGTGGAACACATTCTCATGCTTTTGTCAGCTCATTCATGGTTTGTTCGTGTAGATGCTTGAAATTCGTTAATAGTGTTGTGTTGATACTTTATTCTTTCTGTACTGTTTATCACTGCATACCATTCATCGCTAACAGTAAACTGCCCCTAGACTTCTTAATAAAAAGTAATGGATCCTGTATTTCTGTTTTAGGCATCCTTGTTACAGTTAAAACCATATTTCTTAAAAGAATTTTGTATGTTGTTTGGCTCTATTTATGTCCAGACCCCTGATGAGATTATTGACAAGTCTCTCCGTAGTCGTGATGGATCAAAAGTGTGCGAAGATTTTGTTGGTCTGGTGCAGACATGGCTAAGCAAAATGAAGGTGGAGTAACTCTTAACCAGCTACTCTATCTGAATAATGCAGATTTATTATAGTTTCGAAATTATATATATAATAGGCCAAGTTATGTGGATCTCTGGATTTATTTTTTTTTTGTTGATAAGGGTGTGATCTTTGGATTAACCTGAGCTAACCTAATATTCTATGAGATGTCATACTTAAGTGCTTACAACTGCAGCAATTATTTGTTTCTTATGTTCCATGTGGATTTTAGTTTTTTTACCTTGAGCATGGCCTTGCTTTCGAGACAAACCTTGTTTAGGTCAAACTCAATTGTCGGCTGGAAATTGAGCTTTGGTCTTCCATTCTGAGGTTTTGCAAGATATGTACCGCAGTGTTTGATGGCAATTAATTTGCAATGCAGATATTGGCAGTTATTAAACTAGTGATAATTGATCCCATGAATTTTCTTACCGGAAGCAGTCACTGCATTTTGTTGCTTAGTGAACTGAGGTAGCTGATCATATCGTTTGATCTAAGAATTGGTATGCCTTACGGGTTCAGTCTTGAAAAACATTATGTCCCAGTTTTTTCATGTTAAGATAATTAATTATCAAGATTTTGCATAAGTTGAATTCTCTTGCTTGTAAGCTGCATATTTGTTTTCCACATGCATCATTCTTTGTTATTTTCCAGTTTGAAGATGAAAAAGTGGCTCTCATTAAAGTTTACTGCTCCTTCCATCCCCAAAAAAAATATGACAAGTCTTTTAAATTGTAGCTTTACTTGTTCGTACCTGCTTGAAATTGCACTGGAACCGTATCCTTTTTTAGAAACGGAACTATCTTTTTGGGACAAATCGAAGAGGAAAGTGGGACTTTTTCTTTGGGACTGAGGAATAGTAGATTATGACATTAAATGTATCTTCATTTTAATTCAAAGTTCTGAGTGATGAGAATCTGGCTTTTGTTATTTTCAGTGGCATCATAAATGGAGAATATTAAAGTAAATCGTATAGGTGTCCTAATATATTGTTCCAGTAATTGATTTGAGCTTTTGGGCCTATTGAATAGGATTTTGATAGATGTTTTATAGAGTAGAAAACTTGAACTCTTGACAAGTTCTTGACATTCTCCACTTGGCACTTAGTTTCTTTCCTTGTCCAGTATGCATCCTGAAGCTGATATTTTAAATTTTTTGGTTTATGTTTCTATGCTTGTAATCCTTTACTTTCATATGTTTATTTTTTCTGTCCGTTTCTGTACCTGTTCAGCTGTCAAATTTATTACGGGGAATTTTTGGTGAGACTAATCAGAGTGAGCTGGCTGCTTTTGCTTCATATGCCCTGGCATTTCCCGACAATTTTCTCGCACTGGTAGACACTTATGATGTAAGTTCCCATCCCCCAAACATTCTTTCTGTTAGTTTTTGTCATTGGTGATGATATAAACATATATACTTATTTTGTAGCTAACAACCAAACATTGACCCTTTATTATCTATAGTATAAATGGAAGAGGAATCTTGAACAGTGGTATGAACAGTACCACGTGCCGACTTTACCATTTTGCCCTCACTATTTTGTCCCTTTCCCATTTTGCCCTTAAAAAAATTATTTTTTTTTAAATTAAAAAAAAATTTAAAAAAAAAACAAAAAACAAAAAACGTGGCCTTGGACACGGGCTTAGGCTAGTTGCTTATATATGGAAGCTGATGGGTACTGTATGTTTTTTATGATGCTTTACTGCCCTGTTTTTGTATGTTTGATCAGTGTTTGGATTTGGTTATAACAGCATTTGATTTCATCTTTATCTTCATTTTGTGGTATGAAGCTTGCTTCCAAGTTGGGGAACTTAGAAGCCATCTAAGTTCTCGCTATCTTTGTTTACATTGATTGAAGTCCTGAAATTCACTACAGAGGTGGATTGGGTTCAAGCTGGAATTTTCGCGTTAATAAAAGAGGATTGGTCATAGAAGCACTTGACTATTAAGTGGAAGAAATATGTGTTGTTCTCTCATATATATATGTAAAATATACATTTGAGTTTCCCTTATGTTGTGGATCTTAAAGTTCAGTTAGTACTCACTTTACATCATCCTCATGCTATCTTTTTACCTTGTTGCTTCTCTGCTATTTTCTTTCCTTTTCCTTTTTTCTTTTTTAATTGGATGCCCTCGGGGGAAGGAAAAATTACTTCTGCTGAGCCTTCCTAAGATTCAGAGCTTTATCCTGGTAGCGTTGACGCTTTAAGTTTCTTATATACTGGTAAAACAAGATGCCACAATGTATTGCTTCTATTTTCATCATGGCATTTTGTACTTCTGAGTGAACAATAGTCATAGTGTCATTTTCTCTGGCGAAATATTCTCCTACTTCAAGACTACATTGACTTCTGGTAATATTTTGCTTCTCTAAATTTAGATTGCATTCACTTTTGCCAGGTAATGAGAAGTGGGGTTCCTAATTTTTGTGCCGTGGCTCTTGCGCTAAACGATTTGGGGTACGTTTAAAAAGTTCACTCATGTATATTTCCACTTTACTTGATGTATGTGCATACATGATTCTCAATCATTGTTTGTTTGGATGATTACTTTCTTATCCCTCAAGATGAAGTGTAAGCAATAGGAATCAATATCGTGACAAATGGCTCATTGTTAAAGACTAAGCTGTGGACTAAGCCAGTTTACAAAACAAAACTTGTAAACTGGCTGGCAGCTTGCATTTGAAATCTTACTACAGGATCATTTTGAAAAGAACACCAACTTATGTTTTAAAGTATATCAGTCATCTTCTTTTTCCGAACAATAGCCTGTGTTCGTAGGTGGCATGGAAAAAAAACTTTTTTGACTACTTCATCCCTTTTCAAGCACAACAGCCTTCTATGATTATCAAATCTCACCAGGAGCCTTCACGCACCTTCGCCTTTCAGCTTGCTAAACATTAGGTTTTGGAGCCCCCTGTTCTGTGAGAATGAAGCTGAGTGTATTACAGAAACTTGATGGACAAGAAGTTCAGTAGATTTTTGTAATGATGGCTGAAGACTTGGTAGCAGTCAGCGAGGTGCATACGAGTATTTGAGACTTGGTGGTCATTGTGTATGGAACTTCTCAGTTAATTCTCTATATGACTTATTCCAGTCATTATTTTGTGATTGATCATTCTTTTTGTACTTCCCCAGGCCCTTATGATTTTGCGGGACCGCTAATTCATCTAAGTTTGCATGTCTGTGATCATCTTTATTGCCTTCAATTTCGTAATGGAGTTTAAATACAGAATAATATTTTTTGCAGGTACAAAGCAGTCGGCATTAGGTTAGACTCAGGCGACCTTGCGTATCTTTCCTGTGAGACCAGGAAGTTCTTTTGCACCACTGAGAAGGAATTTGGGGTGCCTGGTTTTGGAAAGATCGGTATCACAGCTAGTAATGATCTCAATGAGGAAACTTTAGATGCATTAAACAAACAGGTGAAATCATGACTGAGTAAAGCAGTTTGAATTTTTATGTTCATAATTATCACTATCATTCCTAAATTGATTCATGGATGTAACAGTTGGGCCCTTATGTCTTGATCTGGTATAGTGGTTATAGATTTCTTCCAAGGATAGTGCTTCACCAAGTTATCCGGGAATAATATTAGCTTCTAGGTGTTTGATCAGAAATCACTCTGAACCACAATGTTACTGTGCTTTTTGTTTGGTTTTTGTCCATTTCAAATAGTACTAGAGTATGTCAACACCTTAAGGGTGCCTTGAACGAAAGCAGGATAATAATCTGATTACTCAACACTTCTACTGAATGCTTCATCCGCCAATAGTGGAGCCAAACCTTGAAGAATTAACAAAGAGAAGCAACTATATTGGCTCATAATGTTTAATTGAAAATGGTGGAATTAGTGGTTGGACAATGCATTTGAGTGTTAGCAAAAGAAGCAACTCCTGTATCTAAAAATTGTGCCACGACCTGTCCTTACAATCCACATAAAGACATCAAGCTTTTGAAGCCTTTTCTAAGAAGAACTTCAACCAAAATCAGTAAAATTTTCTCCTATTTGAATAGTTGATGCATGCTTTCACGAGTTTCCAGGATCAAGACCTTTACCATCTAGATGTATATGCTTTAACCGATTAAGTTATATGATTATTAATGTAATCACTAGTCAATATAAGAATCCGGCTGGCAGATGTAACTGCTATGCACATCTGAGTTTATTATCTTAACGGGTTACTTAGTTCAGTGCCACTTTAACCAATGTAATGAAAAATAACTTAGTGTTAACCTATTTTTGTATGTTTGTTTAGTTTTTGTGCTACGTATCACGGAGTTGATACTCTTGTATGTTGGTTTACTTTTCCTGCTCAGGGTCATGAAGTTGATGCGTTCGGAATTGGAACGAACTTGGTGACATGCTATGCTCAAGCTGCTCTTGGTTGTGTTTTCAAGCTTGTTGAAATAAATGGACAGCCTCGCATTAAGCTGTCAGAAGATGTCTCGAAGGTTTAACTATGCTCCGAAAATTCGTTTGGTTTTTGTTTTAATTGCAGAGGTTCATCATGTTTCGGTTTATAGGTCTCTATCCCATGTAAGAAAAGATCTTTCAGACTGTATGGGAAGGAAGGTTATGCCCTTGTAGATATAATGTCAGGGGAGAATGAACCACCTCCAAAGGTATTTTATCTCCTTGTGAATCTTTCCAAGCATTTGTTACCTGTGATGCTCAGACCTTTCAGTTTTGCCAAAGTACCCGTGTCCAAAGGATAGGACATGGGTGTGGGTGTGGCTATTTTACACTAAATTTGGGGTAAAATCTTAAAATTTTGGAGGATCCGACACTCGGATCCGTATCCGTGTCAGACACTCGTACCCGAGTCCGAGCATCATAGTTTGTTACCAATCTCTTCTTTATTTTAGTTTTCACATTTATAATGCGTGACTGAACTTCTTTCCTATCCTTATTTGTTTTTGATCCCTTTTTTATGTTAGTTTTAGTTCTTATGACCTATGGCTAGCTATTAGCCAAACATTCTGCAAATGGCATAGTTAATACATAAGGCACGATATATAATAAGCTGATGATAGGATGCATATTTTTTTTGATCTCTAACAGGTTTGGGGGCAAGCTTCTTAGTTCAGTTCCACTTAAACCTTGACATGATTGTACTGGGAACTATTCTCTGAAATTGACCTTATGCAACTAATAAATGACTAGTTTAACTTTCAACATGATCTCAGTATAATCATGTCAAGGTTAAATCCATGAGAAGATGAACAATGAGATATATTCAGGTTCATGTGCTCTAGTTCGAGGAGTTCATTTTTGTGAAATTTTCACAATCCCATCATATACATATTTGGTGACGGAAAGGCGCAAAAAGAATTTTTCAATATATTTTCTACATGCTTTATGATTGCTGTCATGACTCAGTATATATTCATTCATTCATTCCTTTTCTTTTTTTTTTTCGTTTTCTTTATGCTGGAATTCTAAGCAAACTTTGTGGCTAGTTAAAGGCTGTGTTACCCGGACTCTTTAGACTCAATATATTTTGTTATTAACGTATCCCCGTACCCGTATCCTAATTTTAGGACAGTGTCCCCGTGTCCAATTTTTTGAGGAAAAGTGAATCCGACACTAGGATCCGTACCCGTGTCGGATACCCGATCCCGAGTCCAGGTAACATAGGTTATAGGTCTCGAGTTTGGTTTTCCTGCTAGAGTGGCTTGAAGTAAACAAACCAGCTTTTACTTGGTATATAGAGTTGCATCTCCTTTTAAAGAAATATTCAAGTTTAGCACTATAAGAACTCTATAATATTGATTCAAAAAAAAAAAACCTCTCTATTGTCTGTCTTACTTGGAAGAACACGGGTAAAATTATTCACTCACAGAACTGCTACCTGCATAGATAATGTGCCTTTGAAAGCTCACATTATAACTAGTTGATTCCTCTTGCAACACAATACTGAACTTTTATACAAACTGCTATTGAGTGCTGTTTCATACCATGTAGTTTTGTTATACTCCCTCCATCCCAAAACGATCTTCCCACTTTTTTTGGCGTTACTACGAATGAACTTTGAGCAATAATTTTAAGTTGATTTGATTATCCTAAAAAAATCTAAAACTTGTTATTGATACACCATCAAGAATACTATCAATAACAAGTTTTAGATTTTCATTAGGATAATCAAATCAACCTGAAACTATTGCTCAAAGTTCATTCGTAGTAACGACAAAAAAGTGGGAAGATCATTTTGGGACGGAGGGAGTATTAGGGAATTCTAATATCTACGTTTACGCTGAGCATACAGGCAGGTGAAAGAATTTTGTGTCGTCACCCCTTCAATGAATCCAAGAGAGCTTATGTGGTGCCGCAGCAAGTTGAGGAGCTTATGAAGTGTTATTGGCCTGGGATCTCAGGTAAGAGACAATGCCTGTTTACTAAATATATTTTACCTTGAATGAATGCCAAAGCTGAAAACGCTGAGCAGCTCACAATTACCCCTTCCTTTCCTTTGAGGAATTCTGCTTTTGAAAGTTAAAACATGTTCAATTTCACAATTACGTTCCACAAATACCCTTATCTTGAAAGGAGTAAATTTACCTTCGTACTGAAAGACAGTAACTAAGGTAATTTTATTTCTCAAGTCAAACTTACTTTTTACTGCCATAGATGAAAAGTTTCCAGTACCAGGCCCGGTTTTGAGGGTGTGCAAGGAGTCCAATTGCACTGAGCCCATAATTTTATGGGGCCTCATGGCAAATATTATTGTTGGCTTGGTTGGATAACTTTCATTATATACATACTTGAGGTCCCAGGATCGAATCCCCCCGAAGGTGTTCAACATATTGTTTTTCCTTTTACTATGTATTGTATTTTCTTATATATATATATATATATATATATATATATATATATATATATATATATATATATATTAATGGCCCTATACTCAATTTTGCACATGGCTCCTATAATTATTGAGACGGCCTGTCAAGTACCAATCATATTGCTAATATCCACACCTCAACTTCTATTCAAACTCATAATCTTACAATAGAGTGTCATTTCTTGTGCGAGAACTAAGATAATCAAATTAACTTAAAAACTTAATTTTCAGAGTTCATTCAAAGTGAGAACATCATTCTAGGATAGAGGAAGCATCTTCTTTGTCTTGCTTCTTCCCTTTTGAGCAAGCCTTGACAATATTTATGTATACTATTGTAAAGGTAAATCAAGAGAAGAGTTGCCACCGCTTAAGGAAATCAGAGAGCGCTGCATCAATCAATTGGAAAAAATGAGGCCTGATCACATGAGGAGATTGAACCCAACTCCTTACAAGGTAAACGCGGGTCTCTCTCTCTCTCTCTCTCTCTCTCTCTCTTTTGTGTGTGTGTGGGAGGGGGGGGGGGGGGGTTTGAGGGTATTGAAAACATTCTCTTCAGCTGTTGAATTTTGGATTAGCGACATTGAAAAGATAATCTTGCTTATGAGTGCAGGTTAGCGTAAGTGCGGAGTTGTATGACTTCATCCATTTCCTATGGCTTAATGAGGCACCTGTGGGGGAGTTGCAATGAGCGGCACATTTATACTGTGAAGATAATATTGTACAAGCTTTAGTCAAATATCAAGTTGGAGAAGTTTATGGAATTAGTCAGGATGTTGTTTCACATAATAATGTTTTTCTTCTCTCTGATTTTTTCTTTGGACAAGATTCATAACTACGTTAGTGCGACCTTTTCTCTACTAGACCTTTCTTCCCTCTTTATAATGTTCTTTTTCCTCGTAACAGGAACAGACATCATTTGGATCCTGTAGACATTTCATGTCATTATCTTTGTAACGTCCGAAATGTTGGGCTTCATTCGTTGGGCCCGATTTTTCTCTCGTTCGACAACATGCTTAAAGAGAAGAAATTGTACATTTTTTGACGAATCCATTCCTACCGTCAAACATTAACCATTTACAGATGAAATCAGTTAAGCACCGTCCAACTTTTAACGTAATCTAAGTCGAGATACAATTTAAATTTAACGTAATCTAAGTCGAGATACAATTTAAATTTTACTTTAGCAATTTCATAGTTTTTGAATTAATGGTCAAATATTTCTAATATGCATCTACCCGGTCGCTTTAGCACTTGGCCGATTCGAGTACATTCATTACTAGCAGAATAAACTTAATCTGACCTGTAGAACAAGCTACTTTACAACTTACTATTCAACACTACTAAAAATCACATTGATTTTGGCTTAGATCTCCAGATATATGCACCCTCCATAGGCACACCAATCCTGGAGCTTTAATATTTTGCTAAAATGTCCCTCAATCCATGTAGAACTAGAACCTATCACACTGTGACAGTGAGGTCATTGAGCTGCACCCACCCATAGGCACAGCGATCCCGGATCTTCTGCACCGTTGATGCAGCTAGACCGATCAATGGTCTGATTCTTGCTATCTCTTTCTCAACTGCTACTCTGACCTTGGCCTCTACCTGGAGAGCTCACAAGAACATGAAATCTCTAAAGTCAACTTCACATTATTTCATGTAAATAAACTATGCATATTTTTCAAAAGGATGCTACTCCCTCCGTCCCATAACGAATGCCACATTTTACTTTTTAGTTTGTCCCAAAATAAATGTTGTATTTCCAAATAAGGTAATAGTTTCAGCACAATTTTACCATTGTATAAGCATTACATAAACAAGCAAAGCACAACCCTTAAAATTGCTGACATGCGACATTAATTATGGGACAGAGGGAGTTTTTTTTTTTAATTTATTTACCTTGTCAATGCAGCGAACGGTGTCCAAGACATGGCAAAAGAAAGTTAGCTGCTTGTAAAGATCGGCCTCCGTATACTGATGTACAGTTGTCAGACAATTTTATATGTCATCATTTGCGAGACATTTTCATTTGAAGCAAAAGAAAATTGTAAAAAGAAAAAAAAAATAAAGAATTCAGAGCTGATTGAAGAGAAAACCTCTCTGACTAGATGGCCGTTACAACTAGGATAGTTTGGACAGATAGTTCCTCTCTCAGAGTCTCCCATTACCCGCAAGTTCAAACTCCGAGTTGTGTATTTGCAAGTTTCATCATCACACTGGAATATTAAATGAAGCATTAGCAAATTTAAATATTGTGGCTGCCACAGACTATTCTTCATAAATGGTACTCCCTCCGTCCCAAAATGTTTGTCCCATTTAACTTTTTTGTTGAACTTTGACCACAAATTTATGAGAGATTAATCATGTTCATGAAATTCTAAAAGTTGTTGTTGATAATATTATTAATGGTGAATCAATAGAAATTTTTAGAATTTCATGAACATAATTAAATTGTCATATTTGTGGTCAAAGTTCAACAAAAAAGTCAAATGGGACAAACATTTTAGGACGGAGGGAGTATCTAACTAATACCGTCATTAGGCTTTTGTAGTAAGTCGAGATGAATCCCTCAGCTTGCCTTTTGACCTGACAGCATCAAACAAAATGCATCAGCTGTTCAGCAGTACAACGGGTAACAAGAACAGAAGAAAAAAAAAAGAAGGAAAAAAAATCTCTAGGTGAATAAATGACAAGATTTTTTTTGCTCACGTTGGCTTTGTATCAAGTTTACATTACCAAGTAGTCGATATAGTGAAGATCAGGAATTACCTGGTTGGCTATGGAAGCAGGAGAAAATTCTCCGTTATTGCCTTCCTCTGGACATTTAGAGCAGCGGATTTTGTGCCAAAAATTGCTGCTTAAAGATGTAGGTTGCAAGTTCGCAGGGTCTTCTTTGATCAATGAACAAATGTAACTGAAGACAGATGGACAATCGAAAGAACTGGAGCAGCTGGGACATGACAAAATCAACGGCTCACAACCCAGATATCTGCAAGACAGGTATTGTTATAAATTGTATTTATTCAGATAAATCCATCTATTATCCAGTGATGTCACTAATAGAATATTTGTGGTTACATGAAAAGGAGCTCTTGTACTGAACAAAAACAGCATTACAACTACATTGGTGATGATAGCTTTATATCCAAGTAGAGAACACGTTTGCCAATGGAAGATTAGTAGCGACTGGATCTACATCGTGCTTCCTTTATTGTAAACTAAACTGGCAAAACTAAAGTTTGGTTTTTGCCAATAGAGCCACCCCTGATACCAAGAACTTTTAAGAGATCTTTTTTTTTGTTGTTGTTAACATTTTGGCCATTGTTATGAATACAATGCACTTGGATGTGTTGCACTACATACTCCCTCCGGCCCAGGTGAGTGTGGACCAAAATTGTTGGCACACAAATTAAGGAAAAGTAAGAGAGATAAATAGTGGAATGAGGTGTTTGTGAGTATGAAAAATTAAATAGAAGAGAGAATGAGTGGGAGGAATAGTAAGTTGATTGGTGGTGTGAGTGTAAAAGTAAAGTAGGAAAGAGAATGAGTGGGTGAAATAGTAAAGATTCTTTGCCATTTTGGGCAGTCCACACTCACCTGGGACGGACAAAAAAGGAAATAAGTCCACACTCACCTGGGACGGAGGGAGTATTTCATTTACAAAATTTAGAGAATATTTGAAGAACAAAAGATGAGAAGGCTGAATACGCGTGGTCTGAAATCCACATGATAGCAGTTACAGATAATTCTAGGGGTTAATAGTTACCTCTCCTCATTGTCGGCTACAGATAGAAGAGAGCTGGAAGGATCATTATTAACAGCTACAATTGATTTGCTTTGAAACTGAAAAGAACAATTGTTTGTGAGATATATCAACTGTACAGCAGCAGAAATAAACATTAAAATTACGGACTAATATTATGGAATCTTTGAGAGGATTTGCACCTTTGACGGATCGAGCCCTAGGCAATCAGCCAAACGAGCTGGGCTTGTGCCTTCAATAGATGCACATAAACGTGATACTACAGGATGAATCTGCATGAGATAAATGGAGTTTTCAATATAGAAGATGGAATTCTATGGGAACTCAGGCCATGAGATACATCTGCCAAGAGTCAATAAACAGAACTAGTACCTGCTGCGCCAGATAATATTCAATGTCTACTATCCATTTTCCATTATCTTTTTTTAGCTCGTCGGGATGTCTTGCTCGCTGAGCGATCCCTGCTGATGTACTTGAACTTTCCCCCTGTTGATCAATAGTACGAATAAACATTGTGTAGCTTATTTTTCATATCAACGAGAAAATATCATGATAATTCACTCACATGAGTTCCCTTCATCCACATAAAAGAAGTCCTACTTATATACTCCCTCCGTCCCACGTGATTGCAAACTTATTTCCATTTTGGTCCGTCCCACGTGAATGCAAACTGCCCAAAAAGGAAATAAATTTATTATTTTATATTCACCCTACCCCACCCACTCATTCTCTCTCTTCATTTTTCACCATACAATTTATTCAACCAACCTACTATTAACTCCACTCATTCTCTCTCTTCATTTCCTACCACACATTTTCATTATCTTAATAATATTTCTTAATTATTGTGCCCGGAAAAATGGTTCACAATGACGTGGGACGGAGGGAGTATTAGTTAGGTGGAAAGAAAAAGGGTTGCATTTCACAATTTAAGCTACTCCTTCCGTCCCAAAGTAACTGCCCTACTTTCCATTCTGGTTTGTCCCAAAATTTCTGACATTTCTAATAATGGTAATATAGTGTTATTTAAACAAGGTACAGGCAAATAAAGAATGCACCATAAAAATGTTGACTTGTCAAATGGGATGTTCTTTTTTGGGACCGAGGGATTATAACTTTTCAGTATTTCCCCCTTTTTTATTTCTTCCCAGGAGCATAGAATTTGTTATTGATGTCATGAAAAAAAAAACATATAATCTCAGTGAAATTTAATTCATACATGTGAAAGTGAAAAATGAAAAACAAATCTGGACTTCTGAAATAGGTATCATTTTTGGGACCCTGGAGTAATATAGAGGGGGAGGGGGAGGGGGAAGAAAGAGTTCATGACAGACCTGTTCACAGCAGATTATGTATGGAACTGTATCGCCCGCTGAGCAACCGGTGATGTAACCCATTTTCTTCAGTCTGAGTGCAACCTAAATAAGAGCAGTACAAGTAAATATATCTACAAGAATGAGTTGCAGTATAAATGATGAAAGAAACATTATAAAGGAAAGATAGTGCACACTGAACACATCAAAGTATTGTTCATAAACTTACTTCAACGTGTGGCTGGCTTTTAGCATCTGGGTATGCTTCAGGTGGTTTAGTCAATGACTTTGTGATGATGTATTTCTCCAAAGCTATTTGTCCATTCCTCATATCCTCCTGTACCTGCTTACGAAAAATACTAAACTAATTACACCCTCCTGTGACAAACTATTCAGTTTGAAAGACACCATTATGCATGCAAGTTAATAAGAGATTTTTTTTTTTTTGGATATTTTAATCTTCAGTGAGTTTGCGGGCAAACCAGCCACGGGCAATCTAAAAATCTTCTTAACATGAGTAGTTAATGTACACAATCGATACAGTCGAAACATTATCAGCTCACTTGTGATGGTAGGAGTATAGTGCAGTCAAGTCAATTCAATTATGCTCCTGCACTTAATTTTTTGTATATAAAAAATTGCTGATCCACATCTAATTTATTTTCAAAGTAGATGCACTTGAGCCTGCTTGTTGAGAGTTTTCATCCAATTGCTCGCGTTTTGGTTAAAATAAACAATACAATACCAAGAATTAGCTTTTAGGCTATGAAGACTCATTAAGTTTTTTACCATACCTTTCTGAGTTCTTGGTGTATTGATTCAACAACATCCTCGCATGACCTGTCAGCATAAGAGTACATAAAACAAAACCACAAGCCGACTAGCAATGATGGAAAAAGTGAATATGCTAGGAAGTGTACTTTTCAGATAATATTTGATCCAGGCAGAAATCTCCAGTTTCCTTCGACAGCAAGCTCCAATCACGACGTACCATATCAAGACCTTTTCGCTCGATAACCTACAGAATGAACAAGATTCTAACACACCATACGGATGTAAAGGAGGAGCTCCAATTGATTTCTATGCTTAGAAGAGCTTCTGTTGATTTCTACTATGTTTCTAGGAATTGGATACAGATTTGAAAAAAGTAGCACTATACATCTTATTGGTAGCAGCTGTACGTCCCATTAATTAGAGCAGTGATCTATATTTTTCACCTCCTACATGCTTTATCTGTACTTTTTACATCAATTTTTTTGCCAGCGTGGGTGAATTCCTGAAAATTACTGATGCAGACAGTAAAAGGGTTACGGAAAAGCATATTTAAGAGCACGACAAGCCTCTTAATTTATGCAATTTTAAGGTGGAGCCTATTAAAGATCTAGAGAAGCCAACATGTGTTCTTAGTCTTATTATTAGCTATTATTAGGTTCATAAGCTACTGGAATATTTTATTCATATATTTAATTAGGAGTCCAAAAGGATTTGTATGCTAGTTATCTTAATTAGTTTTTTATCAGGAGTTAGTTTCCATTTGATTTAGGAATTAGTTTCTTTTGCTTTACGAATTAGTTACCTCTGTGGTTTACGAATTATTAGTAGCCTATATAAACCCATGTAATATTTTCAGTTTATTTAGACAGTTTAATACGAATTTTCTTAGCGATAAACAGCTTTCTTGTTTCGAATTGTGCGATTCAACCTTGGGTGGCGTTCAAGAACCTAAGTGGGACACCTAAGGTTGCCTAGGTGTGAAGCCGTGATATTTTTTTGTTCTTTTAACTGTTTTATAACCAGATTCTGCAGCACAAAACCAGCTGTTCTGCATCAATTGATCATTAGAATTTTGGAGAAGCTATATTTTGGACCCACCTTGTACACTTTTCCATCCCTAAACTGCTCTTTGATTGCTGCATATTTCTTTTTCTTGAGCAGCAGCATCCTCTTGTAAACGCCATCAAGATCAATTTCTAAGCGGGAGTATCTCTTGTTGACCTAACATCGGTAAAAACAGAAGTCATAGTTAATATAGTCTCAAAAAAGGAAATATCAACAAGAGTTACAGCAATATTCCAGCTAAATTTTACACATTTGAGCAAATACAGAAATGTATTCCAGCCCAATCAACCAATCCGAAACAGATGAAATATAATATTCCATTACTGTAATAGTATCTTTAGAATTCATTTGCTGAATAGTTGAACCATCAAACTTTCAAATATACTAGCTTAGTCATTAAAAACGCACCTCTTGGATGACCTTTGCTGCAATAGATTTGGCTTTTGCAATATCGTCAAGTCCAGTATAGATCATAATAGAATCAGTGTCACCATAAATCACCTGCTAGACACAATACAATCCATACTTCAGTATCCAGAATTTAACAGCTCAGGTGAGAAAAAAAGGCCAGAAAAAAGCTTCTTTCAATATATTTTGACCTCTAAATTTAAATTATTCTGAACAAGGTCAACGGTACTTTGTAAGATCTCCCTCCCCTGCAAAAATATGTGTACGTTAGTCCACAGGCATTCCATATAACTCGTTCAAGACATTCATAACAATTCTCAAAGCAAAGTTAAATTTCTTACTTGCAATGTTATAAGTTCTGCTAGTGGCTTTGCATAAAACCTAGAGTTGGAAAATCCGAGGCAACCATACATACTGCAGCAATTTGATGTCCCAGGAAGAAGGAAGCAACAAAACTCCATTAGAGAAACAATTACAACTTCATTAAAGGTGATACAAGAATCACCAAGATATCAACCACAAACCTGTTTGCCGTGAGCTTCAGTGCTTGCTGCTGTATGTCATACTGCTGGAGCTTCAGACCAGATGCAGTCTTTAACAATCTTTTTACACCTTTCCTTCTCTCAACTAGGTTCCGAAGCAACTATAAAACGTCAATGATAGTGTAAGGAGCACATTTCCCAATCAGACATAAATATGCGCAGGAACTAGCATCATTTAACTGTTAAGAGAAAAAAGTGTCCGAGGGATCACAGTATCACCAGGAAGTACCTAATGACCTATTAATTGTGGATTTAAACTAAGGAAACATCATCATCATCATCATGAGGCATTAAAATGGAAACATTAAACCATTCTGAGATCCTTACAGTGGCACAAACCTCATGCAGTAGGTCTCCTTTATATAGTTTGCGAGCGATACCAAAATTCAGGGGAGGGATAAAGCAGACAATCCACAATATCCTGGTTTGGGGAAAGAGCACTGATGCAGGACATAAGCAAGGAAACAATGGAATAGGACTTGAATTATTATTGGGTTATTTCTTTTACTATTTAGGAAGAAATTGATGTAATTTATGCAGACGGGCTGATAGGAATTATTAGTAATTAACTGATGCTAATCCCTGTTATATAAGTTCAATCCTATCCTTTTCCAAGTATTATTAGGAAATGACTTTCGCTGATAAATAGCTGTGTAAAGCTCCAAAGCAAATCAAATTATTTAATTGATAGAGGTTGTGCAGCCTACATGAAAAGATTTAAATATTTAAAAGTTATCACCATGTCAACACGGCTATCATAAAAGCTGTTTTTACCTCTGGTAGTACTCCGGGTGCTTTAGCTGATGGTAAACTAGGAGCAGCTCCATCTTGAGATCTTTCTACCGTTGTAAAGCAGATATTATATTCCTGTCAAAACAATAATGTGTTACCATGACATGTAATACAAAAAATGACCAACTCAATAAGAAGACTGGAAATACCAGAGACATGATAAGTATGGGTTAGATGGTGGTGAAGTATCTTTAACCTGAATAATGGAAGGGTAGAGACTGTTGAAGTCTAAAAGTAATATATACTTGTCGTATAAACCTCTCTTTGGTTCTAAAACCAATCCACCAGCATAAGCAGGCCCTTTTTTAGTTTTCTCTTGGGCTTCTGGTGGAGACTCATTCTCAAATGTTGCATCATCAGCAACTGCATCATCAGATACTTTCTCCTTGAGGCCAGTCAATTTACGCTTCATTGATTTTGTCTCCTTTGGATGAGAAAAAGACTTGTCCGGGAGCATAAATTTCTTCATATGGAACGCATGCAACAATAAATATTCAACTCTCTGGGCCCTTGCACCCTGGAAACATGAAATAAGATAAGCAAACAGATTGATTTCCAAAGTGGTTCGGCAAAAAGACAATACTGGATGCACGTTGCAATGGTTCACCTGAAGAGTTTTGCCCCAGAGATTACCACTGATGTTAGTCAGTTGACGTGTTAGAGGAAGAATGCTCAAATGGAACATAAGTTCCATTGATAACCATGCATCTGTTTCACCATATTCAATCTGAAGAAATTACCACAAGAAAAGTATTATGTAAGAGTAATATTATAGAAGTTCACCAGAGGTCACTATGAGAAAGATGAGTTTGTCAATAATATACTCCCTCCGTCCCAATCTAAATGTCTCAAAATGGGTTCGGCACGGGAATTAAGAAAAGTGAGGTAGGAAAGAGAAAAAGATTAAATGTTGTGAGTATGAAAAATTAAATAGGAGAGAGAATGAGTGGGAGGAATAGTTAGGAGAGAGAATATTGTGAGTGTAAAAGTAAAGTAGGAGAGAGAATGAGTGGGTGGAATAGTGAAAAAAACTTTCCTTTTTTGGGTTGAGACATTTTAAATGGGACGCCCAAAAAGGAAAGTTGAGACATTTAGATTGGGACGGAGGGAGTAGTTTGTTTGAAGACAAGACGAACAATTTTATGAATCCCCACTGTTTCACCATATTCACTGGACAAATACTGCAAAACAGCTAAATAAATTCTTCATCACCATTTAGTTCTGTCCAAAGCTTCTGTCACTATTCCCTTCTTATAAAAAGTTTTGGTATCTGATAAACCCACCGATTTTTAAATTGCATCCCCAAGTATAGTTTTGAACAAGACTTCGTGAGTCTTGTCTTTCTTTTTGATCAATTTGTTAAGTTACAGCATTATTCAAAATTACTAATCTGTTTTGTTTGTGAAATACAAGAATGGTAATCACAAAAATTGACCAAGTAGAGCAGCAAACATACAAGTTCCATAAGGGTATCAGAATTTTGGAATAGCCGTGGAATATCATGTGGAGCAACCTCCTTCCGAAGCTTGTTCAGCTGAGTCTTGGCGAGATGTGTCAAAGAATAGCTAACCTGGAGGAGCAGAATTCATACTTGAGAAACAAAATTCAAAACAAAAAAATAAAAAATTCACCCCACGATTACCAAGTGTTCCTAATATAGTCCAACTAATATGGTACCTCCTTTAATAAATCACGGGAACACAAAAAAGTATCACATAAGAGTCGTCCTGCTATGCACGACATGATTCCTGGACTTGCACCAGACCCAAAAACAGTGCTTCCTTTTGTTAGCTTAGGCATGACAGAGCGGTTGAGACGACCTATTTTGGACCACATACTGCTTGGAACTCTACAAGCCTGCAAAATTATATTAAATAGCATCAACAATATTAAAATGTGATTTTCAGGGATAGAGCATCTCAGTTGCATAGGGACAGTCACGTAATGATACAATTTGCAAGATCTTACTTTGTTGTTTCACAATTAGTGAGGAGGAAACATATTGGTTTCTATAGCAGCAATTTGTCTTGGAACTTAAGTATAACAACAACAATATATAATAACAATAACAATAATAAAATACTTCCAGTGAGCTCTGCTTCCCATCATAAAGGCACAAATGCCGACCATATTTGCTAGCACCTATCTTTTTTTATTTTCAAAAATTAAGTGAAAAGAAAGGAGGACGCCAAAGTCAAACCTGAGCTCTGTGAAGGAGGACGTCCAAGTCAAATCCAGATATATTGTGGCCAACAAGAACATCGCTATCCAGTTTATGTAGTTCAATCATCAATCGGTTTATCAGAGCTCTTTCACTGCAAAAATGTGCAATAGACAGAATAATTGAGGGATTTTCAGTGACAGAGAGCCTGGAATCAGGATACTACTGCCAGAGGATGTTGGACCCTTGGATAAAAGTACCATATATAAGCAATTTCTGGGCAATAAATTACAAATGAAATGTACCTGCTCTCAGAACTAATGATATTTGAGCCAGCCTTCACATTTCTTGCTGATGCCTCTTTGGTAAACCCCATTGGGAATATGCCTCCCTCTAGCTTACGTACTACAGTAAAATGGCTTAATGAACCAGATTTCGTCCATTCCGATGCTAACATGGGGATATCAATCTGAAAGGTCCAATTGTCAATAAGTTGTAAATTTAAAGCATGGGTTAGAATCTAAAGTAGTGATGCCCAGACAATAAACTTCAGCTGCTAATTACAACATGACGATACTTATTTGCATCCAAATATGACTGGCCTTGATGACTTTAACAGTGAAATCAAATAATAGGTGGGAGGTAGAGTTTAAACAAACTACGAATTGTATCTAGATGATGTTTATTCAACTTTACAAATTTTAATAACTAAGGTCTATTTTTGTTATCTACTTTCTAATCTATTAGTTTTGCAAGAATATAATGAATGGTGAAAACATTTTGGTATAAAAATATTTAGGGACAAAGTTTTTGCAATAAAATTTTCCTAGAAGTGGTCATTCATTTTGGGACAGGTAGTACTAACTAGATCTGACATGGCTCTTGCAATAGGTTTCTGAGGCACTGCCTTCAGTTCCACCTTCATTGACTCTGACCGCTGTATTCCTGCCTAGTACCAACTACCAACCCCTTCATTTTTCTTATTGTAAATTATAACAGCAGGAATAACCCTCCAAGATTCTACTTCTGCTCAATTATTGTAAAAGAGTTTGTATATCACATATTTAGCTGCATCCATGCTTCCATATTCAACTATTACATATATATACTCGATAAGATAAGAGTTCAGAAATATCGAACATTGAACACTCATTAAATCCCTACACTTGTACAAAACCCAAGCAATATTGGAGAGAGAGAGAGAGAGAGAGAGAGAGAGAGAGAGAGAGAGAGAGAAATGCATAATGGGAGCAAATTATTATACCAGAAAACCCAGCAGTCCAGAGATCTGACAGGTACTGTCTTTGATCATATGAAATCAACAGTTCTAAGAAGCAAGATGTTATGTACCTTCGCCTTGTGACAGCAGATAACAGATGCAGAGGCAATTTCATTGACATTTTGTTTTTCGTTGATGATAGTTTTCAGATTTATGGCTGTAACCACTACAGGGGGAATTTCTAGAGTATTGTTTGTAACTTGAATGTCCTTTGGACAATCAACAACAACCTCATACTTGCACCAGCTCACCTGCCCAAAAGAGCGACCCAGTTATTTCAAATATAATTATATTATAATGTGTACTTAAGATAGAAGCTTCATTCCTTAATATATGAAGCACATGTAAGATATGAAGCTTCATTCCTTAATATTGGAGAAAGATAGAGTTGGATGCCTCACACGCTGAGGAGGACAGCTGGAGAATTTTGAAATTGATAGCCAGACAGGTCCTTTTATCTTCCGCTTGATAAGAAAAAGCTCCAAAGCGCTGCATGCAAGAATGCTGGTCAGATTTCCAAACTCCCATAAAAATGGAAATGTGTTGCATGCATAGACTCATAGGGAGTTTAACTATCTTTGCAATTCCTAAACTTTATCTCTTTCACTCTTATAAGTACATACAAATGGATTGCAAGTTCTTATCTTATTTCTAGTGATGGCAAATTTCGAGTACTTGTACTGGATAAGTGCTTGAGCTTCCATGACTCAAACAGTCCGAGTCAATATGCTTCTTTGAAACTGAACCATCCTGTCTCCATTCTCCTCAGAAACAACAGGCAAAGGCTTGAATAGAACAAAATTTCTAGTGATGGCAAATTTCGAGTGCTTGAGCTTCCATGACTCAAACAGTCCGGGTCAATATGCTTCTTTGAAACTGAACCATCCTGTCTCCATTCTTCTCAGAAACAACAGGCAAAGGCTTGAATAGAACAAAAACTTCTATTCTGCGAAGCCAGCCTTAGGCTTTACTCATTGCACGAACAACAAAAGGAAGGCTAGCTAGATTACGAAGGGAGATAAACTGCAAATGTGATGCAAATAATTTCAAAATACTGCAAAGTTATCAAAAGAGAACCTTTTATTCATCTCTGTAGGTATCTCTTAGGTGGAAAAAAAAAATCCTCTGAAAAGAGATTGTTGATGAGGACATGATGGTGTTGGGCCTCGATAAGGCTGAATGTTGGGAAAAAATAAAAAAGATAAGATGATCCAGGTTGTTCGGACAAGGCTTAACTGAGATGAGTCAAGTTGGATAATTACTGATGCAAAAACCATAAAGAAGTTGCTGTAATTTCCAAGTTCTCTCAATGTGGTTATTATCCTTCTTTGTAGCTCCCAATCTTAATTACCAATTAAGCTCTGTTCTTTTAGCTATGTGAAACATCTTTCAGCAGCTCGTACAAATGGAGAAGATCATGTCCTCGTAATGTGAAAATAAATATTAGCTGCATCACTTCCATAGCAGATGCCACATAAGCCTATACTGTAATTAAAAAAATAACCCAATTATCCTTAATCCTTCCTGTTCTTAGCCACTTATCTTCCCTCAGTGAAAAATCTAACATCACCCATCTCTCTTTCCCATAGTCTAAACTAGGGTGATGCCACCAAAATGCACAAGTTTAAACCTCTGGACATCACCTAGGATAACCCAATCACAACCTTAGCCATTTACAAATAAGGGTAAAGCAATAGGCCACATAAGATTTAAATTCAGTAGTCATAAGATAAAAAATGGCAGTCAATGGTTCCAATTTAGGGCTGTTACACGAAACGAGCCGGCTCGAGCTCGGCTTGAAAAAAGCTCGAGTTCGAGTGGGCTCGAGTTGAACTCGAGCTCGAGCTCGAACCGATTTTTAAGCTCGTCATTTTTTCGAGCCCGGCTCGTGTTCGGCTCGTATGTTCGACGAGCTCTGTTCGAGATCGACTCGTTTGAGCTCGACTCGGGCTCGACTCGTTAAAAGCTCGAATGAATTTTAGTATATATATATATATATATATATAAGCTCGTTTAGGCTCGAGTTCGATTACAACTCGAATTAGGGCTCGATAAAGCTCGTTTGATTTCAGATTTTTTTCAAAAAATAAGTTGAAGCTCGAGCTCGGCTCGTTATTACTCGAGTTCGAGCAGCTCGCGAAAAGCTCGAAACTTGATTCGAGCCGAGCTCGAACAGGAATTCTGGGCTCGAGCTCGAGAAAAGCTCGAGCTCGTTTAAAAATTAACGAGCTCGAGCTTGAAACATCAAAAGCTCGGCTCGGCTCGTTTACAGCCCTAGTTCCAATAGTCGATTCCTATGCCCGGAGCGCTACTAAACGAAAATGGGGGTGTTATTGTTTTTATACCCATGTATCAAACGGAAATAAACCACTTTTCATAATAGTAAATGACTGGCCCTGTTCCACCACAGTGATGAGGCCAAGCACTTCAAGTTTACCCAGCTTTACTATCCTTTACTTATTTGGGTACATAGCAACCCGAGCAAACTTTAAGGCTTATCGCCAAGGACAATTGTGGGCTTTGGATTTGCAATTTTAGATAGACAATGATGCTGGTCAAGCTAGGACGACAAGATACACCGAGAATGGATCAATGTAGAAGATTATGCTTGCAAATGAGGTTTTCTTTCCGAAAATAATAAGGTTAAGTTGCTTCTCGCGTTACAGGGAACAATAGTGATGGGTCCTTGTCTAAGGAGTTAGTTGGTGATTTCTCAATTAGCTAGAGCAGCTAGATTAATGAGGTTTGAATAGGACGTTTCCTTCCATTGTTTGTGGTGCAGATAACTGAGTATATTGGTTACAGTGGTGCCAGATTGACTTGCTTCAAGTAGGTTCAAACTGAACTACCACATTAAGGTCTATCCATTAGTATTTAAATAAACCTCATTAGTTGCAAGAAACTATATTTCTATGATCTTAAAAAACTGTTCTGGAAAAACACCATATTTCAAAAACTAAAATGTTGAGCGAGGAAACTAATGGAAAAGGATAGCGAACAGGCTGAAAGAGAAAAAAAAATGCATGGTGAGAGTTGCAATGACCTCTCTATCAAGTTGCCACTAAGCACTAAGCTAGGCTGGAAAGGGACCATCAATCAGCTACAAAAATAGGCTCATTTAATATAACTTAAGCAAACCTTCCTACCCCTACATGTGCAAGGAAAACAGTCTAACTACTCGTACCTGCTATGAGTTCCAAGCAAAGCAGAGAAGGTTTCTCCCTTTAGATCTGATGGAAGTGGTGGATCCTGCAATTTGAAAAGACATCATGCCAAACAAGCTTATAACAATAGAGCACATCATCAATGCATCAATCTCTTAAAACCAATTATAATTACATTTGGTAGACTTATGTACATGAACTGAAAGGAGACAGTGGGCTCCTCATCTCTGTTGCCCATTTCACAAAATAACAATATACCTTAAATGGATAACTGATCTTTAAAACATAATTCTCTCCACGTGGTATGTCGGACCGCTCGAATGCATAACTCCTCTGAGAGAAAATGTACAAAACTAAAAACATCAGCAACCATGACGAATGGAAGAACGAACATGATTAGCTGAGTTGGACACTATAAAGTCGATGTGAACTGCAGACATTGTGCATTAAGTTAATCAGCAGACCTTGACAGGCTTCATGGTAAAGTTTGTGACATTTTGATCAAGTAAATATTTTCTTATATCAGCCTTTAATCCAGATGCCATCTCCTAAGAAAATAAGAGCAGACTATTAGCAATAACAGGAATAAATACCATGGTTGATAGAAGTAGACAGTGAGAAAATTACATGAAGTTTGGCGCGGAGAGCTGGAGATATTTTAGACTCTTTACCATCTTGCTCGTGCTTAAGAATCAAAGAGTCATCAAACACAGTACTATCTGGGATTGCATATAGACATCTCTGCATATTCTTAACAACCACGCAACAGCTGTGAAATGTATTTCCTGCTTTGACCTTTATTGCAAAAACAGAAGAATCATTCTTCGCATCTTAAAAGTTTGAAATATACACATAAAAGCAACAATTTAATCATATGAACAAGACGAGTTAAACGTAGCAAAATAGCCAATAATCTCTACAATATATGTTGAGATGATTAAGCTTCTCCCATCTCATAGCTGAATATTGTTGAATATTGATGCTTGAACTTTGGGCTTACACTGTAAAGGCACTTCTCAACATCATGATTCTTAACAACTGACTGGCAGGGGAAACCAATGTGTTAAGGTACAACTCATCATACATCTGAATTGGTCCAAGGGGGCAGCTTCCCCACCCCCCTTTGCTTTTTGAAATGTATCAATTGTGCACTAGTAAATTTTGAAGAAATTGCTCTTTGCCATTTTAAGTACAGAGTATATTTTTTTCCCTCCTTTGTACTAAGAAAAAATAACACTATATATAACCCCCCCCCTAAACTAAATTTAGTTCTTACATCACAATATTTCATATTCAGAGTAATTTTGAGCCATTTTAGTATCTTCAATTTTTTGAAAAAGTACACTAAGAATACTATGTTGTTCAATTTTGACCCCTTTGATCTGTGGTAAAATTTGTAATGTGATATCATTTTGACCCTCTTTTGCGTCAAATTCTATATGACAAGTGAATTTTTTTTACCAAAATAATCTTGACCCCCTTGGTCAAAATTAATGGCTTCGCTACTGCCTCCAGGTCACATGGCCAGTCATGTTATAGGCCAATTTGGAAAGTATGTGCCAAGAATAATTGATACTAAATTTTTAAATAGTATTCCTGATATGAGATCTAAAGTGCCTACACATACCTTGCCAAACAGATAGATATTGCCTGCATTTGAACCATAATATTCCTCATGTGCATCAAGTATATAAAATGGCAGCAACCCATTCGAATCCACTTCAATATCTGACTTCTCTTCAGAATTCCTACTCGGATCAACCTCAGCTGCACTACCAGCAAGACTCCCATTTCCTCCGCGAGCAATTGCCTCCAGTCCAGCAGTTGCACTAAACACCGGATCCTTCTCCTCTTCAATTGTTGCATTTAGAGCAAAAACCACTTCATTATTTACCACCGGCTCTTCCTTCACTTCACAGACATCTTTGGAATCATCAATTACAGACCCTACTGGATCCCCTAAAACTTCACTACTTAAATCCTTCAAAATTTCCTTTGACAATTCCTTTTCCTCAACAAATTCAGCACTAGTGCTATTAGCAGGTGTCTCAGGTTTAGCAATTACATTTAAATGCAAATTATTGCGCTTAATTGGTGTAATTAAATGAGATGGAGAAACCTTCACACTACCAGTCGAAAAAATTGCACTGCTCCTCCTTCTCTTCTCTCTATCAGCCTCATCAGGTGCAAATTCCGCAATAACATCGTCGACAATACTATCCGATGACAGAATATTTGCAGCCTTGTCATCTTTTCCCCTTTTAAAAACCGAAGAAGTAAACATACTAGATATCCGTTGCTTCCCCATCAAAGCTGCAGCGGTGGAGAGGGCCGAGGGCTTTTTCGGCGCAGGTTCCTTCTTTTCGGTCTTTTTCCTCTTAGGTTTTTCTAAATGACCGTCCGATTCGTCACCAGATGACGGAGGTCCACCGGCTTTAGACCAATCTTCTTCTTCGCCTTCGTCACCGTACCCTAGGCCGTCGTCATCGACGATGAAGCTTTTAAAATCTTCCCGTCGCTTGGCGACTAGGTTTTCGTACTCGTCTTCGTCAATTGTATCGTAGATTGGATCCTCTATTTTGATATGAAAGCTTCCGGCGCCACCTTCGGAACGCCTGCCGCCTCCTTTGCGTAGAGCTTTAAGACGGCTGAGAGCATCCGCGCGTGCCCCGTCATTTCCTGCTGTTCTGACCCGCCTTCCTGTAACCACAGGCTCTTCGTCCGACATTCTCCTCCCACACTCTTTCTCACACTCCCTCTCTAAAGTCTCTCTAGATCTATGCCGGAGGCACGATTCTGGCGGAAATGGATTTAATACTAAAAATGGCGGGAAGACTGTGTAGTTTCGCGCGCTAAAATTGAACTCTTTGGATCCCTATAGAGCTCCCAGCCTCCAGTTTAAATTGGAGATGTCCAACCTCGGCCCTGATGTCCGAAAGCCCACAAAGCCGGCCCGTGTATGATTTGGGCCAGCTCGGCCCGTGGGCCTCAAACAATACTCTGTCTAGATTTCTGCCATTTGGGCTTGGGCCAGCCCCTGGCCTGTTTCAGCCTGCCAAGCTCAGCCCGATCAACCCGTGACCCAATCAAGCCCATTTGTCATTTCAAGAAAACACTTGATGTGACCAAATTGCCCTTGAGTAGTGTCTGTTAACCAACCGAACATTGGGAGGGAATTTGGTCATTCGATCCCACAGCCAAAACTCAGTACACTTGATTGGCGTTAAATTGTTAGCTTCGTCACCTTTTTTTAACTAACTTCTCACATAACTAACCCGGAGTACCCAAAAGCAATGGAGTGTGCCTTATGTGTGCTTAATTTTCAAGTGGTGAGGGTAATTTTGTCCTAGGGGCCTTAGAGAAATTAAGAAAATTTTATTTCTTCTTCAGGAATTAATGTTAGACCAATGGACTTTTGAAGAATTGACTCCTTTATTATCCCCTTCTCTCTTTACCTAAGGAGTATACTAGTCTATACCCCAAAATTTAATTCATTTTCTTTACAAAATTTTGCTTGAAATTATTTTTCTTTTTTTGTTGAAAAAAATAGTTAAAAACATTGAATTTACCCACTGAGCTAGGAAAAAAAATACTTGGTTAATGTGTGCACTATGAGTATATATTTATAAATAATGAGTTTACTATTCCCTCTCTCCTTAAACAAATTACAAATGTCCAAATTTTATTTAAGAGATATTCTGAAAATGTTTCGCTGTTTATACAATTAAATGACAAAGGTGCATAAATATTCTTGTTTTGCATTTTCAAACATTTAGTTTTGTAAATATAAAGTGATTAGTGAAAAAAAATCAGGTAAAAAACATTTAGAGACATTTTTTTCCTTCAAAAATGATACATTTTGAAACAGTTTTTTTTTAACATGGACATTCAAGTAGGGACAAGGAGTGCGGTGGTGTTTGATTTTTTTAAATGTTAAGTGTTGAAATCTGATTTCACGTCTAAATTTGGCTGAACTGATAAGAGGTAATGTTTGAAGACTGAATTTTGAATTACTCAATCTGTTTGAATATTCATCTGACTTCACATCTAAAATTAGTGATTACGACATTTAATGGATTAACATCTAAAATTAGGGGTTACGACATTTAATGGATTAGAGAGATTAGATTAATGGTTATTGATCTAGTGTTTGGTATTTTTGAAATTACGAGTTTATAAAAGAGATTTATATAAAAAAAAAAAAAATATTCAATTAAGAGACAAATAAATGATAGTTTTACATCTGAAAATTAACTGAAAAATAAGAGGCATTTAGATCTGAATGGAGAAAAATAATAATAAAAAACTCGTAAAAACAACATAACAAAACCTGTGGAGTTTAAAGAATAAGAAGCCACCCGAGCAAAAGGGTTTGCAAGTCAAAAACTTACAATAACCATTGCATAAACAATGTGGAAAGAAATGCACTAATCAATCCTTGAAGGTGAACAGATTTGCTAATAAAAGAACCACTACTCGACGGTCCTTGAGCTACACCGGTGGGTGACTGTAATGCTGCCGGAGGTGGAGGGGAAAGCACAGGGACATCACACGTACCAAATGTTGCATTTTCCTGCTCATGTACGGAGAAAAAAAAATGAAAATTATTGATCAACCAATAGGATAGCTTTAAGAATTCTGGATAAGAAAATCTCAAAATCTCTAGCTACAAGTTTACGGTTGTATTAGAGACGCTTCCGCCCCATAAAGATAGTTCCATTTGACTATTCAAGCGTTTTACCAATATATTCTCATTGGCATATTTAGCCTACGAATGTCAACTATCGAGTTCATTAAGAAACCATGAAAATATGATGGCCTTAGCTTGGTAGTTTTGGAAGTTCATCCACTCTAATATCCCAATTACGCACATGAGACTAACTTTTTGAGACAAACAAATAAGAAGATATGAACATCATTCTGGGACGGAGGGAGTACGAGTTAAGAATAATAAGTTAGTTTAGTGACAGTAGCTAACCTTGCAATACGCAATGTTTCCGCATCCACAGGTCAGATGACCATTTGCTTCATCCACAGCTTCTGCCACTCCTCCACCATCATTCCTCTGCAACAATGGTTCAAATAAAAATTAGGAAAATGCTTTCTGTATTTCACTTGAAAAAATATTATTCCCTCCGTAAGAGTTCGATTGAGCGTCCCATTTAATTTCTGTCCCAATTTAGTCTCTTTCTTTGCAAAGTTTATAAATTCACCGTTGCAATCTAGCACGTCCCAATGTGCTGTATACCTTAAGGGCATTCATGTATACTCCCTCCGTCCACTTATATAGTTCACAGTTACTGTTCACGCGTGGATTAAGGAAAAAAATAATGATATAAATGTTGTGAGTGTAAAAGTAAAATAGGAGAGAGAATGAGTGGAGGGAATGGTAAATTATAATGGTGTTGTGAGTATTAAAATAATGTAGGAGAGAGAATGAGTGGGGTAGGGTTAATAGTTTAATAATAAAAACTTTCCATTTTAGGTAAAAAAACAAAGTGTGAAGTATGTATTTGGACGCCCAAAATAGAAAGTGTGAAGTATGTAAGTGGACGGAGGGAGTATGTACTAGTACAGATAGGCATAATAACTGATACCTGATAATAATCAACTGCAATGAAGTTTGGCCATCGTCTACCAGCTGCTTCATAGCAAGTGTTCATCATCCTAACCAAAGGAGCAGAATTATCCGAACAAGCTTCTGTCAAGTTGGGATTAGAGGGAAAGTAGTTCTGAAGAACCAGAGACCTTGTTGATGTATTCATTGGAGAAGATTCAGAACGGCTTGGACAAGAACCGTTAATCATCCCCTCATTTCCATCTACAGACCATTCTCACCATTAAAAATGCGCATTATGTGTAACTAAACTTTTTTAATTTTTATTTTTGGCAAAGAGACAATAATGAAACTCACACTGGTTTTCTACAACATATCTCCACTCATAAGCGATCCCCTCAGAGGCTTCTTTTGCAGCAACAGATGTGAAGACAATCAACCGTTGATTTTGGCGGACCATATCATCAACCGTAGGCCAATCTTCACCATTTTTAGGCATCTGAGAGACTGGAAATATGTATGTACTCAGCCCAGATGCATTAAATACTCTTGTCAATCCCCGTGGGCTTCGCACATAATCCTCAATGAAAATGGTAACAATTTCTGAAGGGTTTGCTTGTAGAAATACTCGAATCTCTCTGAGAACGTTAATAGCAGGTTGCTGGAATACAAAGTTGCTACATTCAACACTAAGAAAAACTACACTATCGAAGCTAAAATCATTTATAAGGAGACACTTACGAAAGCGGTGAAATTGTAACAGGTGCCACCAAAGGAGTGACACAACCAGATGTCATTGTTGAAGTCATACATATCAAGCATAAGTCCTCGAACCCCATTCTACAAAGAAACAGAATCCATAAGTATCATATTTGAGGTGTTTTAAGGTTCAAGATATGCAAAGAAAAGAGGCAGGGGATTCAAATTAGAATGAAGAATTCTAATCGAGAAAATTACTCTATAGATAATACGAACAAATGTAGGGTGTATCTCCATTCTTCCCTGCACACAATTCCCACCACTTCATACCCCCAACCCGCTAATATATATCACTAATGGTAGTAAAGAACAAATAAATAAAAAGACCAGATTCCATTGAAATAGGTCAAGATCAAGCCTAAATTCTTACGAGTTACCGAAAACCTTATAAACTTTCTTAAAGTACCAATAAAACAATGCCAAATGCAGCCTAAACTTCATTTTTTTCTCACACCATTATGTCGCATCAAAGTTTCAATATTCAATTCTTACGGGTTACTGAAAACTTACAAACTTTCTTCGGGTACTCATGAGTAATACTGCCGCATACGGCCTAAACATCAATTATTCCTCACATTTATGTGGAGTGTCTTCTTTCATTTATGGTATAACAAAAAAGTGTCAAGTTTGGCATTTATGTGGGCTCAGTTTGGTAAATTATTACATGTGTCTAAAGCTTTATTAGACGAAACGAAACTAGATTAGTGAGCTGTTGACCCACATGAATAGCACTTAGCATCTCCATGTGTTAGATATTGGAATATAAGATGCAAAGTGAGGTGGAATCTTTATCTTATAAGCTAAGCATTAAACAATTATCAGATACCAAATCACTTGTTCCTTCTTATTAAAGAAACATTAGCATATAGCATGATCTTTCTCAACAACCGGCTGCTCAAGTATCACATTTATTTAACATGTCAATGAAACAAACGCCATGTTACTTCATTGCCCAAACCATAGAATCCCAATTTGGACATACAACCAAAATGTGTTCTTCATTTTCTTTATGGTTGTTGCGGAACCGGATGAAAAAAAAAAGGAGGGCAACCTGGCGCTAGCATGGGATACAGGAAAGGGTCGGGGGGGTCGAGCCAATGTATACAGTTTCCAAGAGCTTTAACTCAAACGACATCCATTAAGTCATTTATTAATAAAAACTCAATTTAAAAAAAAAAAATGCACACGGGTTCCCATTCCTCTATGAGGCTGCTTCTTGGATGAAGAATTGATGTACTTATTATAGCATTATTCTTGCCCGAAAACAATTGTCTAGTACCAAATAATAACAATGCTATAATACTCCCTTTGTCACAAAATGAATGACAAGATAAATTCCCAAGAGCAATTTGGACATTCATTTTGGGACGGAGGGAGTAGTCAGGAGAAGCATTTTTATCCGAAAAATAAGCAACCAGTTGAGTTGAGAAAGATGGTGAAATTGATCTTACTCGGAGTTGAGCGGTGACAGAGTCTTCCTGGTTGCTGGGAGCGAGAATGATAGAGCCGGTGGCCGACCTAGAAGCCGCCAGAGAGAAGGAGTTGTGTGTAGTCAGCCATGTATACCGATTAAACGGTAACCCTTTTACCTAGTCAAATTAAACCCATACCCAAATTCTTGAATTTTTCCACTAAGAAAATTCACAATTAAACAGCTGAAAAGAATTAAATAGTTGGTCACCTTTGAAGTGGGACTCATGGGTTGAATTCGGGTACACCTGGGTCGGGTGTTGCCATTAGCAGGACAAGTGCCGCACCGTAATCCGGCATCACATTTGGTATTATTGGCGTCGGCATCATCACAGGTTTCCCCAATCTGGATCATCCAAATCAATCCCCCCAAACAAAATAACTCCAATTAGAAACTCGATTGACGTATGAAAATGAATTGAATTTTACAAAATTGAGTTTCGTGATTACCTTGAGACATGAAGAGAATTGGAAGAGACAAAATGTGATGAAGAGGAATTTGGGGAGAAGTGAATAGGGAGCCTGAAAAAAATTCAAATGGGAGTTAGGGTTTATGAGTAAGAATGGAAATAAAAAGGTAAAATTTAGGATGGAGATGGCGTGCCTGCATTTCAGAGAGAGAGAGAGAGAGAAACCAGAGAGAGAGAGAAGGGCGATGTGTTTGTGTGTGGATGTGAAGGGGTTAAAGTGGCAGTTGAGGAAAGAGAGAGAGAGAGAGAGAGAGAGAGAGAGAGAGAGAGATTTGATTGGGACATGGGAACTGGAAGCGGAGACAGGTTTTTTTGTTTGTTGTTTTTGTTTTTTTTTTTTTTTTTTTCCCACATTAAATACTCCATATTCCGCGCGCGACTCTGTCCAATTTCGTTATCAGTTCCTCCCGCTAAAAGAAAATAAAAAATCAGGCATTTTTTTATTTTTTTGGGAAAAATACCAGAAATTCCCTCTAAATAACATTCATATCCAAAAAATCCAACAAATAATTCTCTTATAAAAAAAAATCCTAAAATTATATACTCCCTCCGTCCCAGCGAAAGAGTCGGTAAATTTGTCCGACACGCAAAATAAGAAATGTGATGTAGGAAAGAGAAAAAGTTTAAATGTTGTGAGTATGAAAAATTAAATAGGAGAGAGAATGAGTGGGAGGTGATGTAAGAAAGATAATGTTGTGAGTGTAAAAGTAAAGTAGGAGAGAGAATGAGTGGAGAGAATAGTGATTTAAGGTTTCCTTTTTGGGAAAGTGGCTTTTTAAATGGGACGCCCAAAAAGGAAATAAATGGCTCTTTCGCTGGGACGGAGGGAGTATTCAATATCGAAAAGCCCAAAATTTAACTTTTTCTTTAAGTTTGAAGCTTTTATGTAGATGAAATTTATTTGTTTTTAAGTTGTGACATGTTAAGAATATAAAATTTATCATATATTGATAAATAATTATAATTAATAATAATACAAAATATTATTTTACTATAAGATAAAAAATAATAAAAAGATAAATTTATGATATCATGTCTAATTATTTTTAGAAAATCATGCTTATATAATGTAATTATTAAATTTTGTAATAAAATAATAAAATAATAGATAAAAAGATGATTAAAATATCTAAAAATTATCACTATCATTATTATTTTTTAGAATTACTATTTAAATTATTACTTTGTCGGTCCTACAATTTTATTAATATTAAAAGTATTATTTTTTTAAATATTTATTCTATAATGGCTTAAGATGGATAAATTTTATCTTTGTAAACTCATAATTTAAATAAAAATCATGTTGAAGTAATATGAATTCTCAAATCTTAAAACATTGGCTAAATCGTTAAATTTTGGACTTTTTGGTATTGAATACTCCCTCCGTCTCAGACCAAGGGTCTTCGGGGGGATTTCACGCTTCTTAAGAAATTTTTTTAAAGTGGGTAGAAAATTTTAGGAGAGAGAATGTAAAAGTTAAATGTGTGGTAGGGAATAGGAGAGAGAATGGAAAAGTTAAATGTGTGGTAGGAAATAGGAGAGAGAATGTAAAAGTTAAAAATATTTAATAGGAAAGAGAATGAGTGGGAGGAATAGTAATGATTTTTTTGTAAATATATGGAGATGATAAGGGTATAAATATATGAAAAACTTTTCATTTAAGGAAAATGACTCTTGGTCTGGGGCGGACCAAAAGGGAAAGTAGGACTCTTGGTCTGGGACGGAGGGAGTATCTAATATTAGGCGTTTTTTTTACATGAGAATTATTTGTTGGGTTTTTTGGATTTGAAAGTTTTTAATAGGGGGTTTTTGGTATTTTCCCCTATTTTTTTTAGCGAACGATAGATTTATTTTCATTCGTATGAAAAAAGATGACACTCCACAAAGGTCGGAGGCTCACCCCAAATGACAATAGTAAATTTATCTCGTAACCTACAATAAAGATATTTTTTATCTAAATCTTGATACATTCGAATTTCACTCCAAGTAAAACTTGAAAACTGCTTTAATTTGGCATTTAAGAAATTTATCCTCTGGTATTTTTTGCGTTGAGTACTTGATTTGCAGAATCTCGAATAACGAGAAAACGTCCACCAGATATCTCAAAATTCACGAACCATTCTTGTGTAGTAGGAACATTGGCATCAAAATTCAAATATCGTCGCCATTACAAGAAGATAAAAACAACAAACAACAAAACAAACAAACATAGGCTCTCACGGAGGAGAGAAAACAAAGGCTCTCATGAGGAGAGAAAACAACAGTCTCTCAACGAAGGAGAGAGATTTATTACAATAAAAGATAAATTTTCAAGAAGGCCAATCAACCTTATACCCCAAATAATACTCCTTCCGTCACATAATAATATACAAAAAGTGATGAGCCCGGATCTACTGGACCGGGCCCGCGCTCGGTCTAGTCCAAGGAACCAGTGACGTGGCATTTCCTAGACCGCTGGAGGGAAGACCGCGGACAAACAGGCCCTTGTGGTCAAGGCCGTGTCCCTCCTCGCATCGTCCCCATCGAGGACCATTGGGACCCCCGTATCCGTGCCCGCATGAGTCATGCCCGCATCAACCGTGCTCGGCTTTCTATCTTCACCGCTGGGCACAACGCGACCGCGGACACACGCCGCTTCCCGGTTAATGTCAAGCCTTACCGAGCAAGTTAGCTTACTGGCTCGACAGGCCACTTGCCGGCTTCCCCATAACGCATTCAACGCGGCTCATCCGGCGCCTACTATTCCATTTAATGCACTAAGCCGGCTACACGGCTCATGTCACTTTCTTGCCCATGTCCCCCCGGACAGCCAATGTTCCCTCCCGACATGACCAATTAGCCGCGGACACGTGTAGGCCAGTCAAATACCAAAAAGTGCCCCTGCAGAAATTTGATCTCATTGCTTACCTCAACCGGCACCATCGCATTGCCTATAAATAGAAGGCCTTTCCTCGCAAGGTAAGTTCCATATACAATTAAGTAAGCTCTTTTACTCTCTAAACCTAAAAACACACACACTCCAAAGGTATTCAAAGCCTTATTACTCGGCATTCTTACTCACACCCGAGGGCCTGAGTTGGAGTAACATCCAACTTTGACCGTAACGGTGCTTGTTTGTGTTGTGATCTAGGTACATCAAACCACCAAATATATCCTAGCCAGATATCCTTGAACCGCTCCTGACCCCGAAAGCTGTGGCGTCATCAGTGGTTCCATTGCCGGGAACACGACTTTCTTTCGTTTTCTCGTTAAAAATCTTTTGTTTTCAAGGCACCTCACGTGTCCTAAACAAATCCAGTGCCGAAAGGCTCTTCTTTTTACATCACTAAGTTTTTCCCGTTTAAAACTTTTGTTTTCAGACACACCTTGTAGTCTAAACAACTGACTGTCAAAAGACACTTCTTTCGCTATTTTCGTCTTTCCGAGACATGTCTCAAATTCTCAAAATGCCGGTCATTTGACCCTAGAGGAGGAGAACCAAGCCGAACCCTCCACCACCAATAGGGAAAGGCAAACCAACTCTGCTTTCAGCCGAATGGGGGCCCATTCTCACCTCAAAATCCCCACCAACGAGTTCTACACCGGTTAACCGAGGAAGCCCGTGCTGAAAAAGCCCAGGCCTTACTAAACAATAGCCCAAAAACTCCCCAAGCTCACATAAAAACACCACTCTAACCACCCCACTTTCCCGCAGCAAATCCCGAGAAGGAAGGAAATCCTGGCCTCCAAGTCCAAACTGGTCGCGGAAGCCATGGCCATCAAGGATGCGGAGATGGAAATGTTTGAAATAGAGGCCAATGGAGGGCTACAGTTCCCTCAAGGGTCACAAAGGTTCTCCCAACGAGCTCCCGCTAACTCGCTTGCTAGTCAAGCCGCTGGGGCAAACCGGGCCGACCCACTCGAGCGCGGACACCGGCCAAACGGAGCGTGGTGCATGTAGAGGATAGCGAGGAAATGGGGGAAGAGGCACGCTCAAACCGCCGTGCGAGGTCCAAAGCGCACTCGCTCCGCCAAGGAGAAGGCCGTGGCTCCACGAGCTAAAAAGGTAAGGTTGATGATCGTAGCCCCGAGTTTGTGGAATTTATGCGTAAGATGTGGGAAACCCATCGAAGGCGACCAGTGTGGCCGCACCATGGACGCTTTCGCCGATAAAATTGTGCGGCACCGATCCAAAAGGGCAAACCCCCGAGATGGACACCTATGACGGATCCAAAAATGCCAAGAGTCATATGGGAAGATTTGAGGGCCGATGGCTTTATTCTCCGCGGACGAGCCGTGATGTGCAAAGCTTTGGCCGCGACCTTCACCGGCAAGGCCCTATCTTGGATGCTAGCCCTCAAGCCCGGTGTATCCAGTCATTCAGTCAGCCCGTAGTCCTCTTCCTCAATGCCTTTGCCGGAGCAGTGTGCCCGCTAGACCAAAGACAGATCTTGTCCAGGTGTCAAGCGTGCACCAAATGAGCCTACAAAAGATTATATATCCCGGTTCAGAAGGTGAGCGAGGAGATTGTGGACCCAGACGAAGGAGATATCAGTATTATGTTTTGAGGGCGGCCTCGGTTCCTCCTTCCTCAAAATGAATTTTGCCTCCAAAGAAACCTAAATCAATGGAGGAAATGTATGAAAGGGCCTCGGCCATTGCCTCCGCCGAAGAGCCTAGTGTGCCCGCTCCCGAGCTTCGCGAAGGAAAGGATAAGCCAAGTCCAGAGACCACCCTGCAGCCGCTCACACCAATAATCGTGGCAAAACAGAGGCCTGGGATCGTAAAGGCTCAAAAGGCCATGGCCGAAACAGCTTTACACAGAGCTCACCGACCCAAGGGTGGTGATCATGAGAGCCTCAGACTTTCCCGCTCCTCCCCATGCTTCGAAAGCCAAATGAGAGGAGTAGACTTAAGTTCATGAGTATCACAACGACCACGGCACGGAACCGAGGATCAAGTTTCCACCAAGCGAGTAATCCAAACAGAAAATCAATAACGGGAGCTAACCAAGTGGGTTAAGGGAAACAATATCGCCCCCAATAACAATGATCGCAGCGGGCACGACACACGCGGGGACCGGACGAAATGAAAGAGATAATAATGATGACGATTTTGGGGACTATGACATTAACTTTATCGGGAGGAGCCTCCTCTAAGAGGCGGTTGTCCCTCCAAATTCGGACATTAGAGAAGGTTTTCTCCATCCCCGCCCGGCTCCGGAGGAAGAGCAGGAAATTGGGTTCAAAAGGAGTGAACTTGCCTCCACCCTTTTTCATTCCACACGCCCACTCACCCTCGTAATGAGAATCAACCGGCAAACATAGGCCGAGTGTCGTAGATACTGGAGCCGCCCGCGACATACTCTATTACCATACTTTGATTGGAATGAGAATGACGGGAAGCACATCTCACTCCATATGCGGGCATGCTCGAAGGCTTCACCAACCACGCTGTAAGGGTAAAGGGGACGCATTGTGTTTGACGTAGCTATTGGGGAAAAACCCATGCAGAAGACGGCCAAGATAACTTTCATGGTGGTCGATCTTCCTTCCCAATACAATGCCATTCTCGGCGTAACTGCTCAGGCCGAATTGAGAATAGTTGCGTCCGTCCCCACCAAAGGGTGAAATTTAACACCCCAAGCGGAGTTGCTACCATCAAGAACCGGCCGGGAGATTCCTCCGAGCACCGGAGGAAAAAAGGAAAGAACAGAAAGGCCGGACATCCCGCCCGCGAGATAGAGGGCGAGGACAAAATAATAGAGGGAAAAGGCGAGGACAAGTCAAAAAAGGGAAAACTTCTTGCACTCCCGCCGCCCGTACCGATTGGCATGCTTTCTTTCCATTCCACGAAGGTGGAGCTCAAGATGAGCAGTAAAATCGAAGCGGTTGGCCCTGTTGAGGGAGGTTATATTGATCGAGGAGTAGAGGGGAAATTGACCGTGATATCATATATTCAATGGCAACACCGACCCAAGCTCGGGTCAACCCCCAACTATTGTCATTGACTCCCTCGCACAATCGTGAAATCACGACCTTCAACCTAACGACGAGCTCGAGGAGGTGATAATCAATCCCCACTTCCCGAGCAAACAGCTAAGGTTGGGTTGGAAATTCACACGAGGAGAGAAGGATACTTATTGAGTTCCTTAGAGCAAATTGCGATGTGTTCGCTTGGAGGGTGGAAGATATGCAAGTCATCGCCAGGACGTGATCCTCCATAAAATCAACGATGACCCATCCTTCAAAAACATTCACCGAGAAATCCGAGATATTTCTCCCGAGAAAGAGATTGCCATCAAGGAAGAGGTGGAAAAATTGCTAAAAGCGGGGATAATAAAGGAGATCTCCTACCCCAAATGGCTGGCCAATGTGGTCATGGTTAAGAAATCCGATGGCAAATGGAGGATGTGCGTTGATTTCCACCGATCTCAACAAGGCATGCCCCAAAGATTGCTTCCCTCTTCCTCGCATAGACATGATTGGTGGATTCTATAGCCGGACACAGAGTTCTAAGCTTCATTGATGCCTACTCAGGCTACCATCGAGATCCAGATGGCTCACGAAGATGTCCGCTCTGTAGCCTTCATTGCTTTGCGGCAAGACATATTGCTACACTATGATGCCCTTTGGGCCGAAAAATGCAGAGCCACATATCGGCGCATGGTCAATCTCGGTCTTTAAAAACCAACTAGGCGAAATGCTGAGGCCTACATTGACGACATGGTCATAAAAACTAAGGAAAACTCCCACGAGCTCGATGTGGAAGAAACCTTCAGAAACTTGCGCCACAACAACATGAAGCTAAACCCCCTTAAGTGCGCTTTCGGGTCAAGGCGGGCAAGTTCCTCGGATTCATGGTCAACCGTAGAGGGATAGAGGCTAATCCGTGAGAAAATCCAGGCCCTATTAGACATGAAACCTCCCCACTCGCGTGAAGGATGTACAAAAACTCAATGGTCGCATCACCGCACTTCGGCGCTTCATCTCGCGGTCGGCGAGAGAGATGCCTCCCCTTCTTCAAAACTCTCAAAGGGGGGAAGAGAGCTCGATGAATTTACATGGAGCACCGAGTGCCATCGGGCTTTTGAAGAAGTCAAACATACCTCGGGCGGCCACCTCTACTCGGCGGCCGGTGCCGGAGAAAAGCTCTTTTTGTATTTATCCGTTATCGATCCGTGCAAAAGAGTATTTGTTCTTGTAAGGGAGGAGAATAACTCCCAAAACCGGTTTATTATGTAAGTAAGGCACCGTCCGCCGTAGAAGGGCGTTATCTTAATATAGAAAATTAGCTTACGCCTTGCTTGTATACGCTCGAAAAATTAAGAGCCTACTTTTACGCACATCCTATAACCGTACTAACCGAGGCCCCGCTTAGAAAGGTTTTACATAAACCAGAGTCCTCGGGGAGAATGCTAGCTTGGTCTATAGAGCTCACCGAGTTCCAGATCACCTACTCCCCGAGAAAGACAATCAAAGCGCAGGCCTTAGTTGATTTTGTAGTAGAATGATCGTTCAAATTAGCGGACGGCGACCTCGGGAAAGAAAGCGAGCGTAATCGTAAGATGACCCGAAAGCCCGAGCACGTAAAATTGTTCAACCCAGTGAGCGTCCGTAAGAGGTATGGACTTTATATGTGGACGGCTCCGCGAGCAAGTTAATCGGCGGAGCGGGCATACTCGATCGCACCTGGGAGAAATTTATGAGGGCCTTGAGATTCAAGTTCGAGGCATCAAACAATCAGGCTGAATATGAAGCAATTATAGCGGGCATGGAATTGGCAAGAGACTTGGGAGTTCAGAATATCGAGATCAATAGTGACTCTCAGCTCATAGTTAATCAAATTAGGGGGGAGTATGATACTATCAACCCAGTACTAGCTCGATCGTGGCCTTGCAAAAACCCTCATCAAAAATTTCACTTACTATGAGCTGAACCAAGTCATGAGAGAGGACAATGTGGAAGCTGACCTCCTCTCAAGAATAACCGAGCAAGAAATTGGTGAGTTGGAGGCAGATTGCCAGATTGAATTCACGGAGAGACCTGCTATAGATCGAATACAGATAAACAATATTGAGGATCAAGTAAGGGACTGGGTAGATGAAATGAAGGATTACATCGAGAGGCAAACCCTCCCTGAGGACCCAGTAAAGGCTAGAGCCATCAGAACGGTGTCCGCGAAATACCTCGTCCTCGATGGGGTGCTTTTTCGGCGATCATTCACCAAGCCTTTACTCAGATGCGTCAAAACTCACATGGTCACCAACTTACTCTATGAGGTCCATGAAGGAGTTTGTGGCGGACATCCAGGTGCTCGCACCCTCTCAGACAAGATCAAATTCCAAGGATTCTTTTGGCCCGCAATGAGAAGGGATGCGCAGGAGTATGTTAGAAAATGTGATAAGTGCCAGAGATTTGCGGACATCCCTAGACTACCATCAACAGAGCAGACGTTGGTTGTACCATCGTGGCCGTTTGATACGTGGGGAATAGATCTTATTGGACCATTTCCAACTGCTAGAGGAAGCATCAAGTACGCCGTGGTGGCCGTGGATTATTTTACCAAGTGGACGGAAGCAAAGGGCTTAGCCACTATTTCCGAGGATAACACTATCAGTTTTGTCCACGACCACATCTATTGTCGATTTGGGGTTCCCCGAGCAATAATTTCAGATAATGGCACCCAATTCTCCGCAAAATTCACTGCTGAATGTGTGAGAATGAAGGTGCGCAACACCGTAAGTCCGCAGATTGCCTATCCTCGGTGAAATGGTCAAGCCGAGGCAACGAACAAGCTAGTCCCGACCGCCTTAAAGAAAAATTTGGAAGGACGAGGAGGACGTTGGTTGGGACGAGCTCCGCATCGCATTATGGGTTGTCCGCACCACAATAAGAAATTCAACAGAGAAACTCCCTTCTCGCTCACGTATGGAGTCGGAGGCAATGGCTCCAGTTGAGGTAGCCACTACCCTCGTACAGTCACATACTTCGACGAGTCTCAAAACGAGGCAAACGTAAGGTGTGACTGGACGATCTCGAAGTAAAGAGAATGCGGGCACATGAAAAAAATGGTGAACTACAAACAGAAGCGAAGAAGCACCATGATAAAAAAGTAAATAAGAGGAGTTTTTCGGTTGGAGACTCGGGTACTCGAAGCGTAGAGGTCCAAGGGACCCAACCCGGCTTCAACAATTTGTCCCCGAAATGGGAAGGTCCATATGAGGTCACAAAGATAGTCAAAGAGGGCACCTACATATTGCGACCAAAAGAGGGAGAAGAGCTTAAGCACGCTTGGAATAGCGACCACCTTAAGAGATACTTCTTTTAAAATCTTTGTAATTTTTTGCAAGGAGTATAGACTATATATATATAAGTGAGAAGTTACCATCATATTTTGATGCAAAATCAATTCCCACTCAAATTTCAAAAGCTAGGGTGGATGCCCGCGTGCGGATGCCAGTGGGTTCAAGAGCCAACATATGAGCTCCTACTTACTGATGCGCAAAGATCCAAGGATCCGCATGCCTATATATGTACAAAGATCCATTACGATCCGTACTATGATCGCGGGGAGGATACTCTCTCCGCCCGCGTGACACCACCAAAATAAGTGGATATAGATGAACGTAGGTACAAAGGCCATGATGCCCGTGCCTACGGATTCTAGTGGGGACAATGACACAGTCCGACCCACTAATTGCGCGAAGGACCTCGTTAGTGGCCGTTACTCGCATGCCTGTATGTGACAAAGGCCTACATATAAGCCCGTTCACCAGATCGCCACGAGACCCTCACGAAAAACTCTAGGGAGTTTTGAATAAAGGGTCAAATAAGTGAGCACCTCCAATAAGGGGATACAGATGCCGGGGTTAAAGGGCCTCTATGCTAAAATATGCTCCTACCTTTCTCGTTGCGCGGACGTGATAGCCTCACGGCCACCTTCTCGCATGCCCTATGAAAGTATGCTTGCCTTGGCTACTTTTGACTTACACCACGGCTCGCAAGGTGGGAATAAGTGTAAATGGATGAGAGTGATCAAACTAGTTTAAATAAAGCCAAAGCAGACAAACGAGGTTAAGGCCTCGTAGTTTGCCACAAGGCTAAACAAACGCGATCATAGAAGAATAAGGTGCTCTCACAAAAAACCTAAGGGTTTTGAATAAAGAGTTAGGAAAACTCAAAAAATGCGGGCAAAGGGCCTACTAAGCTGCTGCCCGCAGAAGGAGAGTATAAAGTTAATTGCAAAGTCAAAAACGCTGGAAAAAGTAATAGGCAAGAACGCAAGTACTTAGGTGCTCGAAGATTGCCAAACTACTCAAAATAGCCTACGAGACAAGCAATTAAGATAAAAGTACAGGAGCCAAGTGGAGAAAAATGCTTCTATTAATGATTAAGGAAGTATTTACAAAATTCCTACACTATTACAAAAGAGATCCTAGTCTATTACAAAAAGAAAAAACAAAAAAATCCTATACTAAGGGAGCATTCTCCTTGGGCTCCTCGGTGGCCGCTCCATCGGTGCCCGCTTCTGGCTCCTCGGTGGCCGCACCCCCTGTGCCCGCTTCGGAGTCCGGAGTTGGGGAAGGCAGGCTGGTCCCCAGAGGCACCTCGGTGGTGGGGGCAGCTTGTTGTTCGGCGGAGGCTGAAGCGGGAGCTGGCCGCCGGGGGAATAGATCTCCAAGGGCTGGCCCCTCTGGAAGAACCTGAGCCAGGGCATCCCCTAAAGTTAAAGGGTTGTCCCCGAATCGCAGAGCATCCAGTTCGGCGATCACCCAAGCGGCAGCCACTTTTGCCACAGTGAGGCGCAGAGAGCCGCAGCGAAAGATCTGCACTCGACCTCGTCCTCGAACAGAGGAACAGCGCATGCCCGGACACGCACTCCGTCGCAGCAACCAAATGAGCCGATCACGGCGCTAACTCGTCGCACGGAGAACATACCGTGGCCGCGGTTCCGGATACGTGTCCGGACACCGGCCTCGTCGGGTCGCACTCCGCATTAAACTCATCGGAGTTCTTATACTCCTCAATGGCCTCGTTGCGAGCTTCGGCCAGCATCCTCTCCTTCTCCAAGCCGAACCGGGTCGAGGCGGCGGCCTTCTGAGAGTTCATCGCCCTTGGTCTCCGGGATCTCCACTTGCTTTTGGGAGGCATCCAGCTTCGCCACGAGCTCGGAGTTCCTTTGCTCCAGTGAAGTTTGTGGCCCCCGAGCTCATCCCGCCGGCCCTTTGCCTTTGCAAGGCTCCTCTAGCTCGGTCACCCGCTCCCGGAAGCCCTTCGCATCGGACTCCTTGGTCGCGAACTCTTTTTCCTTGGCATCCAGGGAGGAGCTCGAGTCCCCACCTCTCCCGGGCTGCTCCGGCTCGCGGATTTTGCCCGCCATGTCCTTGGTGTTCTTTGCCGGGTAAGCTCACGGACAAAGCTATCACAGTCTCCCTGAGCCGCATAGCCTTATTGCCCACTGCGAGGAGGATAGTTAGAAGGAGAAAGCCTAAAATGTCAAAAGGAGGACACGGAAAGAATCAAACCTCTCGGTGGCAATCCCAATGTCTCCCATCGTGGCCGATGGGTTCTCCTTCTCCGCCACTTGAGCGATAGAAGTCCGGGGCAAAGCTCCGTTGATGAGCCCTATCCCAACAAATTGAGTTATGGGCGTACGGGCATACAGTCCACCCCTTCAACGGCGGGCACACCTCCCACCTGTTTCCTCTTCTCCCAGTGTCTCCTCGCGGGTGGCCGAGGAGGAGATCGGATAGGCCACCGAGCATATGGTCCCCGCGGCGGAGGAGTGGTAGAGGTAGCTGCGGCAAAGAGGGCTACGGGTAGAGGTATCCCCCACTTTCTCGGGTCTTGGAGGACCTCTCCCTCGCGTCAAATCGACCTCTCTCTCGGTCCTTTTCTTGGGCCTCTCGGTTATGCCCGGAGGCAATAAGTACGGCTACGGAGATGATGCCCGAGAGCATTGGGTAGAGGAGGACCCGGGGAGGTGGAGGCAGATTTCCGGTGGTTAAGATGGTTCTGGGAGCGCCGAGTCTCCCGGTCCTCCCCGCTCACTACAGAAACTTGTCCTTTGTGGGAACCCCTCCCATCTCAGTCTGCCTCTTCGCAGCAGCCTCCCTATTGGCCTTCATGTTCTTGGCCTTCAGTTGAGCAGCATTCATGGGAGCCATCAAAAATTGTATTCTTCAGGATCTACTCTGGAGGGAAGGAGAAATGGTTAGAATGCAGTTCAAAAATTCAAAGGAAAAATAAAGGAGCAAACGGTTATATAAAAAAAAAATCGTAGACCGATAAGTTCGGGGGATCGCATTCTGCGCCCGAAGATACGGGTTCTACAATCCGCCTCGAATTGGTAGTGCTCATGCACCCTCCAATCGTGGTCACGAGGCGTAGGCTCTATTTCTACTCGGGGCATAAGTGGGCGCCCTCACGAGGAGCCACCCCCGAGTAGATCAAGAGTGGCTCATCCTCAACTATGGAGCCCACATCATAAACAGGCTCCTCCCCGCTGTCCAAATAGCTGGCCAGGTATTTCTCTAAGGCACAGCGCAGAGCATCGGCAGAGGAAGGGTCTGGATAGCTACTCGCGGCCACCTTCATCGGGACTGGATTTGAGGGTTTTGAGAAGGGCCATCCAAACCTAGACTCAATGACCAAGATGTCCCTCTGGGTTCCATCGTCAAATTTATTTGAGGGAGGAGAGAAGGTCCGGTAGAATAATTCCTAGCCTTCAAACTCAAAATGTCATGCGGCGATCCGGTTCTGTAGTAAGCATAAAGCCCGGCCAGTGGTAGGTTCATAGCCATTGGAATCTGGCATCAGAGCGATGAAGGAGACTATAGCCCTAATGGCATTGGGAGTCGGGTGCGTAGGGAGAGGCATTTGTTGAACTCCAAGAAAAAGTAGAAGAATGGGTCCAGGGGCAATCTTAGGCCGTTCTCAAATTGGGCACCATAAAAAACCAAGGCCCTATTGTCCTCGCGGACATCAGCTACTGTCTCTGGCCGCAGTTTGTCCTTATCCTTCAAATGTATGTGCCCAAGGGTGCGGACACGGAAGGCGTTACGATCAACATTATATACTTCATATATATCCTCCTCCCAATCAATGGTAGCCACTTCCTTGGCTTTCTTATTTCCGCGGCCACGACCAGACTGTGGTTCACTTCTACCGGCCTCTTGCTCTTTATTTCGAGCAGGGCCACCACCTCCGCCTCCTCCTCGCAGTCGTGGTCGAAAAGGCATCCACAATATTTGTGGTCTCAGCGGCCTTCTTAGAGGTCCCCGCAGCCCTCCTAAGTTCGACCTCGCGGTCATCCTCTTCGGTCTCCGAGCTCGAGGAGCCAAAGAGACCGGTGGGGTCACCACGGGCAGGGGCCACCTCCGATTCATCCTCACCACCCTGGTCACCTCGAAATCAAGGGGTCAAGCTCCTCGCTACTACTCGGTTCAATGGGTTCAGCACCGCAGGCCGCGGGCACCACATTGGGAACATACGGTCCTCGGGCAGGACATCCAAGGGGTCATTCAGGTCTGTGCCCGGTGCCCGCGCAACATTGGTTTGATGGGGGTCCATTAGCTCACACTTCTCCCAATCAGTTATCTGTTCGGGGACACGAATCGCTCTCCTCACTAGTTCAACGGCTGTTCGTAGCCTCGATCTCTCTCGCGGGGAAACCTGCACAAAACCCCCATTACAAAGTTTCTTAGCCTACGGTGATCCCCCAACACCAATACATCCCGGTTATATATATATTTTTTCCTGCCCTCCCACAACCGGGGTGGGACGAACGGCTCTAATCGCTTTCTTACAGAAATACAGAAAGCTGGGCAAGGATAGTCTAAGCCACCCCAAGCCTACCTTCCTAAAAATCCCCCCAGTCTTTTTACAAACGACAAAGACATCTGGGGTGACTCCATCTCCTAGTTCTACGGGACGGCGGGGTCCAAATTCACGGGTGGTCATCTTTCAAAACCCAGAAAAGAAAAAAAATAGAGGGAGATGAAGAAGAGAAACACCCAAATACTTACGAGAGAAGGATTGAGAAAAGGATTCGGAAAGCAGTAGCACAAGGATCGCAGCAAGAATTTTCTCTCTCAAAGGCTCTCTGAAGGCTTAGAAACGGTAAAAAGGGTTTGAGGTTTAAGGGTTTGGTATTTATAAGGCCTACCTATACGGGTTAACCCGTTAACCCGTATTAATTAGCCCACAAATCCTACCTCGGACCCTGAACCGTCTCTAAACGTTTGAAAATTCAAAAAATTAAATACCCTTTGCATTTATTGCCCCCCTTAAATGGGCGACACGTACCCCTGTACTCACCAACCCGTCTTTTCATCCGCCAAGTGGACCCACTCGTAACCGGGAGGCACGCCACGCAAGGGACCACGTGTCACTCACCGGTGCCTCCCGAACGTTCCTCGGGCCCATGAGGCCAAGCAAATGTACAAGGAAAACGCTAACACCGGTGCTCTCGCTCGAGGAGCAATTGGAGCGGGACCGAGCTTCTAGTAGCTCCTCACTCGCATCATAAATAATCACACTTGGAGCTAGGGGCCACATGAGCCCGGATTCTACCGGGACCGGCCCGCGCTCGGTCTAGTCCAAGGAACCAGTGACGTGGCATTTCCTAGACCGCTGGAGGGAAGACCGCGGACAAACAGGCCCTTGTGGTCAAGGCCGTGTCCCTCCTCGCATCGTCCCCATCGAGGACCATTGGGACCCTGCTCGCTGTATCCGTGCCCGCATGAGTCATGCCCGCATCAACCGTGCTCGGGCTTTCTATCTTTGACCGCGGGCACAACGTTGACCGCGGACACATGCTGCTTCCCGGTTAATGTCAAGCCTTACTGAGCAAGTTAGCTTACTGGCTCTGACAGGCCACTTGCCGGCTTCCCCATAACGCATTCAATGCGGCTCAGTCCGGCGCCTACTATTCCATTTAATGCACTAAGCCGGCTACACGGCTCATGTCACTTTCACCATGTCCCCTCGGATACCAATGTTCCCTCCCTGACATGACCAATTAGCTGCGGACACGTGTAGCTGGTCAAATACCAAAGTGCCCCCTAGGGCTGATCTCATTGCTTACCTCAACTGGCACCATTGCATTGCCTATAAATAGAAGGCCTTTCCCCCCTTGGGCAAGGTAAGTTCCATATACAATTAAGTAAGCTCTTTTACTCTCTAAACCTAAAAACACACACACTCCAAAGGTATTCAAAGCCTTATTACTCAGTATTCTTACTCTCACACCCGAGGGCCTGAGTTGGAGTAACATCCAACTTTGACCTTAACGGTGCTTGTTTGTGTTGTGATCTAGGTACATCAAACCACCAAATATATCCTAGCCAGATATCCTTGAACCGCTCCTGACCCCGAAAGCTGTGGCGTCATCAAAAAGATTCATTTTGATCGTTTCAAAGTAATCAGTAAAGTTTCAAAATAAAAGTGAGACTCACTTATTATACTCACAATAATTATCCACTTATTTCACTCTCTCTCTCTTATTCAACTATTTACACTCACAATTCATCACCTTTTTTACCTTTTTCTTTAATTCTTATGTCAATCTAATTTGTGGCCTTTTTTTTATGGGACCGAGGGAGAAACATGGTATTTGTCACCTACTCAATTGAGATCTCATTTATCCTATTCTTTATTCTTTGAGGGAATTGTATTTTACGTGAATTTTGAGATGCATGATTATTTAATAATTCAAATTTAATTTTTCACAAAAAAAAAAAAATTACTTTTAATAAGCGGGGGCGGAGTTAACAGACGGAATGATCTTAATAAATTAATCAAATGGCAAAGGTCAAAAAAATAACGGACCCGTCAAACCAATGTTCGCCCGCCGTATACCTAAATACCTGACTAGTGTGGCAGTTGTAACTACTACTCCCTCCGTCCCGCTAATATTAGCACACTTTTCTTTTTAGGCGTCCAGCTAATATCCGCACACTTTCAAAAAGAAAACTTTATATTAATAAAATATTCACCCAACCCCACTCATTCTCTCTCCTACATTATTTTAATACTCACAACACCATTATAATTTATTACACCCTCCACTCATTCTCTCTCCACTCATTCTTTTACACTCACAACATTTTATTAAAATATCATATTCCTTAATTCTCGGGCAAACAGTGTTTGTGCTAATATTAGCGGGACGGAGAGAGTACTTGGTATTAATCTAGATTATCTAGTTTTTTTTTTTTTTTTTGATTACCCAGGTTCTCCAGCTTCGCCGGATCAATCATGGACCACCAGGATCTAGTTTCTTAGTTTTACACGCTGATGATGACGACGACATTAGCATCTAGAATTTAATAATAATCCTCAAAAATAATCGAGCTTTCATCATCGCAAGGCTCTGTTTGTTTGGGGAAAAATATTTTTCGAAAAATGTTTTTCTCATTTTTTGGTGTTTGATAAACATCGAAAAATGAAGTCAACAGAAAATATTTTTTGGGTCAATGTAAAATGAGCTTGATTTCTAAGAAAAAAGACTTTCTTATCTCTACCTAAGGAAGTTGTTTTCCGAAAAACATTTTCCTCATTTTTCTTTGTTTGTATTGATTTTACATTTAGAAAGTTACTTTAATGAAATTACCAAACATCGAAAAATGTTTTCTTAAAATTCGCCAAACATCAAAAAATGTTTTCCGAAAAACATTTTTATTTTTCGAAAAATATTTTTTAAAAAATCATTTTCCAAAATTATTTTTCGTGAAACAAACTGAGCCTAAATAAATACTCCCTCCGTCCCAACGAAAAAGCCATTTATTTCCTTTTTGGGCGTCCCATTTAAAAAGCCACTTTCCCAAAAAGGAAACCTTAAATCACTATTCTCTCCACTCATTCTCTCTCCTACTTTACTTTTACACTCACAACATTCTCTTTCTTACATCACCTCCCACTCATTCTCTCTCTTATTTAATTTTTCATACTCACAACATTTAAACTTTTTCTCTTTCCTACATCACATTTCTTATTTTGCATGCCCGACTAATTTTGTGCCTCTTTCGCTTCGCTGGGACGGAGGGAGTAGGTAATAAACTCTTAATTTGAACAGATGAAGGTCTAGAAGTTGAAACATTCTGGAATTGAAATTGTCAAACATAAGCATGCACCTAATGACATCACAATTAATACGACTTGCAACTATTCAACATAGCACACCACTACTCAATTAAATTCCAATTTGGCCCAAGGGGACTGAAGAAAATTGCAAAATACTTCCCTCTGTACCTCTTAATTCCTGTCATGAATCTTCTCCAACTAAACACAAGTAAGACTAAATATAACCATTATAACAATAAAAACATGATCCACAGACCACAAGCTTCATTCCGTTGAAAACCAAATAAATATGTTAAGATATACTCCCTCCGTTCCCAATCTAGATGCACACTTTGACTTTTCACGTAAATTAAGGAGAGAGTATTATATTGAATGTGTTGTGAGTGTGAAAGTAAAATAGGAGAGAGAATGAGTGGAGGAAATAATAAATTATAATGGTGTTGTGAGTATTAAAATAATGTAGGAGAGAGAATGAGTGGAGGGAATAGTAAAGATTCTTTTCCATTTTAGAAAATGCGCACATAGATTTGGAACGCCCAAAATGAAAAGTGTGCATTTAGGTTAGGGACGGAGGGAGTATGGGATATTCTAATGCAATTAACAGATCTCATTCCTTTTATTTATGGTTATTAGTTTATTTGTTTGTTGTCTACTCAATTTCTTAAAAAAAAATCGAAATAGGTTTCTCTGTATTATACTATATACGATGAGATCAATAGAATAGTCAAGCTTTGAAACCCTAATTTTTCTTCTCCTTGTTATGTTGAATTACCTTTGATTTAACATGGTATCAATTGATATTTTATAAATCACGATAATCATCACGACCGAGTCCGGCCAACCAATTGGTCGAACAATCAACCAATCAACTGACCACATAAACCCTACTCTGCCACAAAAAATGGAACCCAACTCTCCCTTCTTTCTTGGACCACAAGATCGGCCAGGTGATTTTATAACCCCTACATGTTTGTGTGGTGATGATTATAAATGATTGCGTCAGCGACATTCAAACGACTTTAGAGGCACGTAGGAAATTTGGATTTATTGATGGCTTCATCACAACTTTTTTTCCTCTATGCACCGAGTTAGATTGGACTACGATTCATGCTATGATTATCTCATGGATTATGAATACGATCGATCATGAGGTAAAAGATTCTCTCTCTAAATATCGAGATGCTAAAAGATTGTGGGACACATTAAAGTCACGATTTGCTTAGTGAATGGACCTAGAATTCAACAACTTAAAGCCTCAATTGCTAAATGTGAACAAACGAAGACCATGCTGGTCTACGTATTTTGAAAAATCAACCGCCTTGTGGGAAGAACTTCACCTTCGTGAGACAATCATCATGTGTAATTGTTGCACCGATTATACGGCGGGAAAAATATGAATTGAGGCGCAAAAACAACACGCTTCATCAATTTCTCATGGGCCTTTATTATTCTGAGTATTACACTCAGACACAAACTAATATTCTGTCTTAAGACCCGTTGCCTTCTTTAAATAAGGCTTATCAATTTTTATCTCAGGATGAGCGTGTTCTGCTTGCCAAATTATTGCATGATGACCACCTGATGTTGTTGGTTTTGATCTTCGATCTGGTGGACAAGGGCGTGAAAAAATGGTGCGCCAAGATAAATCACACTTGAGTTGCAGACATTGCAAGAAGTCCGGCCATGAGATAAGCTAATGTTTTGAAATCATTTGCTACTCGGAATGGTGGGTGATGGTGGAAAAATTCATGGTGGAAGTGGGAGAGGCAAGGCTGCTTCTCGTGGGGCTGGACGAGGCAATAATGGTTCAGTTCGAGCAAACACAACAACCAACAGCGGATATGTGTGGTCCGATATTTAGACATCTGCCTCAACAACTGTTGGCACAACTCGATTTTCGATAGGAGCAGCTATTGTAGTAGAAAATTCCAATAGTGCATCCCCTCATCAAACCTTCTCAGCCGAACAATGGAAGACTCTTGTTGGACTTCTTAGTAATACTAGACTTTCAGAGGATCGCTTGAATGGTATGTTTGATAATTCTGTATGGATAATTGATACAAGAGCCTCTAATCATGTCACTGGTAGTATGGCTCTATTATGTCACTTAAGTGATATTCTTGACTGTCCAGTTGGTCTTCCTAATGGTGACGATGCCATTGCTACGAAAAAGAGGTCCATGGTGTTGACAAAAAAAATAACTATTCAGAATGTTCTTTTTGTGCCCAATTTAAGTTGCAATTTAATTTCGGTTTCACAAATTAATGATGATATGTAGTGTATTGTCCAATTTAACTCTCATATACTCCCTCCGTCCCGATTCACTTGACACCAAAGAGGTGGGCACGGTAACTAAGAAAAAGTAAGAGAGATAATTAATTAAAGAAAATGTTGTGAGTAGAAAAGGTAAAGTAGGAGAGAGAATGAGTGGAGAGAATAGTTATTTGATTGGTGTTGTGAGTGTAAAAACTTTCCATTTTGGGCAGTGTCAAGTGAGGTGGGATGGACCAAAATGGAAATTAGTGTCAAGTAAAGTGGGACGGAGGGAGTATGTGTTATACATGATCAGTCAAGGGAGTTGATTGGAACGGGTGTTAGACGAGATGGACTTTACTACTTCAAATGAGCAAATATAATTCATCATATTTTAGTAAATAAAGCATCATCTACCTTAGAACTTTGGAATAAGCGAATGGGACATCCATTTAAAAGAATAGTAAATTTACTCCCCCTGTTAGTGATTCTAAGTGTAGTATCAATAAAACTTGTGAGGTATGTTTTCATGCAAAATAACATAGAGACAAATTTTTGTTAAGTGGCAATAGGTCTACTAGATTTTTTTGAAAAAAATACATTGTACATTGTGGGGATTTTATAGAAATACCTCTTCTTGTGGTCCACATTATTTCTTCACTATCATTCATGATTATTCTCGTGCAGTCTGGGTTTATTTGTTGGTTGACAAAACTGAAGTATTTCAAGTGTTTATGTTCATTTGTTGCTATGGTAAATCGGCAGTTTAATCAAAAGATTAAGACAGTGCAAAGTGATAATGGTAACGAGTTGAGGTTTTATTAGATTTATTTTCTGCCATGTGAGTTTTCTTTCAAGCAACTTGCGTTGAAACTCCTCAACAAAACGAGAGAGTTGAAAGAAAACATCAGCGTATTTTGAATGTGGAAAGGGCTTTGAGTTTCCAAGTCAATCACTCAATTTATTTTTGGGGAGAAGTTATTCTTGCTTCTGCTTACTTAATTAATCGAATCCCATCTCCCTTGTTGCATAACAAAACCCTCCATGAAATTCTGTTTGGCAACCCCGCTTCTTATACTACCATTAGAGTATTTGGTTCTTTATGTTTGCTCACAATCAAAAAGTAGATGGTAATAAATTTGTTAGTAGTAGTCGAAAGTGTATATTTTTGGGGTATCCCTTTGGAAAAAAAGGATGAAAATTCTTTGATCTAGACACTAAATAATTTTTTGCCTCTAGAGAAGTAAAATTTTTTTAGGACATTTTTCCTTTTAAAGAACTCGAAACGACGAACATTTTTCCTAGCATATTGCTGACTTGAATGGGGAGATCGACTTAGATTTTGTTGATTATGATCCGGAAACCCCAGCTCCTATTACACCGGTTGTGCAGCATGATGTTCAGACATCTGTCGCCACATCTGTCGACACATCTACCGCTCCATCTCCAACAACAACCATGGATAATAATAACTTGGATCCAGTTCTTGATAATCAGCCTACTGAACTGGATAGGGGAATGTGCGAGAAGCTTCATTTAGTTCGTCTTCGTGACTTGTGGTTCACACGATTGATGCTGAAAGTCCATCTCTCGTCACACCCTCTCCTCAACTTTTCTCAAGTACTCCTCACCCTATAACACATTATATGAACTGTGACAATTTCTCTATGCAACGTCGAAATTTTCTTGCAGTACTAACTTTAGGCAAAGGGCCGATGTCCTTTCGTGAAGTCATGACGGACAAATGGTGAAAATAGTCAATGCACGCAATAATCAAAGTCTTGGAAGATAATAACATTTGAACCTTAGAGCCTCTACCACCAGGAAAAAGGGCATTGGGTAATCAGTGGGTTTATCGCATCAAATATCGTTCTGATGGAAGTATCGAAAGATTAAAGTCTCAGTTAGTGGTCTTCGAAAACCATCAAATATGAAGCTACATCTAGATTTTGAAGTAGTCTATATGAAGCTACCTCTAGATTTTGAGTCCTCCAATTCAAATATGGTGTGTCGTTTGGGTAAGACATTATATAGGTTAAAACAAGCTCCAATATGTTGGTTTGCAAGCTCGTTCATGCCATAAAGGGGTATGAATTTTTTCAATCCTATTCTGATTATTCTTTGCTCACCTTCACAAAAGGTGTTGTTCAGATGAACGTGCTTGTGTAGGTTGATGATCTCATTATCTCTGGGAACAATTCCGCTGCCCTACTTAAGTTCAAAGCCTATCTCTGAGTGATTGTTTTAAACGAAGGATATTGGGCCTCTTAAATATTTTCTTGGCATTGAAAGTATGCTCTGGATATTATTATGAAACAGGAATATTGGGAGCAAAACTTGCATATTTTTCTATTATCCAAAATCACAAGCTGAACTAGCTACAGACAAGGAGCTCTCTGATCCAGAAGAATACAAACATCTTATGAGTCATCTCATTTATCTTGATGTTACACATTCATATTTGGTCTACTCAGTACATACTTTATCTCAGTTTATGCAAGCTTATAGTGTTGAACGTTGGGAAACTGCTTTACGAGTTGTTCGATACCTTAAGGGACACTTGGTCAAGGCATTCTCTTGACAAGTGACAATAACTTGACTCTAACAGGTTGGTGTGATTCGGTTTGGGCAGCATACCCTATCACTTGTAAGACTCTCACATGTTGACTGGGTTTTCATGATAATTCACCTATTTCATGAAAAACCAAGAAATAGTGTCACAATCTTCTGCTGCAGAGGCCGAATATAGATTTGAGGCGGTTTACTTGTGAATTGAAATCTTTTACTTAGTTTAGGAGTTTATCATCCAAAGGCTATTCCTTTATTCTGTGATAGTCAATCGGCTATACATCTTGCTTAAAATCCGATTTTTCATGAAAGATTAAAGCATATTGAGGTTGATTGTCATTTTGTTCGTGATGCAGTCAAAGAAGATCTTATTGGTCATTCCTTTGTTCCTTCATCTACACAGTTGGTGAATATATTTATCAAAGCTCTTGGCAAAATGCAGTTTAATTTTCTTCTCATCAAGTTGGGCATTTTGAATCCCCCTGCTCCAACTTTAGGGGGTATGATATATGGGATCTTCTAATGTAATTAGTAGATTCGATTCTTTTTATTTATGGTTACTAGTTTATTTACTTGTCGCCTACTCAATTTCTTATAATCATTTTCGAAATAGTTTTCTATTTATTGTACTATATATATTTGGATGAATAATGTTATTATTGATGTATTAATAACAATTTTTAAAATGATATACAAATAATCAATTTTTATATTACTCTCTCCGTCCCAGATCAAGGGTCATGGGGGGATTTCACGCTTCTTAAGATTTTTTTTTTAAAAAAATGAATAAAAGTTAAATGTGGGATAGAGAATAATAGTTAATGATTGTTTTTTTTTGTAAATATGTTAACTTTATAAGGGTATAATGAATGTTTTTTTTGTAATATGGGGTAGAAAATAGTAGTTAATGATTGGTTTTTAATAGGAGAGAGAATGAGTGGGAGAAATAGTAAGTTAATGATTGATTTTTTTGTAAATATGTTAACTTTATAAGGGTATAGTGAATATTTTTTTTTGTAAATATATTAAATTATAAGGGTATAAATATATTCAAAAATTTGCCATTTAAGAAAAGGGACTCTTGATCTGATACGGACCAAAAGGGAAAGTAGGACTCTTGGTCTGGGACGGAGGGAGTATTTTTTTTTCAAAATTTAATTTAATTTAATACTCCCTCCTCCCAAAATGTTTGTCTCATTTGACTTTTTTGTTGAACGTTGACCACAAATTTATGAGAGATTAATTATGTTCATGAAATTCTAAAAATTCCTGTTGATTCACCATTAATAATATTATCAACAACAAATTTCATGAACATGATTAATCTCTCATAAATTTGTGATCAAAGTTCAACAAAAAAGTCAAATAAGACAAACATTTTGGGACCGAGGAAATATATATTTATTATAGTACCGATGAAGTACATACTAACTTCCCGTTCAAAAAATGTCTTAACAATTATAGTGTAATAGATTGAGAATACTCACTTCCCATAAACACAAATAAAAAAATATGACACTTATTTTATTTTGAGATTAGGGTTTAGTAGGTAAGGCCTAATAAGTTAGGCAGTCTAATGTGGCCTTGGCCATATGTAGTAATCCGTGAAGCAGAGCAAAATGGTGGTGGGTTAAGGCGACTGGATTAAGAAGAAGATTTCAAGCCCAAGGCTGGCATAAGACCAAACTTTCCTTGATGTTAGGCATTTCTGTCTGGTCCTGCAAATTCTTACATGCTAAATCACTTGTTCCTTGGTACTAAGAGCAACTTCAATAATTTTCAATAATTTGGTATTATTTGATACCGAAATTGAACAAAAACATTAAAATGGTACAATTTCAGCAGATATCTTTCACAATATCCAACGACTTACTTCAAATCTTGCAGCAAATTAGAATATTTTCAGAATATTTTTATTATTTCATTTAATTAAAATATTTTTTATTAATCATATTTAATATTTTAACATATTTTCCAAATTTTGTAATTTTTGTTTAAAAAATTAATGGTACAAATTGAATAGTTTTGCTTAAATGAAAAAAAAAAATACAAAATTCAATAATATAAATAATAAATAATAAATATTAAATTAAAAATATATAATATCTCCATCTCAAAATGAATGTACAACATTTGTTCATAATTAATATCTGAAAAAAATGATTATTCATTTTGGGACGGAAGAGGAAGTAGTAATTTCAAAAAAAAAAAAGAAAAGGGAAAAGTGTAAAAAGTAAAGCGCGAGTACATGAAATTCACAAAAAAAAAGGGAGGAAGAGGTTTAGCACAAGAGAAATACATGCGCCAAATTTGACGCGTCTTCTTACCCGCGCCAAAATAGCGAGCAATATATAGTCGTTGTTGGAGGAGAATTTCTCATTAAATTGGCGTTGGCGCGACATGGCGTTGATGTTGGAGATAGTCTAACAAGCCAAAGAAATAACACACAAAAATATAACCATAACTAATATTCCCTCCTGCAAATTACGCATTCATCGCTCAACCAAAACACCACAAACCAAATACTGACCAATGTGTTTATGCATGTAGATATTAAACCAATTAACTCTTTTCATTTATCATTATTAATATTCTTACTAAATCACTTGTTATCTTTTTTCAAGACTTGGATCAAGTCGGGCCAAGTTAGACAGTCTAACGTGGGCTTGGCCATATTTGGTGCGGGTTAAATCGATTGGGTGATGAGGTGGAAAACAAGGCTTTCAAGTTTTTGGAAAACAAGGCTTTCGAGTTTTTGGAGACTTTTGAGCGTGTACGTACACAGAGAAATGAGCATTAATTTTTGATTCTGGTTGAACCATGGAACGAATAACATATCAAATCGAAACTCTTTTCGAGAGAAGTCATGGACATCACCCCATGTCACAAGCGTTTTAAGTCATAAAGCCCAAATATTGGCAATCAAACGGGCTCATGAAATTTTATCATTTTTTTTTTTGGATATTTTCGTAATATTTACTTAATTAGGGATATTTGCATTTTAGGGTTTTGATACATAAATACTATGTTTAAAGAGTTTTGAACGCAGTTTTTTGCTGTTTGATATTGAAGTTTATTTTCGATTTTCGATACTTTTTACGGTAGCACCTCAACTACGGCCTTCGCCCTTTCAAAGAAAGTTGAAGAATTCGTTATTGACAATTGCGAGAGATTCAACAGTAACATTTGTTATCTTAAGTCTTCCGCTACGGCCGACTGGTTAAAGAATATTTTAAGCTAAACCAAGGCCTCAATGCTTATGAACCTGTCTAAATAGACCCAAATCTTAGGAAATGAGAACAAACTAGCTGGTATTCTTAAATTTGATTTGATGTTGTGCAACGTAGCGAAAGCAATTGACAAAATAATACACAAAAGCAATTGAGAATCGAAAGAGAGAGAGAGAGATTGTATTTGGGATTATGAACTTCTGATTTCTTATTCGGCTGTCAATACTATGTTATTTTACATAATTTGTCAGGATATCATGCCATCACATCCAACATTTGATTTAACAATAAATTTTGTTCCTGGAATGTTTTGAATCAATGTATACATGTGACTGTCAGTAACATGATTCATATATAGGAGCTAAAATACAATCTCAGCAATTTGCATTTTCCCAATATCTTCTTGCCTTCACACACAAATTTTGTCATGGCTTAACACACAGCCCATCCAAATTCATCGTTAATTTCGACAAAGTTATTGCTTTCCTTTATATGCCTTTACTCCCACCGCTTAAAACCTCTTTATTTCCAACATGTAATCCATCCGTCCTATATATTTTTCTTTTTTATCTGTTTCAAAATAAATGTCGCATTTCTATGTAGAGAAAGAATTTCTACGTAGAGAAAGAAATTTAGTCGTATTCCTACGTAGAGAAAGAAATTTAGTGCAAATTTATCATTGTACAAGTAATTAATGTATAACCTAGTGCAATTTTATCATTTTTTTTTCTAGACGGAGGGAGAGTATATATACTCCTAGCTTCCATCCCATTAGAAAAGATACAAAATAGGTTTTGCAACCAAATTAAGGAAAGTGTATAGTGGAGTAAGTGTTGTAAGTATGAAAAGTGAGGTGGGAGAGAAAAAGTGAGACAAGAATAGTACGTGGATAGATGATGTGAGTATGACAAGTGAATTTTATTAATAAACAAGTATTAAAAACTTTTCTTTTTGGGCTTATATATTTTGTAATGAAATACCAAAATGGGGTTTTTGTTCCTTTTGTAATGGGACGGAGTGAGTATATATTTAGAGTTGCACCAAACAATCCACAATTGATCATTCTTATAGTATTCACATGGCTACCTTAATCTTATTCCTCCTTGCCATTCTAATCCTTCTTTCACCTCTCACTTCATCAAGACCAGCACCCACTTACATAATTCACATGAACTCATCAGCCATGCCTAAGATTTTCTCAAACCACCACCACTGGTACTCCACCACCCTTTCTTCTCTACCAACCACCACCGCCGGCGGCCACCACATCTACACCTACAACAATGTCATCAATGGCTTTTCTGCAACCTTATCTCCCTCACAACTCTCCCTCCTTAAAAATTCCCCCGGCTTCATATCTTTCACTAGAGACATGCCAATCACCACACACACAACACACACACCTCAGTTCCTTGGCCTAAACGCAGTTTCCGGTGCATGGCCAGTGTCAAATTATGGCAAAGATGTAATTATTGGAGTTATTGATTCTGGTATATGGCCAGAAAGTAAGAGCTTTGATGATGATGGAATGGGTGAAATCCCTACTAGATGGAAAGGCGAATGTGTGAAGGGTAATATTGAGATGAATTTTTCAAGATTGTGTAATAAAAAGATTGTTGGAGCTAGGTTTTACAATAAGGGTTTGCTTGGTAATAAGCCTGACGCGAATATTGGGATGAATTCTTCGACCGATACTGACGGACATGGAACTCATACTTCATCAACAGCAGCTGGGAATTATGTCGAAAATGCTTCTTTTTACGGTTATGCCCCTGGGACTGCACGAGGAATGGCACCAAGGGCGCGTTTGGCAATCTATAAAGTTGTTTGGAATGGTGATGGTTATGGTTCTGATGTTCTTGCTGCCATTGATGAAGCCATTTCAGATGGAGTTGATGTTCTGTCTTTGTCAATAGGGCTTGATGGATATCCTTTGTATGAAGATCCTGTTGCTTTGGGCTCATTTGCAGCAATGGAGAAGGGTATTTTGGTCATTTCTTCAGCTGGAAATGCAGGACCTTGGTTTGGAACTTTGCATAATGGTATACCATGGCTAGTGAATGTTGCTGCAGGTACAACTGATCGCGATTTCAATGGTGTTGTTGCTCTTGGAAATGGGATTTTAATTCCCGGGACAACTCTTTATCATGGTAATTCTTCGGTTCCCGAATTACCCCTTGTTTTAGTGAATGCTTGTGATAAAAGAGAGAATCTAAAGCAAATTAGGAACAAAATATTAGTGTGTGAAGATAAAGATGGCTCTGTTGGCAGCATGGTTAAAAATGCAGCCTCAGAAAATATAGCTGGTGGGATTTTCATTTCAGATAGTAAAAACATAGAATTTTACGCAAAAACCACATTCCCATCTGCCTTTCTAAGCCTAGAAGATGGAAAAACGGTAGTTGATTACGTAAAAAACAGTTCCGAACCAAGGGCAAGAATGGAATTTCAGAAAACTAGGTTAGGAATAAAGCTAGCTCCCATGGTGGCTAGTTATAGTTCAAGAGGGCCATCTGCAAGCTGTCCGAGTATACTGAAGCCCGATATCATGGCACCGGGAACACTCATTTTAGCATCATGGCTGCAGAATATTCAGCAGTCAGATCATGCATCGAAGGGTAGTTTCGGAAATTTCAATATTATCTCGGGCACATCCATGGCTTGCCCTCATGTAGCTGGAATTGCAGCCTTGGTAAAAGGTGCACATCCAGAATGGAGCCCTGGAGCCATTCGGTCAGCCATCATGACCACGGCTAATCCGTTAGATAATTCGTTAGAACCCATAAAAGATAACGGAGATAATAAGAATGTTGCTAGTCCTCTAGCTAAGGGAGCAGGACATATTAGTCCAAACAAAGCACTCAACCCAGGGCTAGTGTATGATGTGAGTGGAAAAGACTATATTAGCCTTCTTTGTGGGATGAATTTTACGTCGAAGCAAATTCAGATGATTACCAGATCGCCTTCTCTGAATTGTTCGGACCCGTCTTTGGATCTTAATTATCCATCTTTTATAGCATATTTTAAGGATAATGATACTGAAACGTCTTCTTCAAGGGTTGAAGTGGTGGTCAAAGAGTTTCGGAGAACGTTGACTAATGTTGGGAGTGATAGAAGATCGGTATATGAGGCAAATTTGACCGGTATGAGTGGGTTCGAGGCGGAGGTGGAGCCGGAGAAGTTAGTTTTTGAGAAGAAATATGAGAGGAAGAACTATAAACTTAGATTGAAGGGGCTAAAAATGATGAAGGAGATGGTGGTTCATGGTTCTATTAGTTGGGTAGATGTTGAAGGTAAATATGTTGTCAGAAGTCCTATTGTGGCTACTAGGTTGAATATCAATCTTTTGAAATGAGAAAATTAATGTATTGGATGCTACCGTTGCTAGTTTGGTGCTACGAAACATGTGTGGGCGTTTATGTTGTAATAAGTACTCCCTCTCTCTCTCTCTCTATCGTTCGTAGATGCAAAGTTTTGGCCTTACATAGAAATTAAAAAAAGTGATGTAAAAAAAAAGTATATAGTGAAATAAATTTTGTGAGTATGGAAAGTGATGTAGGAAAGATAGTGAGATAGAGAATAGTTAGTGGATAGTTATTGTGAGTATGACAAGTGGGTCCCACCAGTGGCGGATCCAGGAAATTTTGTTACTGGGGGCCAATTTTTTTTTATATTTTAGTTTATAATCTTCGATATACAAAAGCACTTTTTAGCTAGTAAATTTAGAAAGTCATATAAAAAACATACCTGAAAGTACCGTTCGAGTTTATTGACTTGCTATTTTCGAACATTTTGTAACCCAAAATATCTAGATTTTATGAAGAACACGAAGAAATCATATGAGTTCTTCAAGAATCGGAAGAACATGAAGAACACCCATGAACCTAGATTTACCAAAACATAACCAAAAATGCATAAAATGTATATCAAAATGACCCTAAGAAGAAATCTAGCAAGAATCTGAGTATAAAAACATCACAAAATGAAATCATGAAAACCGAGAAGTTAGGTCTGAAAACCCAAACACAGAATTTTAAGCATATGAACATGAATCTAAGCATGGATTGTGAAATAAATTACATATACTAACTCGAGATCATCATATAATTACAGTATAGCAAGAAATTTCAACAAAAAGTACAGATCTTAGTCAAAGATTAAAAACAATTTAATCTCTTATAAAAACACGAAAATGGCATATTTTGAACAAGAAGAAAATGGGATTTGAAATTCTTACCATGTCGTTGTTGGGTGCTTTCTCTTTGGGAGCAACAATTGCAGATTTCTTAGTAGCTATTTCAACAGATTATAAAGAGAGAAATATTGATAAAATAATGCAAAGAGAAATAGAGAAAGACTGTGAGGGTGTAAAAGGACAGAGGGAGTAGTGGAGAAAGAAAATGGAAATGGGTGTAAGAGATAACGGAGGGAGAAGGTGATGCGTATATATATGCGTTGTTAGCTATTTATAAAAAAAAAATAAAAAAATTAAAAGTCAGTGGGGGCCACGGCCCCCTCTGGTTCCTTAGTGCCGCCGCCCCTGGGTCCCACAAATAAAAAAATAATAAAAATCTTTCCATTTTTGGGTTGTGCCCTTTCAAAATGGGACGCCCGAAAAGGAAGCCTCTTCGAACGGGACGGATGAAGTATAGTTTTGCCCTCCAAACTTGTGTAAAAATAATTTAATCAGTTTTTATTTCCAAACTTGTACCAGATGGGCATAAAATTATAGGATTGGAGGGGAATATTTGTCATGGATCTTATAGCACAAGCAAGAACATATTTACATAATTAAATAACAAAGTGTTTATATTTTAAAAACCACCCACAACCACCACCATCACCAACCAACAACACTTATGTAGGGATTCAATCAGAGTATCAATCACAGCATAAAACAATAGGAGGATTAACAAGAAAATAAAGAAAAGTAATCACAAGAACACACAACAATTGTTAACACATTTAGTCACAACAATAATGACTACCTTTGGAGTGCTATCAAGCCATGATATCAGTTAATATCGCTCAAATTTGATGTTACAATTTATTTATAGACTATCACATGTATTTGTAGTGAACAACAAATCTAGTCCTAGGTTTACAAGTATTCATGTCCAAAAAAGTAAATTACTTTCTTTCCAAGTAAGATATCTGTTGCAAAAAGGAAACTTGATCAATCAAGAATTGCCTTACCCACAACCATGCAAAATCACATGGGCCTACGAAACCTTTTGTTCATCTACGCACAACCGTGCCCTTTGCGTTGTACGGTTGTGCAAAACCCAACGTACAATTCTGAAGTCTCTGATCTCCTATGCACGATCGTGCCACCAACACGACCATGCCAACTGACTTTCACCCTCTTGAGATTCTTCCAGGTTCGAACTATATACCAACAATCTCTCATCTAGAGACTATATTTACTATACAATTGATTGATACCTAATTGATATACACAAATATGGGGAGAAGACTCAACGTGAGTTTCTCTTTTCTGAACTTTCATATATATATACAACCTTATACAAAGAGTCCTATATTTACTATACAATTGATTGATACCTAATTGATATACACAAATATGGAAGGGATATACACTACATATAAACTGATATTGATTCCTAAACTAATGGATATTTGGTGCTACAATCACTCCTAGAGTGATATGCTGAAGATGAGAGATTTATGGGTTTACACCCCCCGCAAGCTAAGCGGCACATGGTGGAGCTGCAGCTTGGAAGAAAGAAGATGAAGACGTGGTTTAGCAAGACCTTTAGTGAAGACGTCAGCAAGCTGATCAAATGTAGAGACGTAACGTAGGCGAAGAAAACCCCGTTGATGAAGCTCTCTTACAAAGTGATGATCGATCTCTATGTGTCGAGTACGAGCATGGAACACGGGATTTCGGGACATGTGTAGAGCTGATACATTGTCACAGAAGAGTCGTGGTGGAAACAGAAATAGCCCAAGTTCTCGAAACAAATAAGCGAACCAACGAAGTTCTGCAGCAGTAGTGGCTAAGGCACGGTACTCTGCTTCACTACTCGATCGTGCAACAGTTGTCTGTTTCTTGGCAGTCCATGCAACGAGATTGGGACCAAGAAATATACAAGCACCTGTAGTAGAGTGGCGGTCATCCGAAGAACCTGCCCAATCTGAGTCGGAGTATGCCGTGAGAGAGAGATCACTAGAACGGGTGAACCTAAGGCAAAAAGTGATAGTGCCTTTGACATACCTCAAGATTCTTTTCACGGCTTCAAAATGAGAAGTGTGTGGAGAGTGCATGTGTTGACAGACTTGATTAACCGCGAAAGCAATATCAGGTCTAGTCAAAGTGAGATATTGTAGACCTCCCACCATACTACGATATGTAGTGACATCTTGTAGTGGGTCGCCATCAAAAGATGAGAGATGTGACCCAGCAATAAGAGGTGTGGATACAGGTTTACAACCTTCCATGTTAAACTTTCGAAGAAGATCTGAAGCATACTTGGCTTGACTAAGTGAGAGAGTGTCGGAGGAGCGGAGAGTTTCAATACCAAGAAAATAACCCAGCGGACCTAGTTTCCGACTGTTGAAAGTAGCACAAATCTGATCTATGACTTGAGATACTTCGGTCGAAGATGACCCAGTAATTATGAAATCATCCACGTAGACCAAAATAGCAGTAGTAGATGTACCCGAATGACGGATAAAAAGCGAGCTGTCCGCTTTGCTATTGAAGAAATCGATGAATATGAGATGATCATGTAGTCGTTGGAACCACGCCCTAGGGGACTGTTTTAAACGGTAAATTGCTCTATGCAAGCGACACACGTGGTCGGGAAAATTTGGGTGACGAAATCCCGGAGGTTGAGCCATATATACTTCTTCTTGAAGATGACCATTTAAGAAAGCATTTCTAACATCCAGTTGTTGTAATGGCCAAGAGCGAGAATGAGCAATAGCCAGAAGAGTCCGAATAGTTGGGGGTTTTACTACGGGACTGAATGTTTCATCGTAGTCAACACCCTCTTGTTGAGTGTACCCTTGAGCGACTAGACGAGCTTTATGTTTTTCAACTAACCCATCAACACGCCTTTTAACTTTATATATCCACTTGCTACCAACGACATTCATAGTTGGAGTACGAGGGACAAGGGTCCAAGTGATATTCTTGTGCATGGCTGAAAGTTCTTCATGCATAGCTTTGTTTCAATGAGGGAGTGGGGCAGCCTGTTTGAGGTTTTTAGGCTCAAAATCAAGGGAATCTGCAGTGGTGGCAGACAAACCAAAAGGAAGAGCATGCTTGGAGGTACCTGTTGAGGCGAAGTCTGCAATTTTCTTTGGTTTGAAGATGCCTGTCTTAGCCCGAGTCAACATGGGATGATGATTTTTGAGGTCATGGGAGAAGGGGCCCAGTAGAGGAGTGGAGTTGGACTACACGCCGCTTGGACCTCCGAAGAAGAGCCACTGTGTTCAGAAGCATGTAGTTGAGTTGGACTGCAGTTAGGCTCAAGAGAGGAGTTGTGCCTATGTCCTTGTGAGCAAGCCGAGGGAGAAATGGGATCAGCCTGGTGGGTCGGCCTGATGGTCTGGACCGCAGAAATAACAGGCTGGTCATTATGGACTTGATCAACAGCGGCATGAGTTGGACCAACAAAAGAAGAGGGCTGGTTTGCTGAATTGAAGTCCATATGAACTGCAGATTGAACTTGGGAGTGGGCCATGGGGCTGGATGCAACACCAGTTCCTGTGGAAATACTTTGAGACATAGGAAATACATTTTCATCAAATATCACATGCCTCGAAATATAAAGACGCCCCGTGGTACGGTCTAGACAACGATACCCTTTTCGAAAGTTATCATATCCAAGAAATACACAAGGTGTAGATTTCGGCATTAATTTGTGACGATTATACGGAACGAGATGGGGAAAACATAAACACCCAAAAGTTTTGAGTATTAAATAATCCGGAGTCCGTTTCAATAATTTCTGAAAAGGAGAAATGTAACCAAGAAGTCTCATGGGGAGACGATTAATGAGGTATACCGCCGTATTGAAAGCCTCTAACCAGTAAGATTGAGGAACTCCGGATTGAGAAAGAAGACATAATCCCATTTCCTCTATATGTCTATGTTTTCTCTCGACAGTACCATTCTGTTGGGGAGTATGAGGGCAAGTGGATTGATGTTTAATGCCATGGGTTTTTAAAAAACACTCGAAAGCACGATTCATGAATTCACCCCCCATCCGTTTGGATTGTTTTGATAGTATGAATTGCCCCAATTTTTCGGCTAAGTTGATTTTCTACTTGAGTTTTGAACATAGAAAAAACATTCAACACATCCGATTTTCGAAGTAAAGTGTAAAACCATACAAAACGGGAAAAATCATCTACTATGCTTAAATAATAGCGAAATCCACTAATTGAAGGCTCAGGGGACGGACCCCACACATCTAAATGTAAAATTTCCAACGGTTCAACAGAATGAAAAGTACGATAATGAAAAGGGAGATTACAAGATTTCCCAATCAGACAAACATGACAAAAAGTATTATTGTTCGAAGAACCTAAAATAGGAATAGAAACACGACTGAGAAGAGACTTGAAAACTTGAGACGACGGATGGCCAAGACGATCATGCCAAGTGGAAGATGATGCACGCTCCCCAAGATGTGCCAGAGGGTTGATCCGGGAAGAGGAATCGAACCGGAGAGTATAAAGTCCGTCAGCGCTACTGCCAGAAAGAATGGTCCGCTTCAAAGAAACAATTATTATCATAAGAGAAACGTCGAATAGATAATAAAGATCTACTTAAATTTGGAACACAAAGAACATTGCAAAGAAAAAAATTACGATTTTGAAGAGAGAATTTAGAATGACCAATATGAGAAATAGGGAGTCGAGTACCGTTTGCAACTGTAACCGAATCACTACCTTGGTATGGAGTAATATGTGTGAGGCCCTCCGGTGATGAGGTCATATGATTAGTGGCCCCAGAATCTAGAACGTAGGACGGAGTCATGACAGGAGCACCCGAAAAAGATGGGTATTCTGGGTTGTAGGGAAGATGAGCCATTTGGGGAGGATATTGGGAAGTGTGGCTGTAGTAGGCATAATTTCCACGGCCAGGGCAATCAGGGGCATTGTGGTCTGGATTTTTGCACAATTGGCAGGCTGTGTGTGAAACATGGTTGAAGGGGTTAGGAGGGGTGTACATGAGATTTGGCCTAGGAGAGTATGTGGAGGGTTTAGGCTGAGGGGAAAATTTAAAACTTGTTTGTGGGGTGGGTAAAATTACCTCTTTTTTTTTGCCCATCGCTTCTACTATTGGAGAATTGTTGTCCCCCCTTTCCCTTTCTATTTCCACGGTTCTTGCTGGGATTTGGAGCACCACCGGTAGGATTGAAGGAGTGGTGGCGAGGCTTAGTAGTTGTGCCGACAAGGAGAGCTGATGTTGGGTGCAAGGCAGCGGTGGAGAAACGAGATTGCAAGTCTTCCTCTTGCAACAGAAGATCTGAAGATCATCCAACGTGGCTACTGGACGATTGTTCTGGGAAGTAATAAATTCCTTATAGGAATGTCCGAGCCCAGCCACGATGCGTTGCTGCAAGTCCTCATCAACAATGATTTCACCAGCTTTGGCGAGGGCATCCGACAGAGAGACATCATGAAGAAAGTAATCGTCAATGGTTGTGTCGGGTTTCTTACTCAGTGCATTCAAATCAGTCTTAAGCTTTTGAATGTGAACTCGAGATTTTCCTCCAAACCGTTTCTCTAATAGTGCCCAAGCAGCAGGAGCATTTTCACAGGGATTAACTCTTGACTGGATTTTAGCGAAGACAGTGGCTTTAATCCAGCCAAGAACGAGACTCGACGCTTGAAGGAAAAAATCCCTATCAGGGTTGGACGAACCATCTGCGAGTTTGGCTGGTGGCAGAGTAGTTTTTGTCACAGCCGAGGTAATTCTATAGGTTGAGAGTACTATATAGAATAGGGATCTCCAATTTAAGTAATTGTCATTGGTGAGATGACAATGACCTAGATAGGACTGGATGTTGAGATTGAGAGGGAGAGTTTGGGTTACAGCGGAAGAAGAAGAAGGAGATTTAGAGTTGACTGATGGGGTGGAGTCAGTCGGATTTGTCATGGCTCCGTTCAAGAGGATCGTGATACCATCTAAGACAAATAGTTTGGGGAGAAGACTTAACGTGAGTTTCTCTTTTCTGAACTTTCATATATATATACAACCTTATACAAAGAGTCCTATATTTACTATACAATTGATTGATACCTAATTGATATACACAAATATGGAAGGGATATACACTACATATAAACTGATATTAATTCCTAAACTAATGGATATTTGGTGCTACAATCACTCCTAGAGTGATATGCTGAAGATGAGAGATTTATGGGTTTACAGACTAACCAACCATGTTGCTTTCTGTCAAGCTCCCACCCGAGTTTGACTCCCGTGAAACAAATGTCAGTGACCAACTATGCAATTGGTAGCGCCCGACCTCCTTTTCTAGTTATTCAAGTGAGTTGAAGCTGAGCTAAGCTTCAATGTATCTGCCAGTTCATCAATACTCTGAAGTGATCCTCCTTGCATATCCCCGCTCACTTGCTTGCTAACCATCGATCCTGAACAAAGCTAATCCACGTGCCTCACACAATCACAGTCACTTTTGTGCTCCCTTGGCAACCCATCACATCATTGTTCTATATCCTTCTCCAATGTGGCTAAATTAACTACTCCCTCCGTCCCAGACCAAGAGTCCAACTTTTCCTTTTGGTCCGTCCCAGACCAAGAGTCCCTTTCTTTAAATGAAAAGTTTTTGAATATATTTATACCCTTATAATTTAATATATTTACAAAAAAATCATTCATTATACCCTTATACAGTTAACATATTTATAAAAAAAACAATCATTAACTTACTATTCCTCCCACTCATTCTCTCTTCTTTTAAAAAACCAATCATTAACTACTATTCCCTACCCCATATTACAATAAAACCATTCATTATACCCTTATAAAGTTAACATATTTACAAAAAAAAACAAACAAACATTAACTACTATTCCATATTCCACATTTAACTTTTATTCATTTTTTAAAAAATTTCTTAAGAAGCGTTAAATCCCCCCCGAGGACCCTTGATCTGGGACGGAGGGAGTATATTTTACCTACGCCAGCCGACACGAACCTCTTCTTTTCTACCAACATTTCGTTTCGTGAAATTTCTCTTACCATGATGATCTCGTCCCCACCATCCTCCGTAAGGATGTGCCCTCATTTTTCCCGCATGAATCATGTTTAACGTGATATACAACATATTTTCCACGCTGCCATGAGCTACCAAAGCTAGCTCAGCGATTTACCTTCCATGTCCCACAAGCGAAGGTCACCACACAACCTTTCTTGTCAGGTTGCCTTATGGAAATCAAGTTCCTCTTCAAGTTCGTAATGTATTGCACATCACGAAGCTGCAACATTGTCACATTCGTTGCTTTGAGCCAAACGGCCCCATTTCTAATGACCATGATTAGATTATTATCTTCCAAATGAACAACCTAAAATCGCCCGAAGCGTACTGCTCCATCCTTTTTTTCACTAGTGCACGAATGAAACCCCACGATCGAATCAAAACCTACGAATCTGTTGGACTGCACTGACCTAAGATCAATGCACTCTCTATCTCTTCATTGACATTCAATTCCTTTCCACCGCCAGACCGCTCCAAACATCCTCTCATAAAGTGTACCTTCTACCTACACTCAAAACAAGTAATTGCCTTTTTGCCTCTCTTACAATTTACTGGCACTTAGCCCAAGCCCCAGTGTCTCTTCTTGCTTTTCCTACAAATTTCTTCGCCAACGGTCTGACAAAGATGAGAATAAGATCAATGCTAGTACCTCGTCGTCCAGAGTAAGACTCACGGAATATATCTGGGTTGCAGTAGACTTGAATTTACTTATATGATTTGTTGCCGACATGCCCTCCATCATCCTTATGTTCAACAACTTCCTCATCAAATGAGTCTTGTTAGCCATTGATTGTGTCTCGTATATTCTCACTAACATCTCTAACATCTCCATGGGAGTCTTCACCTCTAACACATTCTTCAACACGTCCTTCGCCATCATTTGCTAATAAGCCCTAACGCTTTACGGTCTATGACTGCACAAAATGGGTCCTTCACATCTGCCGGTTTATCCTTTAATGGGAGATATAGATCCTTGTTTCACAAAACATCCTCGACCTATGTCTTCCAGAACTTGAAATTTGTCCCATCAAACTTTTCAATCAACACCTTATTATCATCCTTCAATGCCCTAACAAAATCCATGACAACAAGCACAAAGCTTTGAATCGAAATTCAAAGCTCTAATACCAGTTGTTGAGGTTCGATCAGAGTATCACGGCCTAATGCAATAGGATGATTAACAAGATAATAAAGAAAAGTAATCACAAGAACACCCAAAAATTGTTAATCCATTTCTTCACAACATTGACTACTTCTAAGGGCGCCACCAATCCAGGATATCAACTAATATCGCTCAAATCTAATGTTATTATTAATTTTAGGCTATCACATGTATGTATAATGAACAATAAATCTAATATTAGGTTTACAAGGATTCATGTTCGAGAAAGTAAACTACTTTATTTCCAAGCAAGAGATTTGCTGCAAAAAGAAAACAGGATCAACCAAGAATTATGGAACCTGCCTGCCTTACGCACGATCGTGCGCTATGATTTGGCACACCCGAGAGAAATCACATGGGGCTACGAAACCTTTTGTTCCTCTTCACACGACCGTGCCTTTTCCTTGCACGGTAGTACAAACCCGACGCACCATTCTTAAGTTTCTGATCTCCTATGCACGACAATGCCAGCAGTGCCAATAGATTTTCACCCTCCTTGAGATTCTTCCAGGTTAGAACTCTATACTAACACACCATTACCACCACCAACACCACCATCATCATAATCATTACTAGTACTTCACCACCACTGCAACTTACCACCAATACCACCACTTCACCGCCACCTAACCACCACCTACCTCACGACTAACCACCATATCCATCATCACCATTACCACCAGGTCCGTCACCTTCACCACCATTCTCTACTAACCACCAACACCACAATCACCTTCACTTTTCCACTACCATCACCACTACTTATTATAGTCGAGTTTTAATATTGATGGTATGTTAATGTTTGTGACAGTGGTGTTGACAGTGGTATGTTAAAGTATGTGAAATAAATTATATATTAATGTGTTGATTTTAGTGATGGTGGTGTTAATGATGGTAGATGATGACATTTTTTGATATAAGCACTTTGTGATTAATTATTCAAATAATATCATGTACTACGAGATTCATGTAAATATGCATTTGTAATCATACACTAGAAATTGCATGTGTGCAATTTTTTTAAGTGTTTTTTTTTTCAGAAAACAAAATTATATATATAAACAAACGCAATACAACTAGTATTTTACAAGAGTTGTTGAGCTCCAAAAGCAGAAAGTTTACGAGGGTTAAAGTGGCCTTGAATATCTCCTATCGTACTATTTACAACAAACATGGGAGGAACAACAAAGGCGGTATCAAAAGACTCGTGGAAAGCTGCAACTTTGGCTAGAACAGCTGCCACCGAGTTTGCTTCCCTATGCGCAAAATAGAGTCATAGCCTGTCAAAATAACCAAAAAGCTTTTTACAGTTCATGACCAAACTAGTGAATTGAGGAGGGACCCGCTTGTTCCTGCATATCAGAAAGAAAGCTACCTGAGAATGTGTTTCCACATGCAGAGATAATATATGTTTGTCCAAGTCTAAAAGAAGGCCATTGCATATAGCCCATAACCCTGCAATCATGTTAGTTGCGTAACCAATGCTTTGAGTAAAACCGCTAACACGTAATCCTTGTTGATTTCTAATGATGCCTCCTATGTCTGCTGATCCCGGGTTTCCTTTTGCAGCTCCATTTGTGTTTAATTTGAAAGTTGTAAATGATTAAGGTTGCCAAGCTTTTCAAGTATTACATCTTATATTCACATAGGTCACTTAGTCAACCATTTTGTTACGTTTAGAACATAAAATTGATTGGGTCAAATATACCCTCACTTTTCGTGAGTTTAAAAATAAGGGTGTCAATTGTTGAATTTAAGAGTATATTCGCATAAAAAAACATAAATCTATATTTTCCCCGTAAAAACATCTCAACTATGATTTCAATCTCAAGAGTGCTGAGGAGATTTCAAATGTCAACAAGAATCCACACTTGTATTCAGAAGGTACGCAATCTAATTAGATAGCTGTCTCATTTTGATCCGTTCAAAGCTTGTTTTCATATCCTCGCCCACCCATCAAGATAGACTTAATTACCTATTTTGTCCCCAAGATATAGTCACTTTTTCGTTTTCGTCGTAAATGTATTTTTTTTTCGTTTCCCCCCTTAACCTCATTTTTTTATTGATATTGTCCTTGCGTCAGTTGACCATCCATTTGACCGTTAAATATGCCCATGTGGCATGATCACGTCCTCAAATTGTTTATGTGAAATAATTACTACTTAGTCTACATACACTTGAAGCTAACATGAAAGTTTAGGGGTCAAATTGTACGTAAAATCTAGGGAGAAACGCGTTTCTCCATAAGTTATGGAGAAACGGGTCCCGACATGTCGCGCGACAATGAGCTAGATAGCCAGAAACCTATGAAAGTGATATCCAGAAACCTTCAAATGAATATCCAGAAACCTTCAAAATGTTTGGATATACATTGAAGGTTTCGGATATCCGTAAACCTTCAATAGCAATTTCGGATATGCCCTAACACATTTCGGATATGCACCTAACAGTTTTACGGATATGCACCCAACAGTTTACTGGATATACATTTCACATCCTTCTCGCTATCAAATACAAAGCTTCGGATATCAACCTGCAAAGCTTCTGCTATCAAATGCAAAGCTTCCGGATATCCGTAAGCTTTTGGTCTTGGCCTCGGGTTTTTTTTTCCTGATATACATTTCACATCCTTCTCGCTATCAAATACAAAGCCTTGATATCAACTGCAAAGCTTCTATCAATGCAAAGCTTGGATATCCGTAGCTTTTGGCCTTGGCCTTGGGTTTTTTTTTCCTGGTTATCAAACGTAAAGTTTTACATGAAAACACGTTTCTCCATAGTTATGGAGAAACGCGTTTCTCAGCAGACGCACTCCAAATTGTAATAGATGAAATTTGAAAACCCTACTTCATTAATAGTAGATCTGATACTTCAAAACCCAAAACTATTCCCTCCTCCATCTCTACTTTTCAACCGCCGCCTTCTGCACGTCCAACAACCACCACCACCACCACAACAGTCCAACATCAAATTCGAAAAGGATGACATTTTCTTCAAATTTGACTTCAAAATCAGATTCAAAACTTACGCACACATCACACAATCAATTTCTTCGTGACTTCACCTTCCGCAAGCTATTTCTCCTAAAAAAATCACCCAAGACCCATGTTTCTTTCTCTCACCGGAAGGTCCATTCATGCCCCACCTCTAATTTTCTCTCTCTCTCTTTCCAAACCCCCAAGATCAATCATTTCAAGGTAAACCTCATTACTCTAAATTTGGTGGGTTACACCCGATTTAATTTTCACTTTTCAACCATACATAGTCGAAAATTAAAATAAAATTCGATCAAACCCACTCGAAAATTAAAACAAATTCGGTCAAACCCTGCTGAATGTTTTAATTTTTTCGGTCACCTTCCACCGAATATTTGCACTTCCATCTTCCTCAAATTCATCTTCAATGGCGTACATGGAGATGGTCTGTCATGCTATTGCTGATGTCGATGTTAGCAAGTTTAAGTGGGTTATATCTTTATTGGGTAAACCCGGGAGAATATGACGGGTCATGTTCGTTTCGGAGAGCCCCTGTTTTGAATCATCAACGAACCAGAGAAAGCGCCGGCAAAGAGAAATCGGAGGATAGTCGGTTGTATTGTCCAACACCAATTCTCCCTCAATCCTCTTCAACCTCCTCCTCCTCTCTTTCTCTCTCTAAATCCCTAGGTTTTCCCTCCCACTGCCCCTGCTCTTCGTTGTCGTTTCAATGCCCGTGCTGATTTCAGAAATGGCCTTAAAAAAGTTATATTTTATACACTTTAACCCCTTAATACTTTCAACTCAGTCTATTTAATACTCCCTCCGTCCCAATCTAAATGTCCAAAAATGGGTCCGGCACGGGAATTAAGGAAAGTGAGGTAGGAAAAAGAAAAAGTGAGGTAGGAAAGAGAAAAAGTTTAAATGTTGTGAGTATGAAAAATTAAATAGGAGAGAGAATGAGTGGGAGGAATAGTTAGGAGAGAGAATGTTGTGAGTGTAAAAGTAAAGTAGGAGAGAGAATGAGTGGGTGGAATAGTGAAAAAAACTTTCCTTTTTTGGAAATGGGACATTTTAAATGGGACACCCAAAATGGAAAGTTTGGACATTTAGATTGGGACGGAGGGAGTAAAATTTTAACGCCAAATCAGCATTTTAATGACTTGGCATGCAACATGACAATTTTTAACGGTCAAATGGATGGTCAACCGACGGAATGACGACATCAACATACAAAAAAAAAACAAGTTTAAGGAGGAAAACGAAAAAAAAAAATACATTTAGGACGAAAACGAAAAAAGTGACTATAGGTGGTGGACGAAATATGTATTTAACTCCATCAATATAGTACTTCATCCGTCCCACGATAATCTGCAAAAAGATCCCTTTTGGACGTCCACAATAATCTGCACTTTCTAAAAATGGAAATGAGACCCACTTCTATTTACTCACAACCATTACCCACTTACTCAACTTTCTCTCTCCTACCCAACCATTTACACTGACTCACAACACATCACCTTTTCACTTTTTTCCTTAATTTTCGTGTCACCAAAAAAATTTATACTTATGTTGGGCCAGAGGGAGTATTTATTATAGATGAGTATGAGTTGTTGGTGTTTAGCAGTCGGGTGTACTCGTCCCGAATGCAATTTTTTGCAGCCCATTTATAGCGAAATGAAAGTAGGGAGGGGGTACTTTCTTTCTTTAATAACTTGTACATTTTGCAGTTATGGTGAGTACATGCTGATAAATGATCCAATTTAGGGCTGTTAACCAAATTGAGCAAGCATGAATATGGCTTGATTCAGACTATCAGACCTTTTTGTATTAGGGCAAGCTCAATAAACCTCATAACAAGAAAAGTCCCTGGGCGCGGATCCAACCCTATTTGACGTGAGCATGGCCGACCTCAAAATTTTGAATTTTTTTTTATCTAAGTCATCGATTATATGTAACTTTTTTTATATATATATGAAATTATTTTTGATTATTTTATCATTTACAATATTTTTTAAATATCAAACTCACGTTATTTCAAAATTCTGAATCCGTCCCGATCCCACCAATAAGTTTGACAATAAACAGTAATCAAGTCGACAAAGCATTATTTGGTACTCAATTAACAGCCTTGCATAGTATTTCTGCAATTTCCATTCCTTTTGTCTTCTTTCTCTCCCCAACATCACACTTCTAATTATTATAAAAACAATTAATATAAACAAATCCCACCTTCTGCGCAGCTTCAGCCAGAAGAGTCTAAAAATTTAACAATAAACAAACCCTCCCTTAACGTGGCCCCTCAAGTCCTTTCCTTAGAGAAGAGATCTGCTTCCTCCTCTTTTTCAGCAGCCTCCCTCCCTCCCTCCCTCCCTCCACACTACTCCCAACAGTGTGTCAAGAAACCAAAAAGAGGGTCCTTGATTCAACATGTCAATGCACGCAAAGACAGATTCAGAGGTTACAAGCCTAACTGCTTCATCTCCGACCAGATCACCTCCCCGCCGGCCAGTCTACTACGTTCAGAGCCCCTCACGCGACTCACACGATGGTGAAAAGACGACCAACTCCTTCCACTCCACCCCTGTACTCAGCCCAATGGGATCTCCCGGCCGCCACTCCCGTGAATCGTCTTCCACCCGGTTCTCCGGCTCCCTTAGACCTGGTTCCCGGAAAGGCGGCCACCACCAACAACATCGGAAGGGGGAAAAGGAGTTTGATGCGATTGAGGAAGAAGGGTTGATTGATGATGATCGTCATAAAGGGTGGTCTCGTCGATACTATTTTCTGGCGTTTGTTGTTGGGTTTTTTGTGCTTTTTTCCTTCTTTGCCCTTGTTTTGTGGGGTGCCAGTCGGCCTCAGAAGCCCATTATCACTATGAAGGTCAGTCAATTCCATCTTCTTTCTTATATTAGTTACATAAATTTATGCCATTTTCTCATCTGGGATTTCCTAAAGTTGCAGACTTGGAATCTCTTACTTCTCTTAATCTTGATCTGTCTATACCCTTATTTTATCGGATTGAATTTTGTTGAATTTGTAGGTTAATTTGTTTGATCAATTTACCGTAATTCTGAAATGGGATTTCGTTAAATTTGCAGAGTATTTCATTTGATGATTTCATAATTCAAGCTGGAGCAGATGCATCCGGAGTTGCCACAGAGATGGTGACAATGAACTCAACAGTTAAATTCTTATTCCACAATACAGGCACATTCTTTGGCGTCCATGTTTCTTCTTCCTCTGTTGATCTTGCTTTCACTCAAATCACCCTCGCCACCGGAAGCGTAAGCTACATACTAATCCCCTCAATCTCATTTAGAACAATGCAAATATGCAACTTTGACTCTGACTAACTAGAGTATTTGGAACTCGTGCTGCGACTCTGTGGGGTTGCAGTCATCAGTCGGGAACGCTTGCCGCACCGGGGTTTGCCCTTTTTTAGATTATTGCCAAAAATGACCTCGCGGTCTAAATCGTGATCAATGGTTGCAGCGACTGCAGCACATCGGTCACTGGAACAATTCCGGATGCCTAACCAGAGATAGAATCATTAGTTGTAGAAATCAATGTCCAACCAATCACTTACATATAAAGATTGTCACTTTCTTTCGAAATTCCTGGTCAACGTTGCTTGTTCTTGGTGATCAAAACTGAAATCGAGTTTGATTTTTAATGTGCAGGTAAAGAAATTCTATCAATCAAGAAAGGGTAGAAGAACAATTACGGTTCCGATGAACGGGCGTAATATTCCATTATATGGAGGTGGAATAGACATGAATAGTGTGAATGGGAAGTTGACTGCACCCTTGCCATTGAACCTGGACTTCACAGTTCGAGCCAAAGCTTATGTGTTGGGCAAATTGGTGAAGCCAAAGTTCCACAAGGTGATCCATTGCTCAGTAAAAATGGATCCAAAAAAGATGAATGTGGCCATTCCTCTCAAGAACTCATGCACTTATCGGTAAATCCTAAATTAACCAAATATTTTGGAAGAGGCATTTTTACAAACAGTTGGTGGGTGGGGCAGGTACGGGCAGGGTGTCATTTTTTTTTTAATAGTGACAGTTTTATTTAATTGGGAAAGATTGGATACAGCTATGAGGGAGATGGGTTGGGACAGGTACGGGCAGGGTTGACTAGATTTGTCGGTGGTATAAATTGTTGCCCGGACACGCCCATGGAAACTGTGGCCTCTGACGACGGAAACATGAACATGGGTTTTGATTTTTTCTACTAGCGGTGATTTTATTGTGTTTTTTTTTTATTGTACTATTATTTATAAATTGAATCGAAATAATATACTCCCTCCGTTCCATTACCTCCGTTCCATTACATGGTGTATAGTTACTGTTTACGCATAGATTAAGGAAAAAAATAATGATATAAATGTTGTGAGTGTAAAAATAAAATAGGAGAGAGAATGAGTGGGGGAATAGTAAATTATAATGGTGTTGTGAGTATTAAAATAATGTAAGAGAGAGAATGAGTGGAGGGAATAGTGATAAAAACTTTTTTTTTTAGGAAATGTGTAATTTGCAGTAGGACGCTCAAAAAGAAAAGTGTGTGAATTGTAATGGGTCGGAGGAAGTACACTCCATAACTCTTATAAATTGATTTGGTCAGACGTGATATATCATCAGGGAAATTCAATGTCTAAAGGCAAGGCCTTTTTTATGCCAAAGCAGGGTGAATTTTATTTGCAAGACATTAAATGTGTAAGGCACTTTGAAATGACCACAATGCCTTTGTATTTAAATACTAACCCCTGTCTGGGCAGAGCGTCTTGTGCGAGCGATTTTGACGATTCAAGGTGCGTTTAGTGCGTGTTCTCTTCTCCGGCCAATTTTCGGCACCGATGGCCAAGCCACCGGATTTAAATGATCCAGCAACCTTCCCAAACACAATCCCTACCAATAATTCAAACATTAATTCAGAAATCACAACTCGCAGAAGAATTTGAGTTCGACGCAAATGGCGAAACAGAATTTTGCCGCCGTCAATTTCACGCTGGAGATGATCAAACCAACAGATAAAAACACTCAGGTTTTGCTCGCGAACATAATCCCTACCTCTAATCCAAGTGGAGCTCAACAATTTACAAATTTGGGGAATCAATTTGAGCAAAATCGGTATTCGGCGCAATCTTACGCTCATGCTGTTCAAGGATCAGTAAATTTCGTGTATATTCATACGAAATCTAAAGGAAAATTTCTCCTTTAGATTTCGTGTGATTATACACGAAATGTTGAATGACATTTCGTGTAAAATCATACGAAATATTTCTTAACATTTCGCGTATATTCATACGAAATCTAAAGGAAAATTTCTCCTGTGGATTTCGTGTGAATATACACGAAATGTTGAGAACCATTTCGTATCATTTTACACGAAATATTTGTTAATATTTCGTGTAAATCTACACGAAATAACTCAATACATTTCGTGTATTTTTATACGAAACATATCTGACAACGTCGTGTATAATCACACGAAACGTTCGCGTACGGGAGGGACAATTTTATCCATTTTTCATGCCTTGCAAATAAGGTGCCTTGCAAATAACCACGCCCCAAAGCAGGCTCCAAATGCAATATTTTCGCCGATACAGGGCTTTTTGGCTAAGATCGTTAGAAACCTCGTTAACCTACCATGTGTCGTGCACGTGATCGCCAGATCGGTTAGTTTGAAGTTTATATAAGCTATTAAGTTAAGGGGTTTAATGAAAATCCTAAATTCAAAGGGTTAAAATGGTAATATGTATTTATATATTTCATTTAAATATTACCTTGATACAATTATTAAATTTTAAAAGAGTTGATCTTATAAAAAACGTGTTTTTTTTTAAATTTAAGAAAAATCATTTTTACACTGGTGCTTAATAATACATGCACTGACACTCTTCACACTGACACTTTTTTCCTACACTGACACTCTTTAATATACATGCACTGACACTCTTTACATTGGCACTTTGTTACACTAACACTGACACTTAATATACATGCACTGACACTCTTTACACTGACACTTTGTTACACTAACACTGACACTTTTTACACTGGCACTTTGTTACACTGACACTTTGTTACACTAACATTGACACTAGCGGGGGAAACAAAACACGTTTTTTCTAAGCTTAAGAAAAAACGTATTTTTTTTTGTAAAATTTTGACATTTTAAAAGTATAACTAAAAAGATAATTAAAAAAAGATATTGAATAAAAACATATTCATAAAAAAAGGTATAAATAATATTCTACCTTACAAAAATTAATAAATAAAAAGAAAAAATGACACCCTCCCTCTCTCTTCATCTTTCCTACCCATGTCACCACTGATTACTTCGACGCCACCGATCCCCCCAACCCAGATTCGTGATCTCAAGCTCTCCTCCCACGCTTCCACATCGTCTCTATCACTCCGTCTCCCGCGTTCCGTCTCCTTTTCGACACCCATTAGTTCCTCTCGGGTTGCATCACCTATGTCTTCTCCAGTCAATCTCCGCCGGACATCCTCCCTATTCCCCGCCGAAGTCACACTTGTATAGGCTACTATTCATGTAACGCAAAATCATCAATCTTAATCTCTGATCTCCAATCAACATAATCGTCATCATAAAAAAAACCAACACCACCCACCTCCACAATCTGATAACAACTACAAAGGCCCTGTTGAGATTCGATTAACATTCCCAAAGACTCTTGGTTGGAAGGATTCATGAACATGTGATTAAGTCTCTTGGTTTTTTCCAATGAAAATATTCTTTGAACTAAACTTATCATTGAAGTGGATATGTAGTCCATTGAATAGTTGATTAATCTTCTATCTCTTTTGGCATCTATAAATAGGAGTCTTGAAAGAGATTGATATCCTACAACGAAGTGAGAGTGTTGTAAGGTAGAGAGTATTAGCATAGCCTACAATTTAGAGAGAGAAATTGTAAGCTTTTGCATTAGGGACCGATTCCCCCAACCCAGATTCGTGATCTCAAGCTCTCCTCCCACGCTTCCACATCGTCTCTATCACTCTGTCTCCCGCGTTCCGTATCCTTTCCGACATCCATTAGTCCCTCTCCGGTTGCGTCACCTATGTCTTCTCCGGTCAATCTCCGCCGGTCATCCTCCCTATTCCCCGCCGAAGTCACACTTGTATAGGCTACTATTCATGTAACGCGAAATCATCAATCTAAATCTCTGATCTCCAATCAACATAATCGTCATCATAAAAAAACCCAACACCACCCACCTCCACAATCTGATAACAACTATAAGGCCCTGTTGAGATTCGATTAACATTCCCAAAGACTCTTGGTTGGAAGGATTCATGAACATGTGATTAAGTCTCTTGGTTTTTTCCAATGAGAATAATCTTTGAACTAAACTTATCATTGAAGTGGATAAGTAGTCCATTGAATGGTTGATTAATCTTCTATCTCTTTTGGCATCTATAAATAGGAGTCTTGAAAGAGATTGATATCCTACAACGAAGTGAGAGTGTTGTAAGGTAGAGAGTATTAGCATAGCCTACAATTTAGAGAGAGAAATTGTAAGCTTTTGTATTAGGGAGGATATTCAAAATTATTGAGAGAGAGAGAGAGTCTCTATCCTTGTAATATTGAAGAAATTATAATATTGTTTAGTTGTGGAATAGGCTTTAAACCGAACCACGTAATATTGTGTATTTTATTTGTTTTATGTGGGTGTTTGCCGTTTGATTTCTTTTGTGCGAATTATCTTGTGTGAGATCGATCCTAACAATTGGTATCAGAGCTTGGTGGAAGAGGGGAATTCGCAACATCAAAAGAGAGCCAAAATTGAATTAAAAAAGACTGCAAATTCTGGTTCGGATTTTTCAGCACAGCGGTAGGAAAATTGGAGTAGCGCGTTCATTAACCGTTGGATCTTGTTGATTTTTCTCTGTAGCTTGGGGATACATTTATCATTAATCTGAACGGGGAAGATCTGATTCTGAAGTTCCTATCACTGGGAATTGAAGTCGGACAGCAGCATCAGTTTTTTGAAGAAATTCATATTTTGGGAATATGAATTGCGATCAATCAAAGTATCAAGTACCGATCTTTGATGGGAAGATGGATTTCACCAAATGGCAAATGACAATCCAAGATGTGTTGGTTCAACAAGGTCTTGATGAAGCCTTGGAACAGGACAAGCCGGAGGGAATGAAAGACTCAGATTGGGCGAAAATTAAGAAAAGAGCTTCGAGCACGATAAGGTTTGCTCTTGCTCCTTAAATTAAATATAGTGTTTTGAAGGAGACAACACCGAGAGATATTTGGGAGAAGCTTGCAAGTATTTATGCATCAAAATCCTTGACAAATAGTTTGTTCTTGAAGATGGATCTTTATTGTTTGAAGTTTGATGAAGGGGGTAGTTTGCATGACCATATAAACTCTTTTAGTCAACTAGTATGTAGGTTATTGAAGGTTGAAGAGGCAATTCAAGACGAGGAACAAGCCTTATTATTATTGTCTTCATCACCCAAGCCCTATAAGCCATTTGTGCAGAAGATGTTGACATGTAGGACTACTTTTACGCTTGATGACATCATTAAAGCGTTGAGGGATAATGAGAGAATGACAAGGAGTGATAGCTTCTCAAATGGAGAAAAGGTACTAGTTGCGAAAAATTCTCAAAGAGGTAGGAGTTATAATTGTGAAGGCACAAAAGGGAGGTCAATGTCTAAATCAAGAGGGGAAAGAGACATGAGTTCCGTTGAGTGCTTCTATTGTGGAGAGCTTGGTCATAGGCAAATGTGTTGCCCGCAATTTCGTGAAGATCTAAAGAGCATGCGTAATTGTAAAGCAAAGAACAAAATTGATAAGAAGGATGTCAATTTAATTGAGAGTGAAGATGAGGCACTTATGATCGAGACTGCAGCTAGTATTGATACAAGCAAAGAGAAGAATTCTAAATGGGTGTTAGATTATGCTACTTCAATGCATATATGTAATGATTGAGACATGTTTGACTCATTGCGATTGGGAGGACAACTTGGAGAGATTAAAGTGGCAAACAATCAAAAGTTGAAGATTGAAGGTATTGGGAGTGTACAATTCAAGCTTCATAATGGGATTGTGAAGACCACTTTAAATGTGAGGTATGTTCCTGGTGCAACTGCAAACGTAATTTCACTTGGAGTATTGACGTCTCGTGGGTACAAGTTTGTTGGCACATCAAGGTAGTGTAACGTGTACAAGGGGAGACGTATGATGCTAAGGGGAAAGAAAAAGGAGAGTATCAACCTTTGCTACTTGGATGGTCAAGCAGTGCGAGCACGCACAATTAAGGGTGACAAGTTATAGAAGAAGGTCACATTTTCTGATTGTGTTGAGATATTTGGGAATTCAAATCGAGGGAGGAATTGTTGAGATTCGATTAACATTCCCAAAGACTCTCGGAAGGATTCATGAACATGTGGTTAAGTCTCTTGGTTTTCCAATGAGAATATTCTTTGAACTAAACTTATCATTGAAATGGATAAGTAGTTCATTGAATAGTTGATTAATCTTCTATCTCTTTTGGCATATATAAATAGGAGAGTCTTGAAAGAGATTGATATCCTACAACGAAGTGAGAGTGTTGTAAGGTGGAGAGTGTTAGCATAGCCTACAATTTAGAGAGAGAAATTGTAAACTTTTGCATTAGGGAGGATATTCAAGATTATTGAGAGGGAGAGTCTTTATTCTTGTAATATTGAAGAAATTATAATATTTTTAGTGGTGAAATAGACTTTAAGCCGAACCACGTAATATTGTGTGTCTTTTATTTGTTTTGTGTGTGTGTTTACCGTTTGGTTTCTTTTGTGCGAATTCTCTTGTGTGAGATCGATCCTAACACAGCCCCATCAAGATCCTAAATTTCCATTACAACGACCTTGAAACTACCACCAATGGCTTCTATGACCAGAAACTTCTCGACAGAGGAAGCCACGGGCTTCAGATCTGGGTGTATTGAAGTTTTGGAATTATTCTTCTGAAAGCTTACTGATGGTTGTGGTGGCTTTAATTGTAATGAGAGGTTTGAGTTGACTAGTGGGTGGTTGTGAAGGAGACAGTGGTGGTGGCTTTGGGTGGAGATTAGTGGCGGTGGAGATTAGTGGCGATGGAGATAAGTGGTGTTGGGTGGGTGGTTGTAGGGAAGGTTGAAGATGAAGCGAATAAACAATTTGACCCTCTAGTTATTACTTTTTAACCCCTTAATTAAAACAAATACATTTAGCCCCATATAAAGGAAAATCAATTACAAATTAACCAATTTGTCGATCACGTGCATTCCATATGATTGGTTAACGAAATTTCTAACGATTTTCGTCAAAAAACTCTAAATTAGCAAAAAAAATTGTGTGGAACCTTGTTTTGGCCAAAAAAAATGTGAGGGTCCATTCAATTAATGTCATATGTACTTCAGGCCATAAATTATCATTTGCCCTATTTTGAAATCAACAAGTTTTGGTGGTTGCGCGCATTTGCACAATCGGTTTCAATTCGATGTGTTTTAGGTAAGGGTTTGGTTTCGTGCGATTCTGCACCACTAGGATAGACTGTTGGGCTCAGTCAGCCCAAGTTGAAGTGAATTTGTCAATAATAATAATAATAATAATAATAATAATAATAATAATAATAATAATAATAATAATTCATCTAATTAATCATATGACATAGATCTTTGTTTTCTTTTGAAAAGTCAAGATTTCAATTTTTCTCTCCTTTTCATTCAATGAAATATGATGTTTGATGTGATCGTACTAAAGAGATTTCGGCCCAAGCTGGCATGTGAAGCCCAATACAATGAATATGATCTGAAAAACTAGACAGCAGGCCCAAAAAGAGAATCAAGGCAACAAGGTAATGTTTGTTAACATATGGGCGGGAACGGGCGCTGGCAAGAATCCAGCAAGAAGTCCGTTACAGCCTGATATTGCATGAGATGTTCTATATTGGCGACAATCACGCATTGTCGCCTTAGTTGGGTTATCGCCTATAGACAGATATATGCAAGCAACGACATTTCAGTAAGGGCCGAGGAAATTACGTGTGGGCCATAAAATCTGTTAAGGATAAGTAATCTGTTGCGGTAAAAGCGGTGTCTCCACGGTGGCAACCCAGGTGCAGCCAATAGATAGTCGACATATGGCTAAGATGATAAGATTTGCGTGCGACATGGGTAACTATATAAACCCTCTTAAACGGCAAAATTTGGTATGCTCTCTTGTTATATTTTCTGGCCATTCTGAGTTTGTGTTTTATTGTTTCTAGTTCGTATACTTACTCTCACGCCGGAGGGGCTTAGCTGGAGACGCCCCTGGTCTAGTTTACGTGGGCTTTGTGTGTAGGAGACAACCGGAGAAAACGCCGAAATATTCACCGTTTGGCTACTCAGATCAGGCCCATGCAACTATTTTTGTGTGACAGCATCAATGTTGAAAAAAAAAAACCTCGTATATTATTCCTAATAATTTATAATCATCTAATCAACAACTAGTCACATATAGTACAATTTATTAATTTGTCTCTCAAAATTATCAGAACTAGAGTACTTATCCAACTAAAGCATTGACTCTTAATGATCTTCATTTCAGCGTTCAAGTTACATTTTGAAAGTTAGGCTTCTTGTTACCTCGGCCGCATACTCTCTCTCTCTATCTCTCTCTCTCTCTCTCAGTCAGGCGGGGTGAACCCACATAAACACGAGCGAGGGCAATGCCACCCACTGAATTTCATTCAAAACAAACTGGACTTTAATGGTTAAATGTATAACTGTAGAAACTCCTAATATCTAGTTTCGATGGCTTATTGGCAAAGAGTTATTGTTTATACCTTAAGGGCAAGAGTTCAAAACCTTCAAGCTACATGTTCTTTTTTTCTCTCATAATTAAATTATTCAAACTCATTACTTGCTATATATAATTTTTTCTCATTAAATTATATGAAAATTAAGAAAAAGTAAATGTTTTGACTGTAAAAAGTAAAAAGTATGAGAGAGAAAGTAAGTAGTGAGTTTTGTTATGAGAATAAAATGTGAGTCTCATTATCCATTTTAAGTAATAAAGCAACTAAAAAATTTAGTCCGAGACAGATTAAAAACAAAAGTAAGAACGGAGGGAGTATGAATGAGACAATTCCTCAAAAGTCCCTTGGCCAAGCTTTAATTTTTAAAGCAGGAATGGTATTTTCCTAATTGCTCTAAGACTCATAGGACAAAAATACCCTAACCCTCCCTGATTCTTACGCTTTAGACTCAGTACATTGCGCATGTATCTCATCCAATATCAATAAAATCAACCAAAATGAATCTAAGCTAAAAATAACCAAAATCATCCAAAAAATAATATAAAAAACAATGTACCTTTGCTTACTGGGACTAAACTTAAAACTTGAAAAAATAATATAACGATGATCTTAGGCAATATGGACATCGATCACGCATTAGGAAAATTAAGTCCCGCTGCTCTCACTAAAGAAAATACCGTTATAGAACGGAAAAATGTTGAGCAATGAGAACGATCCAACCGCGTGAGTCTAATGATCATGGAAAACGCAGTTTCAGAGACATTTTTGGACAATGTCTCTGAGATCGAAAATGCTGAATTTTTCTTTGAATTCTTGTGAAAACTTGTTTCCATACGTTACAAGGGTGACGAAAATCTTCGGGAGTACATTATTGAATTATTTCATCTTTCGATCAAACTAAAGGCACTTAAGTTAGAAATTTCAGAAGATTTGCTCGTGCAATTAGTTTTGATCTATATTCCTACTCAATTTGGTCCTTTTGAGGTGACCTATAAATGTCAAAAGTACAAGTGAAATATTAATGGATTACTTTCACATATGACATTAGAGGAAGATAGGATGAAATATCTTAAATTAGAAAGTACTCACTCAGCATTTACTTCTTCTCGTGGGATTAAGAGAAGAGGAAAGGAAATTGCGGTTGCAAGTAAGAGGCATAAGGGATCTTTTAAGGGTCATAAAGTCAAGAAATGCTTCTTTTGCTAGGACCTTACTCGCATGAAGAATGACTCCATAAGTATCGCGAATGGCGGATTCAGAATGGTATGTCATTTGGTCTTGTTTGTACTAAGGCAAATTTGGTTTCAATTCCTTAATATACATAATGGTTGTATTTGGTGCAACAACTCACATTAGTTCATGTATGCAGGGTTGCCTGAATTATCGAATCCTCAGTGAAGATGAGAAATACATCTATATGGAAGCTGAAAATTCGGTTGAAGTTATAGGCATAGGAATTTTAGATTAATGTTAAGTACTCTATTATTTTGTATTAAATAATACATTCATTGTACCATCTTTTGATGAAATTTAATAACTATCACAATTTGGACAAGGAAGGTTACTCTTGTTCTTTTGATAATAATAAATGTGATCTTTATTTTAAATTCCAATCTTGTCGGTACTAGTACTTTGTCATATATCGATAATCTTAATTTACTTGATACAGTAAAGAAAATGAATGAGTCCCATAATAATGAAACCAAAACTAAAGGCACTAAGCAAAAGTTATCAAGTGAAAATTCTTATATTCTATGGCATAGGCATTTGGGTCATATCTCCAAAGGGAGAATTGATAAAGCTTATGTCAGAGGGAATCCTAAAACAACTTGATACTCCGGATAAAACCTTTTGCATTAAGTGTTTTTAAAGAAAAATTTACAAACATTAAAGGAAATAGGATCTTTGAGAGTATCAAACGTCTTGGAACTAATTCATATGATCATTTGTGGACCATTCACTAACCCTTCATGGAATGGTCAACAATATTTCATTACGTTCATGAATGATTACTCTCGTTATGGATACATTATTTTCTTCATGTAAAGTTTCAATCATTGGACGTTTTCAAGTCTTTTAAGGCATAAGAAAGACTATTAAGAACGTTAAATCCGATCATGGTAGTGAAAACTACGGACGGTATAACGTATTTGGTGAATAACGTCCGGGTCCTTTATACTCGCTATTTTGAAGAGTGTAGAATTGTCCCTCACTACACCATGTCGGACAAACCTAGCATAGTATAGTGGAGAGACATAATAGAATCCTTAAGGATATGGTAAGAAGTATATTTTTTTGTACTTCTTTACCTCACTCATTATGGGCGAAGCATTAAAAACCGCAGCTTATATTCTCAATAGAGCACCTTCAAAAGCTACCGACAAAACCCCTTATGAGTTATGGACGAATAAGAAGCCGTCCTTAAATCATCTTCATGTATGGGGTATCCAGCAGAAGCTAGACCTTATAGGCCTAATGAGGGCAAACTGGACCCTAAAACTGTTAGTAGCTATTTTGTAGGGTATGCCGAGAGATCTAGGGGATATAAATTTTATAATCCGAAAATTAGAACATTTTTCGAGACTGACAATGTTAGGTTCCTTGAGGATGTTGAATTTAGTGGGAAAAATAGTAATGATTTTGAATTTGAAGAGTTAGAGGAGCCACTCTTTATTCCTCAAACTTTAGTTCCTGTTGGAAATCAAGTAATTGTACCTGAAATTCAACAAAGAACATACAATTCAAAATAATATAGAGACTCCCGTAAATAACGGACAACATGAAAATGTTGGACATAATGAAATTCAACAACCTCAAAATGAGGATGAACCGGTGCCCTCAAGGAGATCTACTAGATAAAGAAGAAGTGCTATTCCGAATATTTATGATATGTATCTTGCGGAGAATGGGGACACCTTAGGTTTAGTGGGAGATGATCTAATAACTTTCCATGAAGCCATTAATAGTCCTAATTCTCATAAGTAGATCAATGCCATTAATAAGGAGTTAAAATCAATGAAAGACAATGACATTTGGGATCTTGTCCCATTACCTGAAGGTGTAAAACCTATTGTTATAAATTGATATTTCAAACCAAAATAGATTAGCAAGATAATTTGGAAAGATATAAGACACGTCTTGTTGCTAATGAATTTACTCAAAAGGAAGACATTGATTATAAAGAAATATTTTTTTCGGTATCTTCTAAAACCTCTTTTATGATCATTATGACATTAGTGGCACATTATGATCTTGAGCTTCATCAAATGGATGTTAAGACAGCTTTTCTCAATGGCGACATGAGGAAACTATCTATATAAAGGAAACCAGAAATGGTGACCGATTCGGATCAAACTAGTCAACTAGTTTGTAAACTTAAGAAATTCATTTATGGGCTAAAGCAAGCATCTCGTCAATGGTACTTAAAATTTAACCAAGTTATTCTTTCATTTGGTTTTGAAATGAATCTTGGTGAAGATTGTGTGTACCATAAATTCAGTGGGAGTAGATTTATATTTTTGATCTTATATGTGGATGACATTTTACTTGCTAGTAACGATAAGGACCTTCTTAAGGAAATCAAGAAATTTCTCTCAAACAAATTTGAGATGAAAGATCTTGGAGAAGCTTCTTTTGTATTAGGAATCCAAATACATCGTGATCGCTCACGAGGTATGTTAGGATCATCACAAAAGAGCTATATAGAGAAGGTATTACAAAGGTTTAGCATGAAAAATTGTAAACCACATGACACCCCTGTCTCTAAGGGAGATAAATTCAGTCTAAAGCAATGTCCTAAAATTAATTTTGAATCCAAGTATATGGAAAATATCCCTTATGCACCGGTAGTAGGAAGCTTAATGTATGCGCAAGTCTGTACTCGTACAAACCTTGCATTTATTATTGGATGCTTAGTCAATACCAAAGCAATTCGAAAAGAAGAACATTAAGTCGCATCCAAAAGAATGATGAAGTACCTATAAAACATTAAACTACATGCTTACGTATATTAATCGGATCATTTTTGAGATCATTAAGTATTCTGATTATGTTTTAGTGGATGCAAAGATGTCGAAAGACATCATAAGGTTATATCTCTTGTTGAAGAAAAATAAGTATAAAATAAACAAATAGATATACAACTTATAGAATCAAACTCCATGTTATTGGATCCATTTTATAAAGCGTAATCTCTTTTGATGTTTCACGGGCATACTACTCATATGGGTGAAACGACTTTTGATAATGCTTAAATCAGTGGGAGTTTGTGTTGTTTTCTATTTCTTTGTGTTGTTTTTTATTTATATTGATCTCATTTGGTTAAGTAGGACTAGTTGGAAAATATATATATGCGTTCTTCATATATATTCATTAATATTCCATGCTACATATCTATACTTAATCTATGTCATTTAGTTGGATATATATATGTGATTAATGTGGGTTTAGTTGTGAATCAATTACAATGACTGTCCCTTTAATCCCTATACTTATAAGACTAATGGACGAGATTGTGTTGGATGACAATAAAAGTGCACATAAGGGTTGTCATTCATATTATAAATGATTAAGGAATTTATTTGATAAAAGATACATATTAATATTAATCAAAGTGGGAGATTGTTAAAACATGGATTAATTAATATGTGCTATTTAATTTCATGTGTTATAATCATTTAATAATGTTAAAGTATAGACAAAATATGTAGAATTTCATTAGGTGTAAGTATCATTAAATGATGGGCATAATGGTAACTTCACACCACCATCTTTATGAAAGGGTGTAGTCCCTAAATGAAGTTCCCCTTCTCTATCTATATAAAGGCTATCCATCAGCCATTTAGAGACACTTATTCATTCACTAAATTCAGTCACAAATCTTCTCTTTATTCACTAAGAAGATCAAGTGTGGGCACTATCATTTAGAAGATCTACTCTTCCCTACTTTGAAGATTATCTTCATACTTCCTCCTTTTACTCAAGAACAAGACGAAGAACATAATCATGGAATCACAAGGTACACGCTTCCGTCGTCTTCTTCTTCTCATTCTTAATCTAGTTGTGAGTCGGTTAATGGTTTGATGGATCATTTTGTTCCAACATTTGTTGCTTGCGGAGTTGATGAAAACTTGGATATGCCGCGCCGCAGATGGAGGTGTTGAATTGAGGGAAGCTTCCACATAAGAGATGGTGAATGAGGCACATAAGGGGGAGAATCTGTGTAATTTAGGCTCCGTTTGTTTCAACGTAAAGTGTTTTTAGGAAAATGATTTTTGTAAAATAACTTGTTTTACGGTGTTTGGTAGGGACAAATAAAAGAAGTCAACGAAAAATGTTTTCCGGAGGAAAATAACTTACCAACCTCGAGGTCAGTAAAACATTTTCCGTGCTCTATCCCGTTTCTCTCCTCCCAGGTACGCCTTCTTCTCCTTCCTTCTTCTCCAACTCTACTGCTTCTTCTTCCTCTTCCACTTCACCGCCCTCATCCTCCTCTTCAGCGCATCTTCAAATGGCACAGCCGGTGTCTATTGTCGCCGATCGTGGATCCCGTCTCTCTCCTCTCTTCTCTGCTTTCTTCCCCTTCTTCTCATTTCTTTTCCCCTTCTTCGTTATTCTTCCCCATCTTGCCTGGCCGTTGGCGAATTGCGGCCGACTCGAAGAATTCGAGCTTTTCGCCATCGATCGCCTCTGAGGTAAATGTCTTACTGTCAAATCTACCATGAACTCGAATTTATTGTTGTTTATATTATTCATTTATGATGTTTCTGATTTGGGTATTCTTTGGAACCCTTTATGCCCATGAACTATTTGATAAAATGTCTAAAAGAAGAGAGCCCATTTTAAGGTTTTGTTGTTCATTAGATGTGATTCTGAAATTAGACTTTTTTTTTATTTGAATTGTTTGGTTTCTGTAAGCATGTTAGAGGGTTGTTGCAGAAAAATGTGGATTTGTAGAAAAAAACTTAAATTTATACTGAAAAAATTGGGCTTTCTCCGACAGCTAAGGGAATTGAGAAGTGTCTTTTGTTGTTATTATTGTGCTAGGAGTGAAGAATTCGATAAGCTTAATGCTTTGCTGATAGTTGTGGAGTGTATGGATATTGCTACAAAAACTTCATATGTGTGTAATAAAGCTTAATGCTTTCTCTTTGGATAAAAAAATAACCAATTCAAGGTTCTACATTCATCAATTTACAAAACACTGAAAAATATTTTTCGAAAAACATTTTCAGATTTATCAAATAAGTTTATGTCATTTTTCACATTTTCCGGGAAATAAATGGAGCCTTAGGGTTAGGTAGGAAAGGGTATTTTGGGTTTTAATATTTCATTTAATAAATCGGGGGATTTGGGGAAATAAACATTCCCCTACAAGGAACTGAAGGAAATAAACAGAAAAAGACCGTCCTCTTTCGAAATTGTGTTAAATTTGGGGGACTTTTGGGGAATCTATAGTATAAATGAGGGAAGGGTGTGAATAGTTCTTTGAATAGTGCTAATGGACGAAATTTCCATTTAGCCCTCACTATTTTGTTCTTTTCTCATTTTGCCCTTAAAAAAAATTAATTTAAAAAAAATTAAAAATAAAATAAAATTACGTTGCCTTGAACACGGGCATGTACTAGTTAATCCATATGAAATGGAGGGAGAGTAGTTTAACTATTTACAATTTTTTTTTTAATTTTATTTCTTTTTTGCTATTTCTTTGTGTATGTGTATTTCCAGATAGTGTAAAATAATTTCAACTTTTTCTGCATAATAGTAAAAATTAAAAATAAATGTAAATTAGTAAGACATTTAAAATTCCTTGTGTACATTCACTGTGAAGGGAACAGTCAAGGCCCAATAGGGTCGTTTGTGGAGATATTATTTGTTGGGCTTAGCTCAACCTGTTCAGACTATTCTTCAGTGCACCTGCAGTGTGAGAAGGGAGTATTTTAGTACATTAAAAAAAAAAAAAAAAAAAAAAACTTTCATTTTACAACAGAGGAAATACTAAAATTTTATTTTTCAACTATAATTCCTAATTTTCATGTATAAAGGCATAATATAATTAGATTCGGATTTTCGGAGTGTCCGACACATCTGAATGAATATCCGACTACTCTCTTCATCTCATCCGTTCATTCGAAGCGCCCGACACATCTGACTACCGATATTGTAATGCTTAACTTCTAAACACTAGCATAAATGTTTGGAGTAGCATTTGGAAATTACCTTTCTTATTATTTTAGGACTAAATTAAATTCGGACTGTCATTTTGAATGTAAAAACAATAAGCAGTACAAATGAAAAAATGTAGTTAAACAATATCTTAATAAAACATTTCTCTCATTTGTCCCCCAATCATTATCCTATTCTTTTGTTAATTATTACTTCATCAATACATTTTCACATGGGAAAAAAATGTTGGTGTGAACACTTGGTATGAGTTTCATTATGAATTGCTTGAAAATTTATAAGCATCTTAAATCTTAAGGGTCGTTTGGTAGCTCGATAAATGATCGAATTTGATTATTAGTCCAATAAAAATATGTTTGGTAGATTAAATGTAATCGTAGTAATCATCCAAAGTACAATCCAAATAAGCATCTGAACACCTCTTATGCCCTTTTTATTTATTCTAAAAAAAAATGTGGTATAATTAATTCCTGAATTAATAACCTCCTCCTTATTAATATGAGCTAATCCTAACAGGCTACCAAACGAGTTCTTAGAGTTTATAGAGTCTGTGACTAAAATATACTCTCTTCCGTTCAAAATAATTGTTGTTTGTGAACAAATTGATAAAAAATAATTATCAATTTTGGAGTTAAAAGCATTCAAATTCTTATTTTATTCCTTTATTAGATCTTGTTTTCCTTTATTAATTTGATTGTTGTGTGAATTAGTGTAACAGATAAAAGTGGAGTGATAATTGTCTTTATTAAAACCTATAAAAAGTCAAAAAATGTCGGTTATTTTGGATCCGAGGGAAATACGAAATTAAAGAAAGCACATGTGAAAAGCTAGGAAGAAGAGTGAACTTGTGTGAAGTGTGACCCTAAATAAAAAAGACTTGTACCACCAACTACCTCTGACTACCGAATTTGGCTTCGATTATGCGAGCTCGTACTCCTGTCCTGCAAGCTCTTGCGAGCAGCTACATCAAAATTGGTAAAGAAGCGTGGTGGACAATATAATTTAAATTTTTACGCCATATTTCAAAAACAAATCTTTATATTGAAAATGAAATCCTAAGGACCTTATAGGTAGAGAAGAACCATGATCAAAATCATCAGTATAATATACAGGTGAATCAGGTTATAAAGAAAAAGGTAATAAACTACCAATAGAAAATTTAAATAGTAGTAACATACTGTATTATTTTTAGAAACACAAAAGCCACAGTTATGGATAGATGAAATTTTAACATGGAAACAAACAGTAGTTAGAGTTATCATATAAAGAAAGTTATAATCAATTAAAGAAATATTTTAATTTACCTTTATTTGAAAATATACAACAGGAAAAGACAATGTTATCAGAATTTTACAAGCAATAACAAGTTTTAATAGATGAAAGTATGATGGAAAATACTAAAAAAAGGCTACAAATGAAATGAACATAAATTCCTTACAATCCTATTAGTATAATACCTTAATTCTTTACTTTTCTTCTCGTACTTCATATTATATCTCTTACTATAAAAAAAAAAAAAAAAAAAAAAAAAAAAGACAATTTCTTAATTCAAATGCAGCGCTATAAATAATGAAAGAGTCTTAGTGTAATTTTAATTATGCATAAAGAATGTACACCCTTTGTCCCAAAATACTTACAGTTTTAGAAGAAAATTTTTGTCCTAAAATACTTGCAATTTGCAGTTTTTCATAAAACTTTGAAACATTTTTTTTTGAACTACCTTTATTTGTAATTAGTTAGTTGTCATTTTAAAAACATTAATCGCCTAGGTAATTGAAATATTTAAAGGGTAATTTAGTATATATTTGATATTTATTAATTGATTGATTTTCTTAATATACGTGAAAAGTTTTAAAATTACAGTAATTTGAGACGGAGTGAGTACAAATTGGTGAAACACATTGTTTAAAAATATTGCCAAATCTAATGTAATATTATTTCGGGATGGAGAGAATAATTAGCTTAATTATCCGATACTGCATAATTATCATCTGATCCCTAGAATTATAGGTGTAAATGGTTCGGTTTGGTTCAGTTTGGGAGCATTACGGACCGAATCATTAGTCATCGATTTGAAAAAATTTCAAACCAAATCGAACATTGAAAAAATTCAGACCAAACCGATATGGTTTGGTTCCGTTCGGTTAAAACCGCGGTTTAATTATGTGGTTCAAACCATCGTTCAGATCGTAATTCATACCATGGTTTATACTACGGTTCAAACCATCATTCAGACCGCAACTCATTATAAGATTTGTTTAAATTTTTCGTAATCACGAAGGATAAGCGAAAGATACGGGTGTTTAACAGGAAAGTCGGAGGAGAGGAAGATAGAGAACGAATAAAGAAAAACACTTTACAATGTCGATCGTGTAGTTAACTTGATTGTTTATGTGTTGAAATGAAGATAACAAATGATGAAATTAATATTAAATAAATTACAACATGGGGGTTAAGATTAGTCTACGTAATGTACATTTTTTTATTGATCTAAATACAAATATATTAAATAAAATACGAAATGGGGGGATAATATTAGTTTATTTAATGTGGTTTGGTTCGGATGATTTTGGTTTGGCGATTTGATTTCGCGGTTCGGTTTGGTGATTCTGTCTCGCGGTCTCAAATCACGGTTTAGTTTGGTTCGATTCGATTTGATCTGGAAAGATCAGACCACAAACCAAACTTAATCATATGATTTGCCAATATTTGAAATCGAATTGAATCATTAATACTAAAAAATTCAAAACGAACTACATAATTTGATTCGATTTAGTCTAAAATCGCAATTTGAAACGAACCATTTACAACCTACCTACCTAGAATTATAGAATTATAGGATTAAGAGAAAGAGAAAGAGAAAGAGAAAGAAAAAGAAAAAGAAGGAAAAAGGTGTTGTTCAAAGGGTATGATTTACAAATTTCATCACATTTACATCTTTATATTATAATTTTTTTTAACCATATATAATTTCATTTAATTAATGATCACGTCATGTACTCCTAAGTAAGCATAATGACCATTTAATTTAATATAATTTAAAGGACATTAATTTGTAGCAAGCTTAGATTATACTCCCTCCGTCCCAATAAGAGCTGTTCAAAAAATGTCTTGCACGCAAATTAATAAAATGGGTGGAAAGAAAAAATGTTGTGAGTGTAATTTGAAAATAGGAAAGAGAATGAGTGGAGAGAATAGTAAATTATAATGGTGTTGTGAGTATTAAAATAATGTAGGAGAGAGAATAGGTGGAGGGAATAATAAAGATTCCTTTGCCAAAAAAGGAAAGTAAAAGCTATTAACGGGACACCCAAAATGACAAAATGGGAAGTTACTATTGGGACGGAGAGAGTATTGCGGAGATGTCCATTAAGTGTTTAGAGAATAATGATAGCATGATTAATTATTTCAAATGATTTAATTTGGTAATCCATTTGTTAATTACTACTAGCACTTCATGAATCATTTTTCACGTGGTATTAATTATGTGTATGAACACTCAACTCTGATTGGATACTTTAATGTGTCAGGAAAGATCATTGAATTTAGAGTTTATAGTGTCCACAAAAAAATAAAAATAAAATAAAACTCCATATGGAAATCATGGAAGACGATTAGACGACGAGTGAAGTAATTTTGTTAAGTGTGAACGGCCATCAACCTCTATAGCCTATGCCCCTCAAACCTAATGGTGGCCCATAACCGGTGGGGACCGATAACGCCATGAAAATCAGTCCGTATAGGGGTGACAAAGGTTGCAGAAAAAACGTTGCACCTTGACTAATATCAGCAAGGACAAAAATAGAGATCGATCCAAGCTTTGTCACCCCTATACGAGCTGATTTTCATGGGATCATCAGGAACATTAAACTTTCAAAATTGTCAACCAAAAAAGAAGAAACATGAATCATGAAAAAAAGATGAGAAATGAAGTAATAAGTAAATTTTATTAAGGTTATTGATAAAAATAAAAATTAATTATTTAAATATTTAACTGAGATTATCAAATAAATAAAAATTAATTATTTAAATATTTAAATGAGATTATCAACTAAAATAAAAATTAATTATTTAAATGTTTAAATAATTAAATGAGAGAATTGACTGTCAAGCAACTTGATTATTTAGGTACTAGATCTGCAATATTGAGCTCATATATAACTAATGGCGACGAATGCTCGTCGTGGTTTCATATTTCATTTTCAAAAACAAGTGAATGCAAGACAAAATTGTAAAATTTGTCATTGTAATTTTTGTTCATTTACATATTTATCACTATACTTTATTTTCGTCAATTTTATCTCTATGATATGAGTTTTGCTGTCATTTTCTTCCTTCATTCAAACGGATGTTAAAAACTTAACAAAAATGTTAAAATTTTAACGATATGTTATAACCATAATGAAAAATGTTAAAAGTGTAAAAAGTGTAAAAAGACATTGAAAATATTAATATTATTTTAGAAAATTAATATTTTTAATTTTTTGAAAAATAATTATTATGAAATATTTTTAATATTTATTGTTCAATAAAAAGAAATAATTTAAATATTATGATATTTGAATTAAAGTAGAATGACATGTAAAATATTATTTTCTTAATGTTCAAAATCAAGACCACTCCCTTCCAGGGTATTCAGACTTCAAAAATAATTTTTATTAAAAAATATTTAACATTTCAATGTCTTAGTTAAGTTTTTAACATTTTCATTATAGTTATAATATTTTGTTAAATTTTAACATTTTTGTTAAGTTTCTAACAACCACTTGGATGAATGAAGAAAATGACGGCAAAACTTATAGTTTAGTGACATAATTGTCAAAAATAAAGTATAATGGCTAATAATGTACAATAGCAAATTTTGTAGTTTTGGCTCGAATGCGATATCTCGGAATTCCATGGTCCATTTTTAATTAAACTGATTGAGATGGTGAATGCTCCACACCACAAGTTACTCTTGCTAACCAACTAATAAATTATTAGCCAAAAAATTAGGAATTTTTTTATAGCATTTTTAATTCTCAATGTACCATAATAAATATCACATTTTTTCTTTATTAATCAACTAAATAAAACTTTGACAAAAAGTTATACAAATTTGATTATTTTCATACTTTTTTTTTAAAGCGAACAACACATTCGTACACGGTACATTAATAATGCTTAGAAGATAGTACTTTACGACATTCGAAAGCTTATCCCACATATAATAGAGATTGACATCATAACCTTATAAATAGTAGAACTATCAACTTCATACATTACCCGAACCAAACTTTTGCTAATGATATCGCTAAAATCAAATATCCATTGAACGCCTTGACGAGCAATGATTTAAGATGCCCAAATACTTTTACAAGTGTAACGTGTACACTGCCCAACTTTGGTTTTCAAAAAAAATCCTGACATGACATGGAAAGTATAAGATTTTGAGAACATAATAAGCTAAAGCATTTGGGTCGACAACAAGTGTCAAACCAAGTATCCTAAACAATGCAACAACGAAAAACATAAGCACAACACGAAGGCTCTCAACAATGGAGAGAATACATAGACTCTCGATAAAGGAGAGAATGCAAGGGCTATTAACGAAAGAGAGAAATTCCAGCACTACATTTTTTAATATTAAGAGTGACACTCTTTGACACATGCATGCGCTCTTTATTAACACTTTTCAATACGTACACCGACACTTATTTACAAATGCTAAAAATGTAAGTTTGAATGATTATATTTTCCAGCTCGAAAGACTGCCACTTTTTAATATTAACATCCACATTTCAAGGAGGACACGTGCGATAGGAAAAACAGTTTTTTCTAAGAATTGAAAAAAAATTAACTTTTCAGAGGTGAACTGAATTAATTATGTGTTGCATCAAATTATCTACTCAATTTGATTTATTAGTGTGTATATTGATTGTTTATACCATGTTAAACAATATTCAAAATATTGACATATTGAAAAAAATATTTAGAAACAAATAAAAAGAAAATGAGCAAATATATTTTGAGGTGGGCCGTTGGGGGAGATAACGAAATTGATGAGGGTTAGAGACATTATCTAATATCAGAAATTGATAAACATTGTCTAACATATATAAGAATCTCGAGTCACTCATATTAGCACTAATTGATTTTAAGTTGGAAATTCAAACTTTAAAATGGTATGAAAGCATGCTCATTACACGTGAAGACTCAACGACCCACGATATTGCTCATCGTCATCGATCAATAAGTCCACATTATAAGCATTGACAAAGAGTGGCTACACATTACACATGATAGAACGTGTTATAGATATTATCTTATATCAAAAATTAAGAAATACTATTATAATTAAAGAAGAGAGCAAGAGGGAATGATATATTGTGAGTATTATAAGTAAAATACGAGAGAAAAAGAGTGAGAGAAATAATAAAAAAATTGTTGTTGTAAATATAAAAAATAAGTTACATTAAATATAAATTTATTATTTTGAAATATAATAAGTCGAATAGCACACCCAAAAACGAGGAAGTAAAGATTTTGGGTGTAGAATTATCGGTCACCCAGAACTACCAATCAAAATGTTTGTAGAATACTTTAAGTAGTAAGAAAGCAAAATCTGACAAAAGTTTTGTTGAGAATCTAAATCAAGGAAAGCAACAGACTTCTGTGATACAAACCCAACTTGTATTGTTGACAGTTTAAAAAGATCTTCTTTACAATATACTCCATCCATCCGTCCCAAATTAACATACCCATTTATTGTTTTATTATTGAACGCGAGAATTAAGGAAAGCAGTTAATAAAAAAATGTTATGAGTATAAAAGTAAAATAGGAGAGAGAATGAGTGGAGAAAATAATAAAATTGATTGCTATTGTGATTATAATAATAAAATAGGAGAGAGAATGAGTGAAGAGAATAGTAAAGATTCTTTGTTATTTTAGAAAAGGGGTATGTTATTATGGAACATCTAAAATGGCAAAAAAATGGGTATGTTAGTTTGGGACGGAGAGGGTATTTTTGAAAGCCTAACCCTAAATATCATGTACTAATTTACCATACTGTATTTAATTTGTTAGCACTTCCCTGCATCTTGTGATAAGTCGGATGTATTTTATCAAATATTTCATCCGTCCCATAAAAATATATACAAAGTATTGTTAGTAAAAAAAAGTGATTGTAAATATGAAAAATGAGATATATTCCGCTAATGAGATCCTATAACTGTGTGAGCATGACAAATAAGTGCCGTAAATACTCCCTCCGTCTCAAAATGTTTGTCCCATTTGATTTTTTTGTTGAACTTTGACCACAAATTTATGAAAATTAATCATGTTCATGAAATTCTAAAAATTGTTGTTGATAATATTATTAATGGTGAATCAATAAGAATTTTTAAAATTTCATGAACATAATTAAATTGTCATATATTTGTGATCAAAGTTCAATAAAAAAATCAAATGGGACAAATATTTTGGGATAAAGGAAGTATAATACTAATAAGTCATTCATTTTCAAAGAAGTTGTTTAACGGTAAAGTCAAGTTTCACCCTCGCTCGATAGGGTACAGAATTCGAATTCTCTTGCCTCCGGACTCGATAAATCTTCTTAAAAAAAAATATGTAAAACATAAATTGGACTGTACACTCTGGCCATCTGAGTTCCGAGAAGGAAAGATTTTCAATAAAGTCAGAAACTGAATTCTTTGTATTTACAACTGAAATATCTCATCATCAATTAGTTCCTTACTAAAATACTAACAAAATCTTCAATTCAATATTCTTTGAATCTGTTTCACCTCACCTTACTGTCATCCAAATGCTGGAGACAGACCAATCCGGTTTAACATCACTCGACAGCTCCGATAACTTAATCGCCGGAGATTTAGCCATTGACCATGACTGTTCAAACTCCGGTGAGGGTAAAGGAGTAGTTTCACTTGAAGATTCCCAATCAGGAAAATCAAAGTGACATCTTGGAGAGATTGAAGGAACATGATCATCATATTTCAATGGAACAGTGTTTTTTTCTTGATTTTCATGGCCAGAAATGAAGGGATGATTTAATAGCATCTCCACCGTCCATCTTTGCCTTGGGTTCTTCAGAAAACATTTTTCCAGAAAATCTTTTCCCTCTCCTGATAATTTAGCGGGAATCTCTGGAATTTCGTCACCAACCCCAATTCTCATCAAAAGCGCGCCAATACTTTCAGACCCTTGCCGGAACCTCCACGCCGGAGCACCAGTCAACATTTCCACCACCAGACATCCAAGTGCCCATATATCCGCCGGCGATTCTTGCTCCCCGTCGTTAACTGTCTCCGGCGACATGTACAGAGGCGTACCCCTTATTTCACTCTTCAACCCGCCTTTGTTAACGCCAGCTTTCTTTGTCAAACCGAAATCGGCGATCTTGACGGCGCCGTTTTCGCAGACAAGTACGTTTTGGAGTTTGACATCACAGTGAACATACCCAATTTTGTGAATACACAAAAGCCCTTTAAGAATAGACTTTGCATATCGCCTGACGTCAAATTCCGGCAATTTACAGTCGCCGGAATTCTTAATCTTCTCAGCTAACGAACCGCCAGCAGCATACTCCAACATCACATTATACAACTTCTCACCATTCTCGAGACTGAAACTATCTCCATAACAATCAATTACTTGAGCGCAATCACGAAGCTCATCCAAAATCAATTTCTCGTTCTGGAGTGAAGCAGAGTGAGAAGCGCCGCAAGACTTCACCGCCATCAATGGAGGAAATCGGTAGCTTTGGCTGATGGGTTTTGCTAAACTGACGGTGGCAAAGCTTCCATGGCCGAGTGTATCGCCGCGGACCCACTCCATGGCTGAAATTTGAGGTCTGGATTTTTTTTGGCTTCAAATGTATTTTCTCTCTCTAAAACAGAGAAGAGAGAGGTGGGCACAAGTCGCAATTTACCTTACGTTTGGTGAGATCCCTTTATTTATATAGGGGAAGATCCAGGGTCTTTATGATTGCCTGATTTGTTTTTTTTTTTTTTTTTTTTTTTTTTTTTAATGTTAATAAAATATAAGTAATCAATTTAGAAAAATAAAGGGGGCACGTGATAATTAAGGAAGGATATTCCTTTGGAAAATAGGCTGCAAAAATAACGTCCATTGGTAACTTGATTTGACGGGACCCGAGTGAGTACTGAGTACTCTTCTTCTACTACGGTATTGGGCGAGAAATTAAAGTAATAAAAACTTAATCGAGAAATGCAAAATTTAATATAAACTCATGTCCACATATAACTCTTCCCGGTCACTCTTATACTTATACTAAGGACTCGTTTGATAGGCCGATAGTGATGCAGTATGATGGGATAAATATGAGTTTTATTTTAATTAATTGTTATTTTATTAGTATTTTCGGAATTAAATGTAGTAGGATGATTATAAGAGGTTTTAGAGTAGATTTAGCATTGATTTAGTAGTTTTAGACTTCTATTAGGTTACCTTATAGGTTAGGCTTTATTTTAGGAGGATATTTCTTGTTTTCTAAGTTTTATGAGTGCTATAAAATAGCCTCAAAGTTGTAATCCGAAAATCAGACTTTGATTTTGATTTTATGAAATATAGTATTGCTGTGAGCAACTATTAGAGGGTTCAATTCCCGTCTTGTTTTCTTAAATTCCGTTCAGTCATTCCTCTCATTCTCATATAACCTCTCTTCTGTATCAATTGGTATCAGTTTCCTGGTTGAATTGATGACTGAACGAAGGCGTGGTCATGGTGTTCATGGTGTTCGTAGAAGGGTTCGTGAAGCGAAGCCCCAGGCATACGATCCCCATCACGAACGTGACCTATATGAAATCAAGAAGGACGAAATGCGAAGAAAGATTCAAGATCTCAAACTCCGTTTGTTGCGTTCCGAGATTCGAGAACTCCAAAGATACTTTGATCGGGTGGAGGGTCGACGAATTCAACGACAACTAGCGCAATTGGAGGACTCTGATTCGCACGTATCGTCCGATGAAGAAGGCTCTGAGTCGATCTCGCGGTCCGATGATGATGAGGATATCTATCCTTTCGATCGTGATCACGAACCCGAGTGCAAGAGAGAGGCCGATCCTCCGACTCTCGACGAGTTTTGTGGCCGATTGAATCTCGTTCCCGTGGATTGCTTTGTTGATTCAACGGGTTCCGACGTTGTCATTGATTGGTCAAAACCACCAATCTTTGATGACGATAAGTATGAAGATGATATTGAGGGTTTTGACCCGGCAAGCCAGTGTTGCGGTAGGAACACAGGGAGCAAGGTTGTGATTTTCTGGGTTCATCTATTTTACTGAAAGGAGGTATTTTTGGTTCTTATTGTTATGAGGATCCCGTTTATGTTGAAGTTCCGTTTATTTCGCAATTTGGGTTCTTCAAAGGTTTATTCATTGAGAGTTTTTTAGTAAACGGATGGACAGATTGGATGGATGTGATGAGAAGTGCTACTAAGTATACAGTTCGACGACGTTTGAAGCTTAAGTTTTCAGAGATATTTCCGAAGAGCAACGACTCAAATTCGAGGTCGAATTTTTCTAAGAAGAGGAGAATGATGCAGTATGATGGGATAAATATGAGTTTTATTTTAATTAATTGTTATTTTATTAGTATTTTCGGAATTAAATGTAGTAGGATGATTATAAGAGGTTTTAGAGTAGATTTAGCATTGATTTAGTAGTTTTAGACTTCTATTAGGTTACCTTATAGGTTAGGCTTTATTTTAGGAGGATATTTCTTGTTTTCTAAGTTTTATGAGTGCTATAAAATAGCCTCAAAGTTGTAATCCGAAAATCAGACTTTGATATTTGATTTATGAAATATAGTTTTGCTGTGAGCAACTATTATTGAGGGTTTAAATCCCGTCTTGTTTTCTTAAATTCCGTTCAGTCATTCCTCTCATTCTCATATAACCTCTCTTTTTGTATCAGATAGGATTAGTGTGAGGATCCCGACCCGGAACCTACACGTGTCCCGAGCTGGAGCGTCCTCAAACTAATCCAAGGATCCTAAACTTTTAAAAACTTTAATTATCATTCAAAAATAAATACCATTGTTGTAATTATTTCAAAATAAATCTACACCTTTTCACCATGGAGAAATAGTTGACTAACTTAGAAAGTAAGAAACTGTTTTAATTACAAAAAGGCCTCGGTTATAACATAAAATAAAGATTTATAAATACAATTCCACAAATGAATTATACCAACGTACACTTTCTATACCAACCTAATCATACCCCGACAATTCCCACAATATAACTTTCAAACTCCTCATCGCCCTTACTTGGCTGGTCCACCTGTCTCAGAATCTAAAAACAGTAAAGGGAGAGGGGTGAGAATAAATCTCAAAGCAAGCTATTATGAATGCAAGAAGATGCCAAACAAGATGCAATACATCAAAAGACATATCCACATAATCGAGAGGTTTCGCCGCCAACCGTCCCATACCGGTTGGAAACAACGACTCACTCTCATCATGAATATATCACAACACATAAGTACGATAAAGTAACACTTAGAAGGATACTGAGCCAAGGTTTTAACTCCAAAAGGATATACACATCCGAGCAAAGAAGAATATTTGATTAAGCGGTTCCGAACCATGAACAATAACACCATAGGGATTCCGACACACACCATATCCCTAGTGAAACTAGACCATCTACCTCAAAAGAGATGCTAGCCCACTAATCCCACACAAGGGGGACAATCGGGTTACCAATGTATTGAATTATAATGAACTTGGCTCGGTGCCATTATAATTCCATAACATTGCCCAACAAACAAATACCACCGGATTTTCATAACTAAGCACGGAATAACATACTTGCTTAACCAAACATTGTATGATCCAAAGTAGGGATACATACCACAATAGCATATCATGAAGATAGCAATACTATAACAAGTATTCAACATCTTAGCACAACGGCTATAAATCTCTGAACCACATGTACAATTTAGGAATTCCAAAGTAGGGAATCCTACAACAATATAATATCATAAAGATAGAAATACTAACAAGTATTCAACATATTAGCACAATGGCTATAAATCTCTGAACCACATGTACAGTTTAGGAATTCCAAAGTAGGGAATCCTACAACAATATAATATCATAAAGATAGAAATACTATAACAAGTATTCAACATATTAGCACAACGGCTATAAATCTCTGAACAAATCCCAAAACAATTTAGGAATTCCAAAGTAGGGCATCCCAGCATTTATATCGAAATGTATCACTGAGTCCAAACAAGACTGTCGAACAATTCCCGAGTCGTAATTTAAAGTGCGTCCTTAGTTCCATTTAAACCCAAATTAAGGTGCCCTTAAATGATACAATTGCTCTAAGTATAACTTAGGTTAAAATGATTAATTTCATATTCCGGGAAGGTTAGGTTTCAAACTTTATATTGGTTAAGGATCATGCTAGAAGGTTACTAGTGAAATTTCACTAAACAGTGAACTGGACCATTTTCTCGCCAACACGGGCGATCGCTTCTAACCACTGGCGACCGCCCAAGTGGACCTTAAAGCCAAAGTGATTTCGCCGTGATGGGCGGCCGCCCAAGCTCCCAGCGGGCGACCGCCCAAGCCTTCCTCCACCCAATTTCGATTTTTACCCATTTTGAACCTACTCTTCCTTTCCTTATACCATGCCTATCACAAGAACACCAAAGGAAACCTTAGCTTTACCAAGTCTCACTCCAAACAAGTAAACCCAAACCCAAGTAACCTTAGATTGATTATTACTACAAATTCCACCCATTTCATTAACTCATTTCAAGTTTAACACTTTTAATCTAAATCAACCCATGTTCTTACACTCTTGATCAACAATAACATTCCTTCCAAAAGATTAATCCATTCTTCAACCCCCAAGAAGATTTCCAAAGCATTTAAACAATCATCTAAATAATAATAACAACATTAAATAACTCATGAACATTTAGATGAAGGGAAGTCATAACAACTCACTTTAGGTTTTTAGAATGGAAGGTTGATCTTCTTAGCTTGATTTGATCTTCTAGATGATCCATCCTCAAAAATGCTCTTGGACTTGAAAAAGGTGGAGAAATAAACTATCTATGGCTTGGGAAGAGGAGGCTTCACATGGAGCTTCCATGGAGGTTTTTGGCTAGGGGAAGTATGAGGTGAATAAATGAAGGAGGGAGGAGGAAGGAGGAAGTAAGGGGATGGGAGTTGGACACATGGCAAGAGGAGGGAGAGGAAGACCATTTTGGCCCCCCCTCAAGAAAAGCTAAGGCTTTCAACCACAATTTAAATCATTCCCCCTAAATATTTATTCTACTCATTTTAACCTCCTCTCACTATTTATCTATTTTTATTATTCCCCATGGTTCTTATTTAATATCCAATAAATTCTTAAAAGATTCTAAATTTACTTCTCACCCAATTTATCTTAATTTAAGAATTTAAAGACATAATTAAACACATAAAGCTAACATAAATATTAAAAGCATATTATATAATATTTAAAATTAGTGCCTAGGGTTGGGGTCGTTACAATTAGCCTGTATTAATAGTGAGAGAATTATTAATCAGGAGATTAATAATATCACCCTTTTTTTGGGATTAATAAGAAGGGGATAAGAGGGGAGAAGAGGTTTCTATCCAGGTTGTTAGAAATAATACAGTGATTGCATTTAATGTATCAAACACCAAACTTATTGGATTAATAATCCTATCCAGCCTAAGAAGGGCTACCAAACAGCCCCTAAAGGTATAAGAGTAATAATACTCTTATACCTATATATAAAATTATTTTTATTCCTAATTTTTCATCTTTTAAAAAAATAATATTTTATTAAACAATCTTTTCTTATACCTTTCTTTATCTAAATGTATAAGAGTAAAATTATTCTTATATTTAGTTATAAGGATAAAAATACTCTTATACATATGTATAAGAGTATTTTTTTCACATTTTTTCATCTTTTCTTAAACAATATTCTTATACCTTTCTATATCTAAATGTATAAAATCAGAATTACTCTAGTACTTAATATATATTTTTTTCACAATTTCTCATAATTTTTTAAAAAAATAATAAAATTCACTCATATAACTAAGGGTATAAGATAAGAATTGGAAAAAATCTGAGAAAACAAGGGGGAGTGAGGGGTGCGATCACATCGCATGAATTGGGGTTTTTATGCCATTTTCATCTCGACCTTTATTTATTTGTGGATTTTTTGATCTCGAATGGTCTTTTTTTTCTTATAGAGAATGATTTGGGAAAAGTGGGCCTCATGAAATTATTCCAATTTGATATGGGACCATTCACTTTCTTCTACCGTGTGAATTACAGTAGAAACTCTTTAAATTAGTACACAATAAATTAATATTTTTTAAAAAATTATAAATTTATTCGGTCTCGATTTGAATTAGTTGAAAAATTATAAAAATTAATAAGATAATAGTTTTTCGGGAGACCCTTTTATAATTTTAGGTTTCACAAAAATTATATTTTTAAAAATTCTTTGAAATTGGAAATAATAAATATTAAAATTTAGTGAAAATATGACTCTATGGTTATGGTTGTTTGTTTTCTTTAAAAATTCAAATCTAGTTGGAGTTTATCACCAAATTTTTATTATTTCATCCAATAATTATTACAATAAATTTAAAGTTATCATCAACTTTCCATGCCGTCAACTTATTATTTATATACAATGAATTTAGTTTATACAAAAAATATAAAATTCGTTGAATCGACTAAAAATCTTTAAATTAATAATTATAAATTTATCGATAAATTAATAACTCTATAAATTAATAAATTTTATCTGTCTCGACATATTTAATTTATAGAGTTTTTACTGTAGTTGTCAATTAAATAAAAAATTTAACTAAAAATTTAAAAATAATTCTTTATGTTGAAGATTTTATACTAATAATAAATTTTGAGATGTTAAATGTGATTCATTTTTTCATATATAAATGGAGGGTATATATAATATTCATACTCAATTATTTAAAACAATAGTCAATTATTTAAATACAAGTGATAATTCATGTCCTAATAAAATAACATATGGTGACAATCTCATTAGACAAGTTTTTAATAAATATGCTTTTAATTAGGAATTACCCTTGTTATAGATAATCAATTTTAAATTAATGGTTGAAGATATAATATATGGTAACATATAATTTTTTGTAGAATTATATTACTAGTTTGATTGATACAACGAACTGTGTTTCACTTAGTTCATTGTCACAAGTGGTTTAGTTACTTTAGTATATAATTGACACTTCCTTTTAGAGGGTGAAATTAAAAGTAGTCTATTGAAGGTTTGAAAACATCACTTGTTCTTTCCATTCTCATTGGGGTTGTCATGGATAAGGATTAAGCTGATTTTGATAGAGATATATCAAATCACAATTATATATATAGGGGTGATTTGGTTGGTATATCGGTTTCGTTTTGCTTGTATCGTGTATCAACCAAGTATGAATTGGTACACAAAAATTCGTACCAGTACCAACCAAAAAAGTCGGTATACCAAGTTTATCGGTACGGTTGGTACCGGTTGGTACGGTTGGTATTCGACGAATACCAATTGTTATTGAAGACAAAAAAAATTGCAAATCCAAGTTATTATCCCATCACATATGATTAACACTAATACCTACAGATTAAATTTAGCCACAATATATGATTAACACTAATACCTACAGATTAAAAATTCACCAAACAGGGACTTTGTTCTACCATAGCACACAAAAGAAACAATGGATGCTCACCATATAATGCATCTCCTTTCTCAGCATGATTAAACTCAGAAAGCGGCATCAAGATAGACTGCAGCTTCACTTTTCCACCACGTTTATTCTGAAATTTCACAAAAGCAAGATTATCAAATTCGTAACATGCGAAAAAAAGGACATAAACAACGATATATGAATCATTGAGGCATATTCTCAAACACCTGATATTCCATCAATTTCTCAGAGGTCGTCTTCCTCACCTTTGCGTTTTTGAGAGAGGGATTGCGTTTAGAAAGAGAGAGAGAGAGACTCCCTCTAAATTGTTTAGTGAGAGAGGGCGGTGAGAGGCCTCTGTTGTTTGGTGGAGAGATGATTGAGGTAGAGGGAGGCCCAGGGAGATCGGTGATGGCGATCGGAGAAGGAGGGAGGCCTTGGGTTGCCGGTGAGGAACGATTGTAGTGGTGAAGAAGACGATTGGGGAGGGGCTCTGTTATTGCGGCTAGAGAGAGAGAAGTGAGAGAAAGAGAGAGAGCGACTAGTGAGAGAATCTGAGAGTGAGAGACAGAGATTCCTCCGGCGAACTGGTTTTGAGGGAGGACCGGCGTTTGGGTAGAGAGAGAGGTGAGGAAGACGACCTCTGCGTTTAGAGAGAGAGAGATGAGAGAGTAGTGGCTGCGGGTAGTGGGAGGAGGAGGGGGAGAACGCTGAGATTTAGGGTTAGATTTATTTTTTATATTATATTATATATTTATATACTCCCTCCGTCCAAGTTAATACTTCACAGTTATTGTTCATGCGTGGACTAAGGAAAAATATAATGATATAATGTTGTGAGTGTAAAAGTAAAATAGGAGAGAGAATGAGTGGAGGGAATAGTAAATTATAATGGTGTTGTGAGTATTAAAATAATGTAGGAGACAGTGTGAAGTATGTAATTGGACGTCCAAAATAGAAAGTGTGAAGTATGTAACTGGACGGAGGGAGTATATATATATATATATATATATATATATATATATATATATATATATATATATATATATATATATATATAATTAAAAAAGTCGGTACACGGTATACCAACCGAAGTCGGAATTGTATACCGTGTACCAACCAATTAGGCATTGCACGGTACTGCAGTACCAAGACTTCTAAGATACCGACTTCTGTTACCAATGTGTACCAATTATAATTGGTACGGTTGGTATGCGGGTTGGTTGGTACGGTCAAGTACCATTTGCCACCCCTAATTATATACTCCTTTTGTCTCAGTAAAAGTATTACTTTTTACCTAAAATGGCGTCCCGTTTGAAGCGTCACCTTTCCTAAAAAGGAAATGTTTTATTAATATTCTATTACACCCACTCACTATTCCTTTCACTCATTCTCTCTCTTAAAACACTATTACACTCACAACACTTTTTAAATTCACTATTTTTTTCACTAATTCTCTCTCCTATTTTCAAATTACACTCACAACATTTTTTCTTCCCACTTTTTTTCTTAATTTGCGTGCCACCCCTAAAAGGGTGACACTCTTGCTGGGACGGAGGGAGTATTCCCTCCGTTTTGTTTGAAGCTTCACATTTTATCCAAATGAGTATTTCGGTAGAAGCTTCACTTTTCCTAAAACGGTAATAAATGTGGGTCCCATTTGTCAATCTCACTCACTTTTTTCTCTCATATACTCCCTCCGTCCCACGTCATTACAAACCATTTTTCCGGACACAATTATTAAGAAATATTATTAAGATAATGAAAATGTGTGGTAGGAAATGAAGAGAGAGAATGAGTGGAGTTGGTTGAATAAATTGTGTGATAGAAAATGAAGAGAGAGAATGAGTGGGTGGGGTAGGGTGAATATAAAATAATAAATTTATTTCCATTTTGGGCAGTTTGTATTCACGTGGGACGGACCAAAAAGGAAATAAGTTTGTATTCACGTGGGACGGAGGGAATACTTAAATTGTGGGGCCCACTTGTCATATCCACTAACTTTTCTCCCTCACATATTTAAATTGTGAGCCCCACTTGTCATATCCACTCACTTCTTCTATCTCACAACCTTTCTCCCACTCATCACTTTTATTAATTCACGTGCTTCACAAAAATGGTGAAGCATCGAGCGAGACGAGGGAGTATTATGTTTATTACATAAGAAATTATAATAATAAGAAAACGATTACAGTAAGGAAACATAATATATGATTGTGATTTGATATATATCTATCATAAGTTTAGATTACCTTTACTTCTTGGGTTTAAAATAAAAATAATAATTATCTATTTATATTTTTTTCTCACACATTAAAAATATCTTATTTTTAATTAGAATAATCAATAATTATAAGTAATATTTAAGAATGTATAAGCCAGTAAAGTATATTCCAATAAAACGTTTTCACGTTAAATAGGACATTTTTTAGACGAATGGTTCTTTAGTAAAAAAAAGCATTGGATAGTGAAATGTTAATAACTCTGGTTCATTTGTTTCGACGTAAAACGTTTTCTGAAAAATATTTTTCGTAAAATAACTCGTTTTTCGTTGTTTGGTTATTTTTCGGAAAATGTTTCCTCATTTTTCGGTGTTTGATTGTTTCCGAAAAATGTTTTCCATGTCTGAATCGGCCCTGTAAACGTACAACGGTAGACTAGATAACAAAGGAGACCACAAAAGTAGAAGAGGCCGCCGCCAAGGAGTTCGATGAAATCCCGCACGCCGTGCGTTGAGAGTGACATGACTCTCGCATTTTAAGCGTATTTGGCGTGTGGTCGTGCAAGATACAATGCACGATCGTGCATGTCTAGTTCTTGCTGATTTACAGGATTCTTTACAATATATATATCCTCGTCTAGAAATAGATACTTTTAGTTAAAAGGGTGTAACTTTGACCAAGGGTTTATGTAAAAAATAATGATCCTAATAAAAATTTAAAAATTATTATTGTATTACGATTGATAATACTTTCAATAATGATTTTTAGATTTTTATTAGGATCATTATTTTTTATATAAACCCTTGGTCAAAGTTACACCTTTTTGACTAAAAGTATTCATTTTTGGGACAGAGTGAGCGTATATATATATATATATATATATATGGGTTTTGTTAGGATACCCACCATAGGAGTATCCTAACAAGTGGCCCATTATTTTTAGGACAAAAATGTCCCTTATTTCTCAAAGCAACCATATATATGATGAGGTTAAAATTGTAATCATCAAAGAGAGAGAGAGAGTTAGTATTAAATAAGAGAGAGAGAGGGAGTTAGTATTAAATAAGAGAGAGAGAGAGAGAGAGAGAGAGAGTTAGTATATCTCTCTTTCTTTGATGATTACAATTTTGCTCCATAATCATACGTATAGTTCTTTGAAGAATGAGGGCATTTTGTCAAAATAATGGCCACTTGTTAGGATACTCCTATGGTGGGTATCCTAACAAAACCCTATATATATATATATATATATATATATATATATATATATATATATATATATATATATATATATATATATATATATATAATATTATCATCATTTATAAACTAATCAAAAAAGTATAACATAAAGAGAAGGTAAGTAAAAGTTCGCATTGGTCTAAAGCTTCTGCAACTTTAATTGACATCAATTCCAGCCTTTTAAATTTAAACCCTACTAATAACAAGTTATTCCTCAAAATAGGTATGGCCAACATATGGTAGCTATGAAGGGATCACATTATTTTTGTACATAAATAGAGATAAAACAAGGGGCCAAATTAATAAAACTAGATAAGTGGAAGCAAGGCATAAAATCTTATTAAATATTTTAATAAAAAATATAGCGGAATACATGCAATTATGTGATGCGGAAGACATGCTAAGTTAACTTTTGTGTCTTAAAAAATAAATAAAAGTGTAATCAAATCAAGTACATTATGTTTGCTTATAAATGGTAGTTGAGTGTTAGTCCCAAGGGCATATAATATGTTGCATGTGTAAGTGGATAGGGACCCCACCAATTTGGATTTTTTTAGATAAATACCCATGAAATAAATTAAATACACCCTTCAAAATTATAAATTCAATTTTTTTTCAATTGAAATTTATCCCTTCAATCCAGTTTAATAAAGAATTTTTGTCAAATTAATGTAATTTTAATCAATAATTTAAATAAAAAATAAAAATTTTAAAAAATTCATAGTATATAACATTATTTTTAGATTCATTTTTTTTAATTTAAATTACCGGTAAAAGTACATTAATCCAAAAATCCTCATACTGTATCATTTTAAGTTATTTTTAAAAAAATAAAAAAATAAAAACACAACATATCAATTTTATTGATAATAAGAGAAACGGTGGAATTTTTTCTCAAACAATCCTTTTTTACTTTTTTATTTACCAAAATGACTCACTGTTCAAACTATTGCCCAGAATGTCTATATTTTTGAAAATCGCTACACCGTGTAGTGAGTTTGACTTGAATCTGGTCAAAATTCGCTACACCGTGTAGCGAGTTTAGGGTAATTAAATTTAGTCGTTTGAAAATTAATTAAGGCATTTAATTAACCTAAACTCGCTACACCGTATAGCGAGTTTGTCCAAACCTAATTAAACTCGCTACACGGTGTAGCGAGTTTGATTTGGGTCCGAATTCCCTTATTTTATTTAATTCTTCTCTTCTCTTCCTTCCTTCTTTCTTTCTTTCTATATATATTATTGAACGGAATATAATTTCCCCCTGATTAAATATCCCTAAAGATAAGGAAAGCAATTATCCTAATCCAATAGGGATTTATTTTCACTCAAGAAGTCTTATTTGGAGCAGACTCCTAGCTGGCGAAGGAACCTAAATCAGATGAAGATTCACTCTCCTAATTCAAGTCAACTACGGAACTCCTATTCTTGGAGGACTCATCACTTGAAAACTATAAATAAGGGTCACCTCCCTCACACAAAAGGTAATGACAAACACCCTCTCAATACTATAATACGCCTTTCCTTCCGGTTTATATCATCTTCATATACAGATGCTTATTCTCACGCCGGAGGGTTTGCGCGGGGGTAACTCCGCGCCTAGCAGTGTTTGTTTTGCGAGATCCGTTCGTCGTTCGTCCAGGAATCCAGCGCCGCGTTCCCGGCCCGATCGGTACCCAGGTACCGCTCATTTTTTGCTGCATCAGTTTGGTTCCATTGCCGGGAACGAAGACTAATATATGGCAAACGACGGACGGACGGACAAATTCAAAATCTAATGACGCAAGAGAGGAAGCTACGTTGAACTCCTCATCTCTCTCCCCGTCTCTCTCTCACACACACACACTAACACACATATCTGTAATAATTATCATATAGAATGCATTCCAAGTCTAAATTTGTTTTCAGTCAAAATTGATTCATGTCACAGGCCATCTCGAATTCGAAGCAAAAAATAGAGAGGAGATGATGGCGAAGCCATTATCAAAAGCATTCAGATCCATCAAACCTCATAACCCTCCTCCAATTTCAAAAGTAACCCCATCCTCAATTATACTGCCGTCCCCTAATCATGGAGAAACATCAAATTCAAGTCCAAAGTGTCGTTGGTCTGTCTATCTCATCCTCTCCACCAATTTCTCTCGCCTCCTAAAGCAACACAATGGTGAATTGAAAGGTGGTGAATTGAAAGGTGGTGCAAAAGCATCCCGAGCAGAAAGGCCATGGGTTTGTGCATGTACTATTCGAGGGTTTAAGGATAAAAGCGAAGTTCTTCAGCAAAATCCATAATCAAACATGGAAGGCATATCCAATCACATTGACCAACTCGACGATGCAACCAATGCCAACAACAACAACCATGGCTGGCAAAAAGTCACTTACGCCGAGCGACAACGCAAAACTCCTGTGAAAACGAATCAACCGGCTGCGGCGGCGCATTCCGGAAAGCTCGTTCCGAGCGGATCCGATTCCGTCTTTAACTCCTTCGAGAAGAAGTCCGAGGATCGTGACGCCAAATCGAAGCTCAGAAAGCTGCAATTTCTGCTTCTTATGAGACCGCTCCTGTCGTCAGATCTTCTAGGAATTACTCTGATGACGAAGATGATAGCGATGCCAACGCCGCGGCAGGTCGTGGCGTAAGCGTAGGCGTTGATGAGAAGAAGGTGAAGCCTAAGAAGGTGAAGAAACCTAAGGTTACGGTTGCTGATGCCGCGGCTAAGATCGATGCGGCTGATTTGGCTATTTTTATTGCTGTTGTTACGGCTTTGTATGAGGCCCAACAGGACATACAGCTGATGAGATTTGCTGATTATTTCGGAAGTGCATTTTCTAGTGTGACTGCCGCACAGTTTCCTTGGGCCAAGTTGTTCAGAGAGTCAGCCCTCGCGAAGATTGCTGATACACCTATTTCTCATATTTCTGAAGCTGTTTATAAGACTTCAGTTGACTGGATTAACCAACGATCTCTTGAAGCCCTTGGTTCTTTTGTATTATGGTCCTTGGATAGCATTCTTACTAGATTCGTGAGCCAACAAGCTGGAGCTTAGGGCTCTAAGAAAGCTTCCCAACAATCATCCTCAAAATCTCAGGAACAGTTTCTACAAAGAAGGAATTCTAGAGATAAAGGATCAGTGAATTCTTTATCTAAAACAAATCTCAGTCTCGATGCCCACCGTATCCAGGTGTACTCTTTCCAATTTAGTCATCAATATATGCTATCTTTGGATGCTCATTGTTATTTCTTTGGATGCTCATTGTTATTTCCAGTAACATGCCCAAACACATGAGTTTATTTTTTTATTACCATGAACAATCTGTTGCCCTAAGAAAAATAATTATGCATTTTATTTTCCTTGGAAGCTAGGCCCAAATTGACTTTATGCTTTTGATCTTGAGCTGAAAACCATTACAAATAGCTCATTTTATTAATCATTTGGCTCTTTGTCGAGGTACAATGCAATGACAATCACTCATGCCAGCAACTTCAGCTACTCAGCAATTCCATCCAGTTGGGCAAGGTATGCCTGTTGGTCAAGGGCAGCCTCCACAGTTTTTCTCAACAGATGCAGCAGTTACCTTCAAAGGCCTGGTCATCTTACTTCATCACAGGCAATGTTAGTGTCATACATGCAGCCAAACAGGGGCTTTGCATCTGGTTCCCAGCAGTTTCAGAAATGCTACCCCTCTAAATAATCACCCTGGCCTGGGTGGCTCTGGAGTGCCTCTCTCTTCATTACCCATACACGGGAATGAATGAAACAAAGCAAGACATCCCATATACGGGGTTGAGCTCCACCATCTACGACCTATAAGCGAGTCATCTTCCTCGTCATAGAGAGATATGACAAAGAAGTGCGCCCAACGCCTTTACGGCTAACGCGGAAACACCATCTACGACCTATGAGCGAGTCATCTTCCTCGTCATAGAGAGATATGACAAAGAAGTGCGCCCAACGCCTTTACGGCTAACGCGGCAACACCATCTACGACCTATGAGCGAGTCATCTTCCTCGTCATAGAGAGATATGACAAAGAAGTGCGCCCAACGCCTTTACGGCTAACGCGGCAACACCATCTACGACCTATGAGCGAGTCATCTTCCTCGTCATAGAGAGATATGACAAAGAAGTGCGCCCAACGCCTTTACGGCTAACGCGGCAACACCATCTACGACCTATGAGCGAGTCATCTTTCTCGTCATAGAGAGATATGACAAAGAAGTGCGCCCAACGCCTTTACGGCTAACGCGGCAACACCATCTACGATCTATGAGCGAGTCATCTTCCTCGTCATAGAGAGATGACAAAGAAATAAGCCCAACGCCTAAACGGCTAACGCGGCAAAACATCTGAGACCCATGTGCGAATCAGCTTCCTCAGCATAGGTAGATAAGAAGACAAATACAATCATCATGTCGAGGAGACCTCCCTTGACGACGAGGTACGAGGTTCGAGGTTCGAGGTTCGAGGTTCGAGGTACGAGGTACGAGGTTCGAGGTTCGAGGTACGAGGTTCGAGGTTCGAGGTTCGAGGTACGAGGTACGAGGTTCGAGGTACGAGGTACGAGGTACAAGGTACGAGGTTCGAGGTTCGAGGTTCGAGGTTCGAGGTACGAGGTACGAGGTTCGAGGTTCGAGGTTCGAGGTACGAGGTACGAGGTACGAGGCACGATTCCACTATTTCTTCCCCGGCTCATCATGCTCCGAGAGGTCATGAATGACGAGGAGAGAAAAGTTCTCACCTCGGCATATCATCATATGACGAGGAGACAAAATCATGCGTCTCGGCATTTCATCCTACCGGCAGATCATCAAATGACGAGGAGGCAGAATCATGCATCTCGGCTTGTCTTCCAATGCCGAGATAAGGAATTTACGCTCCTCGGCCATCCGGCAAACAGATTCAACAATCTTATTCAAACAAGGATTCAACAGTTATTATCCAATCGGGATGGTAACCAACTACATCAATTAGTCAAACAATGACTCCTTAACGAGATATCGTCTTCCGTCAGGTGCTAGGTATCTCATCCTCCATTCATCGATGGTGGTATTGATATTTTGGTAGGAGGAATCCAATAATGGGGTTCTCGAAGGCGAATCGGACGTCGTGGACTGCGCATCATCCTTGGCCACAAATTAACCAGCGCCCAACAAGCGAAGCAACATTGCCGTATGACACCTATTCGTATTTCTCGGGGGCCGAAGTAGAGCTCACTTCCTCCTCGTCATCGAGCATGGCCGAGCTAGGAAGTCGGGGGCCAGCTGAACGGAATATAATTTTCCCCTTGATTAAATATCCCTAAAGATAAGGAAAGCAATTATCCTAATCCAATAGGGATTTATTTTCACTCAAGAAGTCTTATTTGGAGCGGACTCCTAGGCGGCGAAGGAACCTAAATCGAGATGAAGATTCACTCTCCTAATTCAAGTCAACTACGGAACTCCTATTCTTGGAGGACTCATCACTTGGAAACTATAAATAAGTGGTCACTCCCTCACACAAAGGTACAGGCAAAACACCCTCTCAATACTATAATACGCCTTTCCTTCCTAGCTTATATCATCTTCATATACGGATGCTTATTCTCACGCCGGAGGGTTTGCGCGAGGTAACTCCCCGCGCCCTAACGGTGTTTGTTTTGCGGATCCGATTCGTCGTTCGTCCAGAATCCAACGCCGCGTTCCCGATCGATCGGGTACCCCGTACCGCTCATTTTTTGCATCAATTATATATATATATATATATATATATATATATATATATATATATATATATATATATATATATATATATATATATATATATATATATTATTTATATATATATATAAAATAATAAATAAGAAAGAGAAAGTCCCTTTAAAAGTCCTCTCACTAAGAGAGGTCCCAAAGGAACTTGAAAAACAATGAAGATGAATCATCTATTTATAGTAGAAGAAAGATTTGAAAAATGTAGGATACATCTATGTGGGAAACACAAAAAACATTTGAATTTAGAGATGGTGGGAAAAATAAAATTTCATTTGCCTCCAAAAATTTCATTTTTCAAATATTCACATGGATCATTATCCAAGCAACATCTTCACCATTAAATGCATCACATCCAATGGTCCAAATTCATCACATAAAAACAAAAACACACTTTCATTTGATTGGCCCTTTAATATTCACATGAATTATCAATAAATCAATCTATATCATTAATCTCACTCAAATCCAATGGTCCTAATTCATAAATTCTGGAGGGTCGCCCATGTATGAGCATTATTGCTATAATATCAGCCAGCCACAAACAAACTGCTACCGTAATAACGTGACATTGCATTAAATTTTTGGTTGAGCAAGGTTTTGAGTTCGAGTAATCCCGCAAATAAGCTTTTAAATAAGTGGTAGCATGACATATTTCTTTGATAAAAAATATCATGTCGTTGTGTATAAATATAAAAAATTGTTTTCGCAACTTGAATCTTTGAATCTAGCATATGACAGCAATTCCTACCGTCAGGAGCGGATCTCACTGTGTGTCTGATGGTGCACCAGCACCATAATTTTTTTTTTTTTTTTTTTACAAAACGACGTAATTTTTGCTTAGAAAAAAAAGGATTAATAGATAATTTTGAACGCTGAAGAAGCGAGCGACCGCCGGTGAGCAGCTGGCGACCGCCCGCAAAGGAATCTCAAAAAACCACAAGTTGTTGTACGATTAGGCAACCACAAAAAAAAAATGGACACCACCAATAACTTAAATGTAGATCCGCCACCGACTACCGTTGCGATTGCATTTGAAGAAGTCAGCCGAATTCTCAAAAACTCTATCACATGCAATTGGAGAAGGCAGCCGAATTCTGAAATGGTGTTGTAATTATTGGTGAAACCAGAGCCAAGTTGTAACACACACAATTCACTAGGCAAGCAAAGCATGTTCATTTATTATGGAAAAGATAAGGGGTAACATGCATGGGTAATTTATTTAATTGTCCAACCATGTTCCTTTCCTTCACATTGCACACACCTTTTTAATTTTAATTTTAATTTTAATTTTAATTTTAATTTTAATTTTAATTTTAATTTTAATTTTAATTTTAATTTTAATTTTAATTTTAATTTTAATTTTAATTTTAATTTTAATTTTAATTTTAATTTTAATTTTAATTTTGATTTTAATTTTAATTTTGATTTTGATTTTAATTTTAATTTTAATTTTAATTTTAATTTTAATTTTAATTTTAATTTTAATTTTAATTTTAATTTTTTATAATGCATGGAATAACTTGAAAGAATGTAGAAAGAGACAGTTAGGCATAAAACAAGGAGACCGCGTCCAGTGTGAAAATGGTCAGTAGGCAATGGATGGATGGATGGATCACGTTTTCCGTCTCTTCTATTTTTGAAATCACATGTTTCCACCTTTTATTCGTCCAACCGACAGCGTAAGTAGACGTAGCGTTGCAGGATATTTTATGCGTTAACTGTTGAATAACTTCTTTTACATGGAAAATAAATAAGTCAGCATTTAATACTATATAAAATTTTTGTAATATTGTTCTCATTGTTAATTGTTAATTGACTTTAAGATGGAACACTCTTACTTTATTATTTTATTATGGTATCAGAGTATAGATATGACCAACCCGATGATGGTTCAGAGCCTGAACCGTCAGTTTCGATCCAGGATAGGTAAATCGGAATCGAACCGTGTAACCCCAGTTCCCGATTTCAGTTCTAACATAATCTGTTTAGAATGTAACAGCTTTTTGTTAAAATAACCCAGAATTATAACAACACATCATATAATAGAGAACGACTGAATTAACGAATTCATTCAAGAATCTAACTGATTTTGCATATTCAGTCTTAGAATTCAACGGAGTTCTTATAGCATATGTTAGAAACTAAGATTATCTTGTGGCATTTGATTCTTCTTAAACGTTTGTAAGTAACAAACACAGTTGAGATCTCGCCGAATTTTTTATTTGAAGTTATCTATCAAAAATAATAAGTCGTTTTATTTTAAGAAAAGATTGCCAAATAACCGTTAGTGTCAGTGCCATACAATATTTTATTGCGGTTATTGTGTTTCACAAAACTCGACTTATTTATTTGTCTGATTTGATTTATTTTCTGCATTTCTGGTTTATATTAATTTCTTGCTCCCGTTAAATATAGTTTGGTCCATTTATATATTTGTCATTTCGTTATTTTTCAAAAAAGTCTCGATTCATTGTTATATGAAAATTTTCCTAACACTTAATATAATTTTCACTTATCTTTCACATGATAGTATATACTCCCTCCGTCCTATACCTACGTGCACACTTTTCATTTTGGGCGTCTCAAACCTACGTGCACATTTCCTAAAATGGAAAGGAATCTTTACTATTCCCTCCACTCATTCTCTCTCCTACATTATTTTAATACTCACAACACCATTATTATTTACTATTCCCTCCACTCATTCTCTCTCCTATTTTATTTTCACACTCACAACACTTTCAATATAATACTCTCTCCTTAATTTACGTGAAAAGTCAAACTAGACACCAAAGTCCGGGACGGAGGGAGTATTTATTTATGGTGAATTAATAATAATTCTTAAAATATTATTGAAATCACTCACACACACACACACACACACACACACACACACACACACACACACATATATATATATATATATATATATATATATATATATATATATATATATAGAGAGAGAGAGAGAGAGAGAGAGAGAGAGAGAGAGAGAGAGAGAGAGAGAGAGAGAGAGAGAGAGAGAGAGGTGAGCAGAACCAGTGTGCAACAAAATAACAAATATAGAAAGGTGGAATAATTCTATAAATAAGAAAATAAGAGGTTTTATCAATATAAATAAAATAAAATAAAATAAAATGAAGAGGTTGACACTTATGATTTACGGTATTTGTTATAGAATTCTCTAATGACTTTTCAATGTAATGAATCGAAAAAGTTCAGAATCACATATCAAAAGTCAGTTTGTTTGAAATTAAAGAAGAGATAATAAATTAATTAATTCTTATATAGTGGCACACTTTATTTGATAGCTACATTTTGCATAATAATCCCTCCGTTTCGAGAAATTAATCTCACTTTTTAAATTGTTAACTTTAATTAATTTTGAACAATAATTTAAATTAATTTTAACTATGTCAATGAAAATCGAAAACTTGTTATCGATAAACAATTGTAAATAGTGTTGAACGGAATAAAAGAGACGGGTGAGGCCCAACAAATGAAGTCCAACATTACAATCACCAATCTATTCTATTATTGAATGGGTCTGCCCAATTGCTACGTTGCTAACGGCCCAACATCGATCAGTCGACCTAGCTCATTGTCCAACCCTCCGTGGTCCCGACCTAGCTTTGTCCGACATACGATCACGTACATGTACAATTATTATTCTCAAGCCAAAGTATAAAGTCAGGTCGCAATTGGCTATTCAGTCGACCTCGACCTATCAAACACGTGCGCTAATCCACGCCGTTATTTGTAACCGTCTCCTACTTTCCTGGAGTCAGTTATGCCAGCATTATCTCCGTGATTCTAGGGATACACCGTGATCCTATTTCAACACTATAAATACCCTACATCATCTAACGTGAACGGGTAATGTCTTATTTGTTATTTGAGTAATTCCTTTATTCAATTGAGTTTATAAGCCTAATACACATCTTCTCATCATCACGCCGGAGGGTCTTAGCCAGAGACCAACCTTATTAGTCGTGTGTTCGTGGTTTCAGGTCTAATTGCTGGAAATCAACCTAATTGCTTGACTGAGACTGATTTGGATCGTTTCCTGCATCATCAAGTGTCAATAACAAATTTTAGATTTTCATTAGGGTAGTAATTGTTGTTCAAAACCGACTAAAAAGTAAGAAATTAATCTCAATTTTTCTTGATTTTCGTGTAAAACCAAATTAAAAAGGGAATTTCTATTCCCACTAACTTTTTTTCTTTTTACACTACTTTTTTTTTTTTTTTCAGAAACAGATATAGGAAAGTGTGCACATTACTTTGTTCGTGCATCACACTCTCGGAATAAGCGCGTGGTGGCCTTCCCCATCCTTTTATAATTAACCTAACTGACTTGGATATTTTTCATCATTTTAATAATTAAAATTTTTACTCCCTCCGTCCCAATCTAAATGTCCAAGTCAACAAAAATTTTGAAGTTTGACTTAGACATAAATGCAAATCTAATCATTCTATTGAAATTTTAAAAATTGTTATTGATAAATAAATTAATTATTTATCAATAACAATTTTTATAATTTCAATAGGATGATTAGATTTGCATTTATGTCTAAGTCAAACTTCAAATTTTTTGTTGACTTGGACATTTAGATTGGGACGGAGGTAGTATTACAATGGTAGGTACTCCGTACTCTCACTCTCACAAAAAAGATAGTCCCTTTTTTTGTTTTAATTATATTTCTTTCTAAAAATATTATATTTAAAAAATATACTCCCTCCGTCCCGGCCGAAAAGCCACAAAACTAGCCATACACGCAAAATAAGAAATGTGATGTAGGAAAGAGAAAAAGTTTAAATGTTGTGAGTATGAAAAATTAAATAGGAGAGAGAATGAGTGGGATGTGATATAGGAAAGAGAATGTTGTGAGTGTAAAAGTAAAGTAGGAGAGAGAATGAGTGGGTGAAATAGTAATAAAAACTTTCCTTTTTGAGAAAGTGTCTTTTTAAATGGAACGCCCAAAATGAAAATTTGTGACTTTTCGACCGGGACGGAGGGAGTATATTCCAAAATAATAATTCTTTCAAACTACTCCCTCCGTCCCCAACCTAGGTGCCTAGTTTGACTTTGCCATGACATTTGACCATACAACTACGAGAAATTGATATATTATAATTAAATTTTAAAACTTTTAATTGTTAGTGTTGTTAGTAATAAATCAATAACAACTTTTAAAATTTCATCAAAAATGTTCTAATTTCTCGTAGTTGTATGGTCAAATGTCATGCCAAAATCAAACTAGGCACCTAGGTTGGGGACGGAGGGAGTATTTATCAAAGTGACTCATTATTTGAAACCCGCTATACTATACGGGAATTTTTTTCTCAAATAATACATTTTTAAAACTTTATTTTATCAAAGTGATTTATTGTTCAAACTTTTTCTCAAAATGTTTCACTTTTTGCAAAAATCGCTACACCGTGTAGCGAGTTTAAAATTTTTCGATTAAAATCGCTACACGGTGTAGCGATTTTAAATTTGCTAAATTTTATTTTAATATTTATGCTATTTGCTATTTAAAAAAAAAACTAAATTTGAAATCGCTACACGAAGTAGCAATTTCAAATTAAGAGAGTCAACTGTACAAAGTACGTCCAAATCAAGTCCAAACTAAAGTAAAGTAGTAAGGTTTGTATTCATTTCTTCTTAAATTACAAAATAATAATACAAAAATAATTATGTATTAATAAAAGAAATTAAAAATGTATTTTTTGAGCAAATAGCATAAATATTAAAATAAAATTTAGCAAATTTAATATTATTAAAGAATTCTTTATCTTTGGGCCTGCTCTATCTAAATTTTGATATTATTAAAGAATTCTTTATCTTTTTAGGTATTTCAATATTTTCGTGTTAATTACATTTTATAATAAAACCATGGCAAGTATCTCATATTTTACATACTTTATTACTACTCTATGGGCTCGTTTGGTAGCTAGCCAGTATTAATAGTGAGGGGATTGTTAATCCTATGATTAATAATGAGGCTTCCTAATAATCCTGATTGAAAATATAAACTTTTGTTTGATAGAAATCACATAAAACAAGACAATGTTCTTTTAAAGACCAAATTACCCGTACAATTATAAAGAGACAATCAAGGGCACAATTAAAGATAATTAGCACTTTTTTTTTTCTAAATTGACAACCTGTTTACATTTTGTATAGAGAGAATTAAATATGGATAAATAAGGAGGGGATAAGAAGCTAATCCCGGTGAAGAAGATAATTTATATCGTCGCATTTTTTCCTACCAAACACTCGACTTCGGAATTATTAATCCCATTTGGTGCTAAGATGGGCTACCAAACGGGCACTATGCGTACATAATCATTTAATTTGAGAATCTAATGTCTTTTTAAATACTTTATCCACTCGTCTCATAAAAATATCATATTTAATTTGTCAACATTTTAAAACAATATTATGTTTTATTTATTTATATATGTCTTGCACAATAGTAAAATTATACTAGAATTATTTTCATTTTTTTAAATGCAATATTTATTTTATAACAAATTTAACAAGAAAGTGCAATATTTATTTTTTAAAAAAATTTGAGATTGAAACAACATTACATTTTTATTAAAATTAAAATTAAATAAATTTATGTAACTTGTAAAATTATAAAAATAGCAAAACATAATGGAGGAAGAAAAAAAAGATGAAACATTGAAATTTAAGACCTATTAGTAAATATAGGAGAATTATTTGGTTCAAACTTCAAAAACAAATCAATGACAACTTTTTAGAATATCAAGGTTGTTTACACTATTTTTTAAAAATTTGGTAGTGCAAATAGTAGCACCCAATTAAAAACGGACCAACCAAAAGAATATTATATACCGTACGACTTTTGAATTGTCTTCATAAATGGTAATTTGAAGAGTCGATCAAAGCAGGCACTATGAAGGTCAAAATAAAAAAAGCAGCCTCACGCAACATGTTGAAGGTCATAAGCCCAAAGAAGAATCCGTCGTCAAATGTTGGTCAAGTGGTACGCCAATTGCGGGGTCAATATCAAGATTTTACTAGTACTATATTTAGAAGTGGGTCCCATGGTATGATTTTTCTAATTGGTTACTTTTTTATTCTTTACCCTTTTCACTTTTTTATATTTTCAAAATACTAAATGTTGTGAGTATAAAAAGTAAGTAGAAAAGAGAAAGTTGGTAAAGAATTTTTGTTGTAATAATGACAAATGGGTCACATTGGTTATTTTATAATAAAACAACTAAAAATCTTAAATTGCTACAAACTAAAAAGAAAATTAACAAACTTAAGAAAATTAACAAACTTAAACTGAGACGGATGAAATTTTTTAATAATTAATACTCCCTTCATTCACAAATAAATATTACACATTTACTTTTTGGTTAACTTAAATAAAATTTGATCAAAGATTAAGAAAAAAAGTTTATATTCATGATATTCTAAAAATGTTTATTGATATATCAGGACTATCAAAAACAATTTTAAAATATCACGAAGATAAATACTACTCCTTCCGTCTCACTTCAAGGTTCCACCTTTTCCTTTTGATTCGTCCCACTTCAAGGTTCCCTTCCTTAAATGAAAAGTTTTTCATATATTTATACCCTTATCATTTCCATATATTTATAAAAAAAATCATTCATTATACCCTTATAAAGTTAATATATTTACAAAAAAATCAATCATTAACTTACTATTCCTCTCACTCATTCTCTCTCCTATTAAATATTTTTAACTTTTGCATTCTCTCTCCTATTCCCTATCACACATTTAATTTTTATATTCTCTCTCCTCTAATTTTCTACTCATTTTAAAAAAAATCTTAAAAAACGTGAAATTCACACCAAAAAACCTTAGTGTGGGACGGAGTGAGTATTTCATATAAAGTTAAAGTTGATCAAACTTTAATCATGTTCACAAAATATAATATCAAAACATGACATTTATTTTAAAACGGAATACTCCCTCCGTCCCATAAAACATTACCCCTTTTACTATTTTGGGCGTCTCACTTTTCTAAAAAAAAATTTTTTTAATACTTCTTTATTCATGGGACCCACTTGTCATACTCATAACACTTTTCAAATTTACTATTCTCTCCACTCATTCTCTCTCCTCCCACTCACAACACCTACTTTAATAACATTATTCCTTATTTTCTGTTCTCAACAGTAAAGGAGTAAAGTTTTAGGGAACGGGGGGAGTATGTATTATCTAGTATATTTATCAAATTAATCCTTTGGGACTAAAAACGGTTTTTAATGGCCAAGGTATTAATTGCAACTATTCCCCTTCGATTTAAAATAATTATACTTTTCACCAAAAATTGATCTAAAACAATAGACATATTTTGAATTAAAGATTAAATGTGATTTTCTTTAATTAATTTGTTGGACTTCTATCAAAGATTTATTAATTTTTCATCATTTTTATAAAACTATTTGATAATGTCAAAAAGGTCGGATTAGCCCAAATTCAGCGGTTCGGTTGTATCCTATACACTTGAATAGCCTGAAAAAGATAAACAAACACGTAAATTAAGCCGAGGCTTCACCGGCGAATGTCCTCCGACGTGAGAGTAAATATTTGTATTTATTAGAGCAAATCAATTAAGAATATAGGGTCGATTAAACGGGTCGAGGCGTATTTTCCCTCTCCACATTATGATTTGGCAAAGTTTTCAATGCGGATGTCTCGTCAATAATGGGCGCGCCTGACAATGTGCAATAATCGACGAATAAAATGAACCTCGAAATTCGAAAAGTCTCTTGGTATTCGTAAAATCGAGGACGAGTAATACTTCCTCCTCAACACAGCCAAGCTAGAAAGTCGGGGGCCACATGAACGGTATAAACCAAGTACAACCATGGGGCATAAAACGGGTAAAGACCAATGGAGTATGGCCAATGAAAAATATGTACAAGACCCAAATCCAACATAAGGAATCGGCTTCGCTACCTATACTCGTTTTATTCTACTCGTCATATCTCATATGTCGACCTGTACATAGCCAAACAATATTATGACCAAGGTAAAATGCTGATATATGCCGACCAAGGCACACATATATGCCGATCAGAGCATGATTATATGTCGATCAATATTAGATCTACGCCAATAAGGCGACCATTGTTACAAGAAAAATGAGCTTTCCTACCCTTGATCATCTCACTTGCCCGGCATATTCCTATGCCGACCAACACATTATGTCGAGCAACATGCCTCATAGGAATACGTACAAAAGGCTTTTCTAATCCTTCTCCAATAAGGACATAATAGAATTAGGATATGATTAGGATTCGACTCATTATCTCTCCTAACTTTCTATTCAAAGTAGGATACTACCTCATATACCTATAAATACAAGACATAAATCACATAATTCGGCAAAATGCATATTTTGGCTATAAACTATTGTCAATTGATTTTCTTTATAAAATATAAATACTTACTCTCACGCCGTATGACATTTGCCGGTGAAGACCCAACTTATTTTACGTGTTTGTTTATTTTTTTCAGGCTATTAAAGTATACAATATACAAACTTGTCATTGTATTTGGTCTGAGCCAACGTTTTGACATCATTAATTGTGTTTATTAATATTTGATGAAAAATTTCAAAATGACATATTTTGCGTCAAAAAAAGTATTTTTTAATAGTAGTATAATAAATAGATTGGTTATATTTAGGGAGAGAATACAATTATGAGTAGGTCTGCTGAGAAACGCGTTTCTCCATAACTATGGAGAAACGCGTTTTTAATAGCCAGAAACTATACGTTTGATAACCAGAAGAAAATTTCTGGATATCAGTCTCAAAGGGTTCTGGATATCCAGAAGCTTTGGAACGGATATCCAGAAGCCTTTGGGCGGATATCCAGAAACATATTTGAAGCCAAATCCAAGGCCAAGACCACAAATTGCTTATTGAAGGTTTCTGATGTCCGTAAACCTTCAAATGTATATCCAGAAACCATCAAATGAATATCCAGAAACATATTTGAAGCCAAATCCAAGGCCAAGACCAGAAAATGCTTATTGAAGGTTTCTGGATATCCAGAAACCTTCAAATGTATATCCAGAAATCATCAAATGAATATCCAGAAATATTTTGAAAGTTTCTGGATATCATTTTGAAGGTTTCTGGATATCACTTTCATAAGCTTCTGAATATTCTTTCAAAGGGTTCTGGATATCCAGAACCTTTGAGACTGATATCCAGAAGTAACCATGGGACAAGGTCATGGCCAATACAAAAAGTTTCTGGATATCCTTTCAATAGCTTCTGGATACCCGTAACCCGTTTCTCCATAACTTATGGAGAAACGCGTTTCTCTCTAGATTTTACGTACAATTATTACCTTCTATTAGAATTAGAAGAGTACTAGAGTAGGATGGACAAACGAAAAAAAGGCCTTAATGAGTAACTAATACACAACCTAATTTTCATAATTAGTTAGTTGTTTAATACTTCAAGGTTTTTTACACATTTTTTTAATAAAAAAATGTGTGAATAGTAGCCCCCTTTATTCTTCTTCTTGAGTAATTAATACACAACTTTTCATTAGTTAGTTGTTTAATACTTCAAGGTTTTTTACACATTTTTTTAATAAAAAAATGTGTGAATAGTAGTACCCTTTATTCTTCTTCTTTTGAAAAGTGCTAAAATGTTTTTTTTTTTGTTTTTTTACTAAAGTTCAATAGGAGTATTATTAATTGATATGATGTAGTTTGAATTATCAATTAATTTCGTATAAATACGTGACATTTCCATGTTTTTTATACCGTCTCAATCAGAAAGTAACGAGATATTGAACTATAAAATAAAAGACTAAAACTCAAAGAATGTAAGATTTGTCTTTTATCACTGAGTCACTTCTTTGAATACATGTGACATTCCACTTTGAAAACATCTTTCAAATCGACATGCACAATCGATGGTTTTACTAAAAAATATTGCAGCAAAATATATTTGTGTTTTAAAATTAACCATATCATTCATTTTTACATCTAATTGTGATAAAATATAAATCTAACAGAATTAGTGGCAAAAAATAAAATATTTTAAATTAAAGCTAATTAAATATAATTAACCCTATATTATATACTCCCTTCGTCCCGGGATGTTGCGCACTTTTTGGCTTGGCGTGAGAATTAATGTAAAAGATGAAAAAGGTGATGTGTTATGAGTGTAGATGGTTGGGTAGGAGAGAGAAAGTGAAGTAAGCGTGTAATGGTTGTGAGTAGAGATAAGTGGGTCTCATTTTCATTTTAAAAAAGTGCAAATTATTATAAAACGTTCAAACGAAATCTTTTTACAAATTATCGTGGAATGAAGGGAGGGAGTAGAGTGGAGTATAATATGTCAAGTTGGCTAAAAGGCACAAAAGGTAGAATTTAGGGGTGGATGGTGGATATGCATGATATAAGGCATGTTACATGTGCATGTTGGATTATGGGCTCCACCCAACTTGGAAACCTCTATCAATTGCGTGTAATTGTGGTTCATTTTGATTCAAAATCAAAATATCGGCACTTATATTTAAATAACTAGTTCATAGCCCGTCGAAATTCGACGGGAATAATAAAGCTAATCAATTAAGAAAAACTGATGCAAAGCAATTGTAGAGATTGAGAATCTTAAAACTATTGTTGAGTTCGAGTCGAGACTACAATGAAAAAATATCGAGTCGAGTTTCCATGGGTCGAGTCGAGTTGCTATGAGACCTGCCGAGTTTGACTCAGGTATTTGGAATTGAGCTCGGCGGGCTTATGGGTTCGAATCGAATATGCCATGTAGAGTTATGTGAGACCGAGTCGAGTATGGTAAACCCGATTCGAGTCAGTTTACCGAGGGAATAACAATGAAAATAAATCAGATGTAATAAGATGTAGAAAGGGCATAAATAGAGGAAGAACAACAATGCATGTCAGTACATTAGGAAGCCGTACGATCACTGTATGAGTGCAACACTGCAACATGAAAACATCTTGCCAACTGAGCATAAGGATTAAGGAAGATACAATATATACAATGACCCATTCCTATGAATCAAGAATTCATTCTGCAGAATGTATAAAGCTCAAAGCTTTATAATGTAAACAGAGTTACAAAACCAAAAAATTTCAACTACTGATCCACATCAAATTCAATTCATACAATTCAAAAGCAATTGATTTAGTACTGATTGAATAATAACATAGTTACAGAGTAACCAAACCAAAATCTGTAACAAAACCAAAGTCTTTCTCCTGCTGCTCCTTTTTTGCTTGTTTAAACTACAATTGCATCATATCTGCACCAACACATAAAACAAACATAAATAAATTAGGCAATAATCATTTAGGTTGCAGAACATTCATTCATAAACAGTATTGCAATAACAAAAATGAAACAAACTTAAATTATATTTAAAGAATTACCTGGAATCAGAAGCATGCAAATAAGTGGTTTCAAGAAAAAATAAATTATTCTCTCATCCTTAAATTATATTTAAAGTTCTGCAACCAAAATGTTAAATGTAAAACCATCAGGACATATACCATTGTTCCTCATTTCCTCATAAAGCATATTAGCTTGACCAATTTCTCCAGCTTTAACATATCCATCCATCAAAGCATTATACATTGAAGCATTTGGAAAAATGCTCATCTCCAGCATTTGATTGAAAAACTTCCTTGCTTCCACATTGTTTCCTTCCTTGCACAAGGCATTAATAATGGTTCAAAATGTAACGGTGCTTGGATGACAACCCATTTCAATCATAAATTTCACCCAATTCAATGCATCCAACACTTTCCATCTGATGCAATATGTATTAATCAAAATGTTATATGCATAAACATCAGGTTCCCATCCGAACTTTTTCATCACATGTAGTAAACTATTTCCAATTACAATACAATCATTTCTACAAAACCCAAGAATCATAACACTGAAAGTAATATCCCTAAACAACTTCCACACACTACCATAATCACCAACCCTAATCAAATTAAATTTGGATTGGTTGTTAAATGAAAAAGTTTCCTAATATCCTCTCATTCACTTGATGCATTGCCTCTTTGGGATACATTCAACAGTAGAAAGACACCTGACAATTTGTATGAACTCATAATATTTTCACATGTCTATGAATGATCCACAATCACTTTAGGGGACATTTCTATTCTCCAACATGTAAAACCTCAAACATGGAGAATGGGCAACTCAAATTGAATGAAATAACTCTCTAAGATGGCAAACAAAATTGACGTATTCCGTCAATTCTTACCTTATACAAAATTTCTATATCCAACAAAATTATAGGTATGTATAAGTGGAAAAGATACAAAATCATAAGTCACTGAGCTAAATTCAAAAAAGGCATCTTTGACTGGAATGAATTAATGTACACCTTAATATGGCCAAATATAGGTTAGTTAATTTGTTTTCTATACCTTAAGATCTTTTTTTCGTTTTTTTTTTATATAATACGACAGTATTTTGCTTTCAGGATGTATACAATACAATGTAAAAATGATTTTCCATAATAATCTGAATATCATCAACATTGTAAATAAATAACCCAAAATCCAATCTCTAGATACACAAAACATGTGTGAAAAACAAAAGGGATGCTAGGACGTGCCCTGCCTTGGCTGACCAACAGTTACAGAACAAAACCTTTGAACGTTTAAACACTACACCAAGAAGTACTCATCATTTGAAACAGTTAACAATGCAAAAACTTCCAACATTTAGGTTTGTCACATAGGTGCCCGTAACACGAATTAGTTATTATCCCCAAGTATATATAATTTCGATTCATACATACACTACTCACAATTTCATAAAGGGTATGGTGTGGAGTTCTCATTTCATTTTATCCTTTTTGCATTCATTTATTTATTAATCATAAGGTTATGCTATGTTTGGGAATTGGGGATGAGAAGATAAACCTTCTAATCTTTGGTATGAGCAAATTATGCTACAACTTCAATTTCAGTGGATGGGAGTGGGGCCACATACTCTTCTTCCTTGCGTGGGCTATAAATCCCATCTTCCTTTGGTGTGTGGATAGTGACAACATCAGGCAAATAAACCGATCAATAATTCAAATCAATAGGTTCGAGTAGCATAGAAGAGGAAACATTACATTCAATTATCATTCCAAGATATCATATATGTTACACTCACTTTGAGTCTTGAAATCATACCTCGGCATCATTCACATATGGTGCAAATCTATCATGAATGTAAATTGTTTCACAATCGTATGATTGCTTTCAATGGCACAATTTAAGCACCACCCAAACCATTTGGCAACATTATCTCATGATATAGCAACTTTAAGGTAATCCTTTCTTGCAATCCTATCATGCTTAACAGATATCAAAAAAGTAACAATTTAACCACCACGAAATTTTATTTTTCGGAATATCTCATGATATAGCAACTTTAAAGGTGATCCTGTCCTGAAATCCTAAGAAAATTAAAAAATAGCCAACGAACCCATTAAAGCAAAGAACTCCATAATGCATTCACATAACCAAAAGCACACATAGCGAACAGTCATTTTAATAACACAGTTGAACACAAACACACCATAAAGCACAAATATATTGGCAAACCATTAATAATTCCCTTATGAATAACTACAAACCAAATGAAATAAGGAAGGGGAAGGGAATACCTCAACAAACTCACTGATTGGGCGGAGGCGGTAGTCTCTCCATCATCAAGCGCATCATCCGCATTTGCTCCTCCCTGAATGACTGAGCTTGCCCAAGTTCGTTGTCAAGCTTCCCTTCCAATCTTTCTCTCCACATCTGGTTAGTCTCAATCTCTGCCTCCACTCTATTCTGCAAATGCCCAAACTCTATCCTCAATCCTCTAACGTTCTCTTCAATACTTTCTACTTGCCCCGCCAAGTAATATGCTGCCTCTGTAGAATCCATGTCGTGCATTTCCCTCTCACCTTCATCATCAACTCCATGGCCTATTAGTGGTCCTAACCTCGCTCGATTGAAGCTGGTGAGTGTGGACTTATCAATCTTCGTCCCCGGCTTCAGATTACGGATATCCTCTCGCATATTAAGCCACCGCCATCTCTGCCAACTCCGTGATAAGAATAGGAAAGTTGAAGTTCGACCTTCCAATGTTGTTTGCCAATCTGATGATCTCATGTCTCATAATCAATCCGGTGTTTATTCTGCTTCTCGAAACCACAACATGCATCAGTGCTGCCCTTCTCCAGCTAACATCCCCATAGTGTGATGAGGGCATAATCCGCTCACATATAAATCGGTGTAAAATGGCTAACTCCTCACTAAGATACCTCGTCTTCATTATGTTTCCCTTGTTGTACCATGTAGGGTCAATGTTCACCCCAAGTGTGAGTGAGAATTCTGGGAGTTGAGCCAATATTCCCTCCTTTGTCTTCATCTTCCTTATCAAATTCGATACGCACAATTAGCCTCCGACAAATTAGCGGCATCTTGTAATACCTATTGATCACCGTCTTTGGTATACGGGACCTCAAACCCACGCACATAAGAATTGGGCGTATCACCTCTAGCACACACATTGGCATAAAACTCCTGAACAATTCTACCCAAACCCCAAGTGCCCGGGTTTGACGCAAGCATCTTCCATTTATAAAAAGAAAAATATCCTTTAAATTACAACTTTCCCAATCGAATTCCCGTTCTATGTTGAATGCATTACCCATATGAGCATTAAAAACTTTTTCCGCTTTGTCGGAAACAAACCTAGTTTGATCAAATTGGGGTTCTTCAACAACAGGGGGATTGGGAACATTTTTATCTCTACCACGTTTACCCATTATACTAACCAAAAATAGATTAGAAAAAGAAAAAAAATACCGGAACAGAGTCGCCGGATTGTGACCGGAATTTCACGTCGAATATCACCGGAATTGGAGGGGATGAGCTGGAAAAGCAACCCTTGGACGTCACTACGTTCCCCACTAACTCTTCCTTCGAAAATCTCTCCAAAAAGAAAGCTTTCCACCCAAAAAATTACAACATGTCAAAGCTTCGAATTTCTCCACCCAACCGGAATTAATGGAGGATAAGTGTTGAAATTGGGGATTGGAAGAATTTAGTGAGTGGGTTTATGGATTTGGTGGTAGGGGTTGATGATTTCAAAGTTAATTTGAGGATTTTTAGATAAAGGGATGAAGGGAACCGTGGGTTTGGTAGAGACAACTTGAAAATCGCTAAGTTTCTGGAATTAGGGCTCGTAATTAGGCTCCAAAACCACAAAATAACCTATCTACTGATATTGGGAGCGGACGCTCCCCATTACTGGGAGCGGACGCTCCCTGATTCCAGAAATTTTGGATTGAATTGTCAATATTGGGAGCAGGAGCTCCCATCAATTTGGAGCGTGCGCTCCCTATGTCCGTAAAACCGTGAGATCAAGCTGAGCAAATTTGGGAGCAATTGCTCCCTATTTTGGAGCCAGTGCTCCCAGTTTCCAGAGGATTTTTTTTTTTTTTTGTTATAGTATATTCACTATGTAACCACCTCCGTTCCAATATAACTTATTTATTGCTCAATTTGATTATTTCATAAATAGTAACCCAATCAAAAAAGTTGATATTTTAATGAACTTACATATAATTAAGAAAGATGACATTTTAGAAAAAGTTACTTATATAAGTATTTCAAATAATAAATAATAATACAAATTCTGAAAAAATTTCTTATAGACAACATTTGACATTTTATAGACAACATTTGACATTTCCATGGAAAGAGACTTGGCACGGGTCGTTCACGTGCAATTTGGGATGACTTCTTCGTTATAAACCTTAACTTCATCTTCCCTTTTAATCATTATTCAGTTAAGAATAAACTTCCATATGAGTACCATAATCTCAAATTTGTAAAACTACCAAAAAACATATATAACCATTGATCCACTTAACCAAAAGTGAGTACCATAATTATAAAATGTGCATACATATGTATAAACTACCAAAAGACATCACAAATGATATCCATGCCACTTAAATTGTCTTAATATGGCATCACCATCAAACAAATCACCAAAGTTAATTTTTTTCAAACCAAAATACCCAAAGTTAATTTTTTACAACCAAAAGAAATCAGTAGGTGAAATTAGTCTTCCGTCAAATCTATGATTATTGTGTCAATCTTCTTAGGTGCTATCCATTTATTCCATTCAATTCTTTTTGACCTTCTAACTTTAGGATGCTGAGCACTTTGTTGTTTTCCTTCTTGATTTGAGGCGGTCCCAATGTGCGAAGGCAGCATTATGACCCACTTGGTCTGTACCAGCATATACCACAATTTGCATTTCCCCAGGAGGTGGTTGTGGAATAACCTCCTATAACAACAGTTGTTGAATTAAGTAAGCAACTACCAAATAAAGAGACAACATTATTGCATAAATAATAAAAGTAAAGAAAATAAAATATAATACAAGTGGAGTATTTTTTATACCTCATTACCAGCCAAACTTGAATTTTCCTCGCCATCATTTAAAGCATCTGACAAATCCCTTAATACCATATCACAATCAGTTAGTAAAACCTCAAATCCAGTACTTGCTGGAACAATTTTTTTTTCTAAAGGACATCCACTGTTGTTATGTCCAGTTTTCATGCACAAACTACATTCATTTGGAATTGCACCATGTGATCCTTCCCCTTTAACCTGCAAAAACAAAAAAAATAATATTAATAAGAATACTGTTAAGAAACCAACATATTATAACATCAATTAAAATTGTTTACCTGAATCCAATATTGATCTTTACCAAATGGGCATGTGTTCTTGTTATGTCCATCTCCCTTGCACAAACTACACTTATAAGGCCTTTTACAGATTCTTCTCTTCATAGTATTCAAGTGCTAACCAAGATATAGTGCTTTTACTTTGCAAATGATCTGCCAAACATTGGGAAAGTGAGGTGCTATCAATTTATATAATATTTTGCTTCATTTAAAACAACTGATCAGCCACGATAAGTATTCTAGAGAATGAAATAAGAACATCAGCCTTTTAAAGGCTCCACTGGCTGTTACATCAGGATTTGCCAGATTACCTGAATGAAACACTTTTGCATCTTTAAGTAGAATCAAAGGTGAATGGTTCCTAATTAAATTCATTGACTCAAATTAAACAATTGGTTGTGCTTGAATAGAAAACCAAAAGACAAGTGACAAACTTTAATCTAATGTTGTGTTGATCACCTAGACAATATAATTTTGCAATTGACTATGGAAAATACATGTTGGGACAACAAATATAAGGCCATAGAATTATCTATTCCACAAGCGCATAAACTCATATCATTTTGGCCTAAGAGTGTTGAAAGCAAATAGGGTCCTTTCAATACTCATACACGATCATACAAAGTTGCATTTGTTTACCATTGGCCTCTGAAGTATTCCTAAATCAAATATGCGCTCAAGTAATTAAAGCCCAGTTGCTATGCTCTGAAGTATTCCTAAATCAAATATGCATATATTTAACATGTATCAGATTTACAATGATAGAAATTGCAAAATATTTAACATGTATCAGTTTGACATCCAATAACTTCACTCAAGGATGATGGTCTCTATAAAAGCAATAGAGAAGAGTTTCGGCATATAAACAAAACAAAAAACTACACCCTCTGCTACTATTGCTCCAGGCTAATATCCCTATGCCGGAACAGAGTAGCCGGATTGTGACCGGAATTTCACGTCGAATATCACCCAAACCCCAAGTGCCTGGGTTCGACGCAAGCATCTTTCATTTATAAAAGAAAAATATCCTTTAAATTACAACTTTCCCAATCGAATTCCCGTTCTATGTTGAATGCATTACCCATATGAGCATTAAAAACTTTTTCCGCTTTGTCGGAAACAAACTTATGTTGATCAAATTGGGGTTCTTCAACAACCGGGGATTGGGAACATTTTTATCTCTACCACGTTTACCCGTTAGACTAACCAACAATAGCTTAGAAAAAGAAAAAATACCGGAGCAGTCGCCGGATTGTGACCGGAATTTCACGTCAAATATCGCCGGAATTGGAGGGGATGATCTGGAAAAGCAACCCTTGGGCGTCACTCGTTCCCCACTAACTCTTCCTTCGAAAATCTCTCCAAAAGAAAGCTTTCCACCCAAAAAATTATAACCTTTCAAAGCTTAGAATTTCTCCACAATTGACGGAATTAATGGAGGATAAGTGTTGAAATTGGGGTTTGGAAGAAGTTTAGGGAGTGGGTATATGGATTTGGTGGTAGGGGTGATGATTTCAAAGTTAATTTGAGGATTTTTAGAGAAAGGGATGAAGGGAACCGTGGTTTTGGTAGAGAAAAGATGAAAATCGCTAAGTTTCTTAAATTAGGGCGCGTAATTGGGCTCCAAAACCAGGAAATAACCTATCTATCGGTGTGGGAGCGGACGCTCCCATTCTTGGGAGCGGACGCTCCCCAATTCGAGAAATTGTGATTTGCATTGTCAATATTGGGAGCGGCGGCTCCCATCAATTTGGAGCGTTCGCTCCCTATGTCAGAAACTATGAGAATGTTGAGCAAATTTGGGAGCAATTGCTCCTATTTTGGAGCCGAGTGCTCCCGGTTTCCAAAGGTTTTTTTTTTTATAGTATATTCACTATGTAACCACCTCCGTTCCAATATAACTTATTTAGTGCTCAATTTGGTTATTACATTGCATGATTGTTCAATCACAATTAAAAAAAAATACGAAATTACAAAATCTAGGATATAATGTAACTTACATTTTTGTATTAAACACAGAAAGAAAGCATTAAATGAGAAAATAAAGCTGTATCACATTACGTGCTCCATCACACCTCAAAGAAGCATTGAATGATAAAATAAAGCTGTATCACATTAACTTAAGTCAAGAAATCGAAATATGAAGATCGTAAGAGGGAAGTTAAGTAAATATAATATCAAAGTTTATTACCACGAGGAACCACATGCAATGTCGTATAACTCAACCAAAAGTATTTAATGTGTTTGTTTATCCTGCAATATTAAAAAACAAAAACAGAAGCAAGCTTATAAATATAATCAGTAGTTTTAAATACAGCGACATCTATAAGTTAGCACATCAAGATTGTTCAATCTTGAATAGGATTCCAATCCAATAACCACAACAAACAAAGATCATTATTCCTAAAATAAATTAGTTTTCATAAAATTGTAATACTATAACGGTACCTAAATGAATTAATGAAACGGTTGAATGTCAGAAATTTTTGATTACCTCATAATTTGTGAAAAACTTCTTTATATACCACGTTAGTAGTAAACTCGCTCGTTTCACCATCCTTTTCACAAATCAAAACTTTAAGCCCATTTTTACTTGTAACCCTCGAGATTGCCACATACAACTGCCCGTGACTGAATACAGGTCGAGGAAGGTAAAGACCAACATTTGAAAGTGACTGTCCCTGACTCTTATTTATAGTCATAGCGAAGCAAACATTTAATGGGAACTGCCTACGTTGGAATTTAACAGGGAATTTAGTCATATCTGACGGGCTCAACATCATTCTCGGGCACAAACACCTTCATTCCTTTATTCTTTCCCGAAAGCATTCTAGCTTCCACTATATGTTTTCCCATTTGTAACGATCATTCTCGTTCCGTTGCATAATTCTCAAGCTTGATCAATGTTTCTGAGTAGCATCACTATACACCCAACCTTCAAACGTATGGAATGGTTCGGCAATCCGGAGCATTTAATCGTATTAAGAAATTCAACGTAAAAAACATCCTCGTGGCCGCAATATCTCCGTCCTCCTTGCGATGCTATCGTAACTCATATACAACACCTCATCACCGGGCAACATCGACAACACATAATCATTGATAGTATCTACTATCTCATTAGTTGGTGCCAAAATTGCTCTATCTGAAAAATCCATCAATTCGCATATTGTGTAATATGTCGGGATACGTGTTTTCAACGATGGTTGCAATAGGATCGTTGTATTTCTTATCAAAATATCATCGGGTAACTTAATGTCAACTTCCCCATCATTTTCTTCACCGCAATCCCCATCTCCTACACGTAATATCCATTCAAAGAAAATTTTTGATCTCTAGAACATCCGAAGAAGAAGAGGAACTTACCTACATTTATGCAATGAATGAGAAAAAATATTTAGTTTTCGCAACGAGTGGAAATGTAACATGTAAAGAGTTTTAAATTAGATCATTTACCTGCAATCTCATGTTCTTTGTCAATTTTAGGACCTCACATGAATTCCAAAGTTTAGATGAACCGATAGCGGCATATGCAAATATCATGTCGGCTTCCTTTAGGCACAACAGCAATATTTGCCCGAAATCACCTCCAAAAACAACAACTAATCCACCAAAGGGCTTATCGAGCAACGACCATAATGATTACGCATAATGTCCCTCAAGCTCCGGCCAAGCGCTTCAAAGCGGTGCTTGTGGGCCATCGGAGCCTCATCCCAAATTATCGCCTTCGTTTTCTTTAGGAGACCACACAAATCGAACCCGGCTTAATCTTGCTACACGTTGAGCTTTCATCGACTTGTATTGGTATGCCAAATCTGGAATGAGCAGCCTCCTACCCCTCGGAAGTAGCAACGAAGCTATCCCGCTAGAAGCCACCGGAAGAACTATATCCCTCCTACTTCGCAATGCCGAGCACAATGTCTTCCATATGAAAGTCTTACCCGTGCCACCATACCCATACAAAAAGAAAACTCCACCATCACCTCTATCAATAGCCGTCATGATCTTATCATAAACCATTTCTTTGTTCTTCGATCCAAAGATTTATGTAATCTAGAGTGCTCAGCCTTCATCTCATCGACATCATAAGACATTTCATCCAATATTAGCATATTCTCTGCATCAGAAATTACAGAATTGCTTGGTTGAGGCATATCTTTAAAATATTGTAGACCGCCGCAATTTTGCCAATAACTTATCAATCTCAGCCAATGCACAATTTTTAACTTGCTCTTCACTGAGTGTCAAACCTATGTATAATGAAATAGATTAACATTAAAACAAAAAATGATTAAAAAAATGATTAATTAAATACTCCCTCCATCCCAACAACAAGTAAAAATTTGAGAAAAATTGATCAAACGTTAACAAATAATGTAAATACAATATAATACCTCAATAACAAAATAGAAAGTAGAATTCTTACTTTGCGAGATTTTTTCAAGATGAATTTGCTCTTGATCTGTTAACCGTTAATCAAAGTTTGATAAAGTTTAACAAAAGTTTGCTTCCTTCTAGTACGGAGGGAGTATAATTGAAAAATTATACAATGTAATAAAAGATTGACCAAGATTATAATTCAAAGTATAATTTAACATAATAAAGTATTTACCAGATTGTTAAAATTCTTTTGATGCTTGTAGTTGACATCTTCCGACGTAATCTTGCCAAGTTTGATTCCGTACATCTTGTGGCCTCGACATACTATTAGATAAAAGAAGCATCGCGAAAAGTCTTCGTAGATAATCCGGTGACCCCCATTGGCTTGCTTCTTTTATTCCATCAACATACTCCTTATCATCATCTAACAATCCTAGTGCATAACACGCTTTTTTGTAATCACCGTGCACTATATTATTTACAGTTCTCAAATCATCGTAACACGTAGCACCAAAGAATATGATTTAACATCGGCCTCAAATAGTAGATATCACTCCGAATTGATGGGGACATGATAAATTCGTCCAATTGATGTGCCTCTCTTTCTAGGACGCCATTCTCGCTTTGGCTTATCCCAAACATAATGCTGCGGAAATTCGTGATACTTGTACTGTCGAGCCTCTGGATTATCACGATTGATCTTCATCCACTGTAAAAATTGCGATTGGGCAACAGTAGGCTTACCCACAACATCCGTAAGATAATCGCCATCTCTGAATGGAATGGTTTGGTCTCCCTCTAAATGGAAAGATAAGCGCTCTACCGCGGGGTCCCGTAATGGATATCAAATGCAAATATTCTCCACATCGCTTCACATGCAGACATATCGACAATCGATATACCTTTTAATTTCATCATTCACTTCAAAACCTACCCCTATTCTCGTCACTTCCTTTGCTGATATACTTGAATAAGTACTTTATTGATTTGCTTTGATTACAGTATTCCACGTTGATGTGAGCCCGGTACTTCAACAACAGATGTGGATTATAAGGCACAATGTACCTATTATCAAGGAAAACTCCGTTTTTTTCTACATTTGCCCCATTTGTCTCTCCTCCGGTAAACATAATATCCATTCTCGTCAACAGAAGTGCCTTCATTAAAGCTTTTGGGGAAGTGCTTCGTGCATCTTTTGTTATCCATGCAAGGAGATTTTAGGTTAGCAACACCACAAGGACCATGCACCATATATTCTTTCACGGCCTCGTACATTTCCTGGATCGGTTTCTTTATCGGGTATCTCAAAGACTTATACACTTGTCGACATCCTCGGCGATTAATGCTTGGTCTTGACTTTTGAGAAAAAGAAGAATATGAGCATGGGGAAGACCTCGTTTTTGAAACTCCACCGTGTAAACAACTCGTATAAAATAAATAATTATAATAATTAAAATTTTTGTAACAAAAATAAAATATGTGGTTTAGTTATTATATATAGCATCGACCCTACTATAAAACAATTATATTAACAAACGATGCTCAACTACAACACATATATATTTTGAAAGAATTACTTACGCGCATTAGCCGACCAAAAATTTTCTTTTCCTTCAAATCCTTTACCAATTCATCAAGCTTCATCTTGAAAACCCTACAAAGAATATCGCCCTATCTTCCGGTCTTCGCCCTCCTTCGAACAAATCTTGTAATTTACGCCACTTTGGATTGCGAGGTAAACGTGATAAAGAGTGATGGATATCCCGTCCACTCGCAAATAGCTAACGCGTCTTGGAAATTCGAGTCATCCACCGCCCGGCCACCTGTATGATGACGGCAACACAACTCGTCGACCCGCAGACGATGGATCGCATCTCCTCTTGAAACCGCATCCGTAAGTTTCCTATAAGTTTCGACCCTAAGAGCGAGGTTGATTATGCCGAATCCACCGAAGCCTCGTGTGTCCATCATTATATACGCATCAACCATAAACCGCCGCAGTAGTCTTCCACTTCTCATAAGTTGGTGTCCTTCGTGCACCTCTCGTTGTAGTCGGAATGATAAGAACTCTTTCAAAGAAAGATTGGGTCGCTTTGACATTGGAGGCATATTTCGAGGAATATCTCAGATAGAACCCATCTTCCCCAAAAACAAACAAATAATGGTACCGAAGAGGAAGATAACATGGATTGAACTCGTGTATTTGTTTAAAGTCACCACACCGCTTTTCAACTATAATGTCTCTCACATCGGTGTATCTTGAATATCACCCTCGATAAGAGCCGCCACTTCGTATGTTGTTGGCAAATTATACGTTCTTCCATCCTTAGATCGCTTTCCTATCGCCGAAGCTTTACCTCACTCGAAACTCTCAAAGAAATACGCCCGCACTGCTCAGAAATCTTAGCATACGGGTTGTTTTCATCAATCATTTTTCTTAAGTCCGATACAATCGAGTAGTCAAATTCGAACTCCTCTCAAGCATTTACCGTAAAATAAATTTCAAAGCAAGCAATATATAATTAGTAATTTACTTGAAGAATATGTATTGATGGCATACTCATAATTGTATTGTCAACTAACCGTGAATAGTTGTAATAATTAAATAACAATAGAATATAAATTCATGAGAAAAAAACGGGGTTCATATTTATTGAGGGCATAATTTACCTTTATAAAATAAGAACAAAAAATAAACAGGTAAATCTTTAACTTCATGCTATATAAATGTATAATGTTTAAAAAATTTATGGTTGAAGGGAAAAGGAATGAAAAATTCATAGCCGTAAAATATAACAACAATTTAAGATTAGAAACAGAGTACTTCGTTTTGAAATATATAGACAAATGACGGATTATAAAGTACATTATGAAGAAACATACCCGATGCCTTTTATTCTCGTTATTAACTTCGCTTTTCGTGTCATAAATATAGAGTTGGGAGAATTGTGGAGGAGCTCCTTCATTGGGCAATAATGATCCGATTAGATGAACATTCTGACCTCCCAACTTAAATGCGTAAGGGCCTCTTCCTTGATTTACGGTCTTATCAATTGTCCCACCCATTGATGTAAATGCGTACATCATGTTATAAGCACGTATGTTATCCATAAAATTTTTGCTTTTTTCGTGCGTTTTATCTAGAAGATCACGCAACAACTCGGGCGGATGTTGCAAGAGAGGAAGTTGTACTTGCCCATGCATGCAACATAATGAGAATTTTGGATTTGTCGTTTGCTTGTTCTTTGGGGTCCTCTCTTCGTACCAAAATAAAGCATGGCAATGTTCGCATTCATATTTTGGATCTCCAATATCCCAATAACCTTGATATGTAAAATAATCTAAAATGTAAATGACCTTTATCTAAAGAAATAAGTAATAAATGTATTGTGTTTAATTATTTAAGTAAAATACTATTATGTGAAATCTTAACATCAACTAAAAATCGAAACTATACCTGTGCTTGGTTGTGCAATCTCCTTCATTTTTTTTTTCCTATTACATCGTACACTTGAGAAATTATATTCATCGTTTGTTGCAAAATCAGTTTGGGATTCTACCATTCCTGAATACATAACAAAATTCAGATATATGTTTTTCTATGATATGAATTATAAAATAATAAATCAGAAACATCAAGTAAAAATTATATAAATAGTGAAAATAAGTGATTTATGTTTGATTTCAAGTACTGTATCCAAGCGATTAGGTATGTTATTGCTCTCATTTACTTGATGTTGAATATTTGCATTTAAATCTTCAAAATTCAAATTTACGCTCGAGAGGCTGCAAGACTCGTTTACTCTTAATTGGCCTACCAGGTCTTCTTAGTTCAAGACTTGTTGGATTAGTCCCACAAGGAGTGTTAGCTGAAAAAAAAAAGTGTAATTATAATGAGTAATGCTATACCTAATTTTATATATAAATTATTAAAAAACATAATAAGTATGAACAACTAAAAAACTATTTAAAATAGATATATGTACCTGTATCCATGCGAGTAGGTGAGACATTGCTGAAATTTAGTTGATGTTGAATTTCGAATTAAAGGGATCGGGTTTCATGCGGTTGTTGAGGGATTTCAATACTACAACACTTTGGCTAATTGGCCTACCAAGCTTTCTTTTTCCAAGTTTTTGGGCTAATACATGATGCACATCCTCATCAACCAAAGGATAATTGTTTTCAGTTCCTTGATGTCGATTCTCGAATTAGATTGATCAATATCCAATCTTCTTTTTAATAGATTGTAAACCCCCAAATCTTTGACCAACCAGGAATATCACGACTTATAAAATCTATGCTTGTTGGATTGGTAGCTATTGGTGTGGTAGATACCGATAGAACTAATAAATATTAATGATGATTAGTTATGATAAAACATATTTTTAAAATATAAAATAATTGAAAATTGACATGAAATATTCTTACCATTTGTAAGATTATATGAATGAAATATTGGTCGTATTAAATGGCTATCGGTATGTGTCATTAGTTGACTTTCACTGGATAAAAACAGTTCACATAGAGATTATATTTAAAAAAGCATTTAAACTTATTTACCAATTTCATATATAGGTGATAAAATGTAAAATGACATCTATATAAAAAACTTACGATTAGAAATGTCGACAATGCCTCTGCTTTGGGGCTCCAATGAGTTTCTCGTATGCTTTTCCATCCCTTCAATTTTTCGTTGCTTTTGCTTTTTGCAAAGGGTTGAATTGTTCATTTTGTTTCTAGAAACAACATGAGACAAATGATTGTTATATATTATTTCATCATGGGTACCTTTACCCAATTCATAAAACATTTTCTTATTTAAGGTATTGACATACATTATATAATCTAATGCAAGTATTAATTCAATAAATCAAAACCTTAAAAAAGAATAAAAATTTTACTAATATTTATATTTTATAAAATACTACTTAAACTTTACATAAAAAATTTACATACTTTAAAATAATTGTAAATACTCATTTCTGTCAATCCACTATATCTCTTGAGATCATATCACGAAGAGAATTACCTTCCTTGGTCGACGAATTGGCCGCTCCTTGATCGACGAATTGGCCGGCGAATTGGCCGATCCTCCGATTAATCGATGCGAAGAAGATGGGGATAGGACACCGTCGATATCTTCAATCAAAAATCCATGGCAAAAACCTTGATTTGGCCGCTCCTCCGACGAATTGGCGGCTCTTCTAACTTCGATTTCGCCGGAGCCGACTTGCTGCTTCAATTTGTAGGCGACGGCGTTGTTGATTGCGGAGGAAGGTGCGCAATTATCCTAAAAGAAGGTAATTTCTTATGTAAATATAGGTTTAATTTTATGATGATTTGTTCCTTGCTCTTTTCTACTTCATCTATCTATATCTAGGGTTTGATTTCGCAATCTTCTTCCCATTCCAATATGCTAGAATTGTTTGTAATCTAAATTTTTCTTTAATTTGTTATTGTGTATCTCGCAATTGAAGTAATTTTTCTCTATTTCCCCGTTTTGATTATCGTATTTTAAATGTATTCATTTACTTAATTTTATAGAAGTATGGAATCTTTGTTCATTTGTGATTAGTTTAAACAAAAATATCTAGTTTGTTTATTAAAAAATTGTTTTTTATTTGCATTTCCATTATTTCTGATGTGTTTTTAATGTTGGGTAAAGTAATTTACATGGTAGAATGATTTGTCATCCCCAAATGAATGTCCATACTTCAATTATTTTTTAGATCTTACATTCAAAATTTAATATATATAAATGTTGAGAAAGAACATTCAAACAAATAAATGAATATTGTGGGAACTGTGATATTTCTTCTAAGTTTTCCATTTTGCGAAACAAAAAAGCATTATATGAATAACTGACTAAGAATCCTCATGTCTAGCTCTATCTGACCAACAAATATATGATCGTTGAAATATAAAATTGAAAACCAACATTTCAGTTGAAAATAAAAATTATGAAAAAAATACTATTCTTTCTAGCCACAATAGTTTAAACAGGGAAAAAAAAACAAATAGTTTACTTCATAAATATAGATGACTGACTGAATACGATGCTAAACAACTCATGTTGCTTATTTATCCAATTTCTCTTGTTTAATTTGCTTAATTCCCTTCGTAACAGACAATTGTATTTCTTCATCATTGAAAGTAGATTCTAACAAACGTTTTTGAGGAGTGATGGATGTTGAAGAACTGTCACACACAGATTCCAAAGGCTTATCCTACATAATAAAAAAGTAAAATAACATTATCATAAAAAGAGAGGAATCAAAATGATAGTGAAATATAAAGTTAAAAAGTAAATATAATGATAGAAAGAAATTTACCTCATTATTGCAATCCAAGATGGTCACATTTTCAATTTCATTATTCAGTTTGGAAGCAACCTCCTGAAGTTTAAAGAAATTAATTTTATGAATTTGATCTTTTGTATATAGATAATGTGATATAGGTTATACTTACATTATCATTTATGAGTGATAAATCTTGGGCGATGACATGCTCGTATCCTCTCGATAATTGCTTTACCGTGAAAGTTCTTTTATCTTGATCGGTATCTAAAGTTCTTTGGTCAACATCAATCTGAATAAGCATTGTCTTTCAAACATTTTTCGAAAAGATTCGGGTAGTTGGCCACTGTTGGGAACATATTATGTTGTATGAACATTAATTTACATCATCAGAAATTAGTACTCAATCTAATAACAAAATAACAACAAATTAGCTACCTCTGAGACATCGGCAAGAACTACGGGAGCAGACATCCCGAGCAAAGAAGATGCTTTGTCGCATCGAATAAAACAAAGTGTGTCTCGGCTAGATCTATATCATTCATATCGGTGACCAAGATCCCGATTTTGAACCACGAAAATAATAGGAAGAAAATTATTTCGAATGAAGATAATGATTATAAATCGTGTTTATTTGTATATATATATATAATAAAAAATAAAATCCATCATTTACCTAGGGATAGCAATGCCAAGTGTTGTCTTACATTTAGGACAGATTTTACTGTTCTTTTCAAATCCTTTAGCACACTTTACATTGCTACACCCATCATAGTACCCGGTGGCATGTGAATCCACATCCGACATGGTTGCCAATACGGAGTATATGCCAACCTAATAAAAATGATTATCGTAAAAACTATTAATGTTGATTCAATAATGTTTAAATGAGTATAACCTTTAAAAAAAATTAAGAAAATTTATAATATACCTCTGTACATGTGAGCAAATCAGCAATCGTCTTTAGTTCTTTTTTTTTTCAACCATATCTCACTATTGGTACGACTACTATCATTAGTTGTAATAGTCAAAGAACGACTAAACGATGAAGATCCAATTTCACGCATGTAAAAGTGATATATGAAAATTAACATAACTATAAAACTTTGTATAACAAATTCATATATTCTTATAAAGGTTTAGTGTTCATTTACTTGCTAAGATAATCTGCTACTTGAGGAACGATGCATTAATATGCATTATTGAAGCATGCTTCATAGTACTAACTTTGGTTTTCCTGTATAAACATTATAAAATTAACTCACATATTAATATGCCTTGAATCGAAACATAATTGCGGTTCAACTATATATACATAAAAGATACCTTGATATGTAGATAGCATTACAAATTGCAAAACCAAAATCACAGGGCCTTCCTCGTTTTGTCCCCTATTGTCAATATCTTGTTTTAACTTATCTCCAAATGATGCCCACAACGGCAGTCAACTCATTTCCACTTTGTCAAAAGTAGAAAGTAATTATGTAATACATATTAATTAGTCTAAAAATATATTAATTGACGTTTAAAGAATAAAATATTTGAAATACATACTCATTATCGATCAGTTTGAACATCTAACTTTCGAGCATTAAACCTCTGGACAAACTCAAAATCTCTAAGAGGTAAAATAACCTCTCCAATCACATCTATCAAATATTCAAGAAATGTAAGTAAAATTCATAGTAATATATTTTGTTTTACCTTTATAAATATAATTAATAATTAATATAAGCGGAGGGAAAAAAATATGTGATATGTAATTCTCACCGACTACAAAATCCAAATTCAAACTTCCAATTGTTTGAAAAGGCGTGAACTTCGAAACCGTTATACGGAATTTGAATAGACTTGTCGACTTCGGACACGTCGATCGCTAAACTCATACACGGTTTCCATTTGTGATTAATTATCGCCTTTTGCAATGGTTGAATACGGTTTTCTTCCACACCAAACTTGGAAATCTTTAGCATTTTTCCCTCTTGAAACTTATTTGTAAATTGGGAAGGCAATTTGCTAGGGATCGTTGCTTGAATTTTAGATCCTGTATTAAAAATAAATATCATTAGTTAATTAATTAATTAATTAATGAAATATTAATAACATCTCGAAAAAAAATATGTGAGATATATTACCTCTTGATCAACCAAAATAAGTTCCGGTAGATTTTTTCCGTATTGTCAATCGGCTCCCATTGACGTAATATGCGGACATTAGCATTTGGATTGTTTAGTTTTCTTGTCAATTGATTTGACGTAAATCATACGGTTTGTAGCCATTACCTATGTTGTAAATCAATGAATTAAATAAGAATATTAATAAGAAAGCAATTTAGTTAGAAAGTTTGAATCTTTGAATCCTTTGATAAGCTGTTAGCATTCTATTGCGTTTTTAGATTTTAGCTTTGTATAAAGTGAGAGCCTTAAAAACCCCGTCCTTATACTCGAATCTTTTACGCAATTAAGGTTTCCTATATGCAATATCGGTTCGACGGTAAATGCAATTGTGTTTCGAACAATGATTTATAAAAAGGCAAAAAGTGGTTCACGTGGTAATGAATTTATGTAGATATGCTCTAAATGTATGTGATTGATTTACCTGTGATGATCACTTTCTTACTTTGCCGATAAATTTTTTATTACCATCTTTTTGTTGTTTTGGGTTGAAAGCTGTGTCAATATTGTGATATTGGTGATATGATAATGCTAATCGAAACAATTTTGGTCATATGTACAAATAGAGGAAGTTTCTATCCAAGCTATGAAGCATCCGAGTTGCTTTGACTCTTTGCTTTCAAACATTATATTGGAGTTTTATCGAGGATACTATCTATTCTTCCCTCTCACCTCCTTTTACGTTCTACAATTTCTTGTCTTTTGTAACTTTAATATCTTTCTTGGAGCTAATCACACATTTGATTAGATTACGTAGTTATTGACACCTTGAGCCCTTGACTATTTTTTGACTTATAGTTTGTGGTAGCTAAAATTATGCGAACTATATGCGATATTATGAGAGCTTACGAATATAGAGGGTTGGGTATTTCATTTTCTTTTCGGATGTTCATTTTGATTCAAGTACAATAGAAGCTCATAGAAAATATGCCCTTTGGTATGGACCTATATCATCCATTGAGATCATTTAATATAAAAATCATGTGATTTGGTTAAGGATTGAGTCTTTGCAATTCTTTGTTAGGGGTACTTTATTAACTTCTTTTCATGGTTCCAAATTATGATTTAGTCTCAATTATCTTCTCCCCACTCATAATTTGGTGTATCGGTTGCTACTTTTTTTGTGCATATGATTTGTATATGCTAACTATTTGAAACTCCGAGGTTCTATCTCAAAAATACTCAAACATTTTGATAAATAGAACCGAGGGCCTTTCGGCTATTATCCATTCAAAACGATCTTTTTGTAATTTCGCTTGTCTATGCATTGTTGCCCTCCCCCACCCCCCCTTTTTCTTTGGGTATTGATTGTTCGCTCTATGTGTGTGCAGGGAGAGAGTAATTGAATGGGAATGTCTATCCTACTTGAAGTTATTGTGGTTCATCTTTGTCTTTGTAGAACCATCTTGATTGATCGATTATTTGACTGTTTCATGTATTATTTGTTGCCAAGTATATACCGTAGGTATCTAACATTCATGATTGTGTCTTATGTTTTAGGACCGAATGACCATACAATTGCGCCAAATTAAAGATCTTTGTTCGATATGGTTTGAGAGCGATCAAGAATACCATTGAAGATGAATCGGTTGTTCTAGTAAGTTTTAATTTCAAAGGTGTAATTGAGAGGGAGGATATATGATCATTATTGGCCTTTTTGTGCTCGGAAGAATTATGGAGTCCCTCTTTCTGCTTAAAGATTATTATTTCTAATTGTGATTGTTTCACTTAATTGTTTCTAGGCTAGGATTATAATTTTTCCAATTCCAAATGTTTCTTCTTTGCGCAAGGCTTTTGAGATAAGTAAAGCTTCATTAACCTTTAAATGAGGGCATTTGAGAACATTCATGTTTATCCTTTCTATTCTTTCTATCGATTTTCGGATGTGGATTATTTGGTAATCGAGGGAGTAACCATATAAGCGAAGTAGTTGACTTTTACGAAATCAATTTCTCTTTATATGCAGCTATATTTGAATGCAAGATGAGAATGAATATTTCTGTCTGTTTTATATGATCAAGCAGTATTTTCCTAGTGAATCAGACCTACAGATCTACTCATCTCTAATCAAGCCTGCATTCCTTCATTTCTTGGTCATGTAACCTATTGAAGATGCAAAAACAATGATAGTAGAAATGATATTATGTATTGTCTAAAATGCTTTCAAACATGAATTTTATGATGTTCCTTGGGATTAGGTTACATATGACATCCTAATATGGCTCTTGATTTTCCAATGTTTAGGCCGTAGGCGAAATCTTCCGACGTCAAATATGGTAGAATCATGCTCTATAGGCATTCCTGGTTTCGTGAACATTAAACCGACAAAGGAGTGGATAGCGGAGGTATTTGCTCTTTTATATTTTGATGCAACGTAAATTAAAAAAGAAAATACGGCAATAGCATATGATCTACAACAACAACAGGTAAATAATGAATAAGAAGATATGCATAAATTAAATGGGATTTGATGTTACCTTTTCTTAAAATATTGACACGAGTGTTATTGAATTAAGAGAAGAAAAATTATGGTGGTGAGCCGGCTTCGTCACCGTAAAAAATAGAGAAGAAACTTTAAGAAGATTATATATAGGAATAAATTCATATATAAAAGAGAAAAAAATACGCAATATTGGGATAAATATGAATCTTTTCTACATTATATCACTTTATACGAGTTAAATATATATATATAAATATTAGGAAATATATACATTCCGAAAATATTTAAAATTCCATAAATTATATGAGTAAATCAAATCTTCGTGACAATAGGGGACAAATAATTTAAAATCTTAGTAATTAGGTTTTTATTTTTATTTTATTTTTTATATTCGTTTATTGGTAGAATTAATTATATACTTCTTATTTTCGGGGGATTAACTGAATAAATCAATTTTAAAAAATCCGATAAAATCCATATATTAGGTGATTGAATTAAATAATTTTAAATTGATAGATTAAGTTATCCGAATGTAAAGGAATTATGATTTTAATTTAGGGATAAATATGAATAATTTTAAAATTATATCACTTTATATATTAAAATTATACATATAAAGAATAGAAATATATAAATACCGAAAATATTTAAAATAATTTTGGATTTTTTTTTTATCTATCATTGCCGAAAATATAGGAGTTGATTACTTGAAAATCAATCAATTCCAAAGAAATTAGGAATTGATTACTTGAATCAATCAATTCCGAAAATACACACTGTACATGGGGAGCGGACGCTCCCTATGCATGGGAGCGGACGCTCCATTTGGACAGAAACTGTGTCTAAGATTGACAAATTTGGGAGCAGGCGCTCCCATAATTTTGGAGCGGGCGCTTCCTATTTACCACTAATTTGAATTGTTTTGAGTTAATTTGGGAGCAGGTGCTCCCCTAATTGTTGGAGCGTACGCTCCCACTATCCAGTTGATTTTAATTTTTTTTTTTTTTTTTAATATCATATTTAATAATATGTAACCACTCCCGTTCCAACCAAAATCAAACTTTTGTCAAAGTTTGATTTTTAATCACTATGAATATCATATGCATCCATAGGCACCGTAAAGATCTCACATATGCTATAACAATAGAATGTGCCAATTAAAAAATGATGCATAACGATGGAAATTTTAATAGCTTCATCAGGAATTCCACAAAACACTAAATCATAACAAACTACTAAACCTAAATATAATCTTAAAAAAAATCATATAATCAAATTGAACTATTAAACCTAAAAAGATTAATAAAATCATTCTGATACATTAAACAAATCATAGATTTCAATGTCACATATGCAATTAGAACATCCGTATTTCCAAGTCTTGAATAATATGACCAATTTTTGTACGTAGAAATGAGCTTCAACCTTGCAAAATATTGGCCATATGGAAAAGTAATAATCATCACTCTTCCATAATGAATTTATGTATGCCTTCAAATTCAAACGATATTTAATGGACTGATTCTTGGTGAAGTCGGATTTTTGGAAAGACATGATGATTTGCTTTCCCTTCTCTATATTCGATTCCTCTTCGTTGAAAAGTAGTACGATCCCTAGGGTATACAAAGCTTCCATATGACCTTTATCAGCAGCTTGTTTTAAATAGGTAATACCCGAACGAAAACTCTCTTTTTCGCATGAACCAATCTGAAAAAGAGATTAATTAATTAATATTACTTTAAATAATATTAAGAAAAATACTTATAAGCTGGTGAATACCGAAAATATTAAGAAAAATATGTAATTATTTACATACCAACCCGAGACGGAATAGAGCATCAGGATTTCCAAATTCAAGGCACCTATCCATAAATCTGGTTGCAACATTGCTCCGACGCCACCATGGGCTAATTGGAAAATCACGAAGTGAACCTTTCTGATATATATAATCATCCTTCCCACGAATCCCAAAAGATTCTAGAAGTTGATTTTAGATTCAGGAAATCGAAAAAAGAATTCGCGAGAACGCGAAGAAATATTTCAATAATAAGCTCAATAGGAAGACTGTCAATGGAAGCCATTGTAATTGAATAAAAAAATATAATTCGAATAGGTAACAGTGAATAATAAAAAATCAGTAATATGCGAAATAAAGATGAATGACTTAGTATTTATAGGATACAGGTAGTTTAATTGGATTGTTATGAAATTATTTTTCAACAATAATATACCTAAAATATATTACTAATTTAAAATACATAAAAATCTTGATGATAAATATGAATATTTTGAAAATTATATCACTTAACAAAATATTTTATTGTAAATTATATCACTTTATGAATCTTTGTTAAATTAATACATTTCCAAATAAACTCCATATAACTAATAGTAAATATATAACTACCTAAAATACTTAAAATAAATTTGGAAAATTTATTTATAATTTCCGGTTTATAATGATCCTTAATTTTGAATTTAAAATTAACACTTTAAAAATATGTTATGTTTGTATTTTGGTTGATTACATTAAATAATGGCTTACCATTTAAAAATCAAATTTTTGGAAAATCAATTCTAAATTTAATATTTTCGGGGAATACCTAAAAAAATTACTTATATTTAAAAATCCGATTTGAATTATTTAAATTGATAGAGTAAGTTAACCAATTTGTCAAATCAATTCTAGATTTCTTATTATTTATTTAGAGTTTTTCCAAATAAATAATTCCTAAAATATAATTTTTATTAGGAGTTTATTTGAAAATGATACGAATTTTAAATTGATATAGTTACTTAACCGAACTAAAAAGGAAGTATGCTTTTTTTTTTTTTCTTTTATGCATTGGAAAAATTAAATGTTAACTAAACTAATTACAATTTAAAAAAATAATTAAAAAATAAATTGAATAATGATTGGAGTCAGATTGGAAAAATTAAATGTTAAATAAACTCATTACAATTTAAAAATAATTAAAAAATATCTTGAATAATCATTGGAGTCACATTGCATGAATGATAACAAATGCACAAGGGAAAAAAAATTCATTGTTCCATAAATCGAATACAGAAAACAAAAATAAGCTAAAAACTTAAAAAGATCATTACATCAATTCGAATTATTAAAAAAAAAAAAAAAAAACAAAATAGACTAAAATCGTCAATATCATTATTCCTACCATGAACTTGATTGTTGTCGAAATGATTAAGGCGCACTTGATCTACATAGTTAACATCAATTCGAATGTGACCATGAGGTATTCCGCGTTTGAAAAACTCCACAGAGATGATAGAGACGAAAACTGCATAGATAAACAAATATAGAACAAAAATATAGATTGTTAAAAAAATCCTACATTAATAAAATCGAACTTCAACTACAAATTTAAAAGAAATACTTACATGAATTGAGGTTGATAAAACAACATTCGTCTTTCAATTCTCTCACAAGTTTATTGAATTTAGTTTTAAAATTGTCGTACAATAAATCATGGATTTTTTCCTGTTCAATGCCCGAACTAATTAAAAATTTTGAGACTTCTTGAAAAAAAAGAGTAGATCCAAAGCTGATGAAATGTGAGAGAATCAACCGACTGGGTATTTCATTGATCTGTGAAATTAACAAACAATTAATAAAGCCCAAATTTTAATCATAAAACATTGTAGAGTAAATTAAAAAAATAGGATTACCTTCACGAAGACGGATTGTCTTATAGCGAAAATTGAAGATGCCATTCGAAATTGAAAAGAAAAAACTGAGTATTCTAACAAAATTGGGCGAAAGATGAAAATGAATAATTCCTTCTAATTCACTCTAAGTTTGATTAGAATTTCCGAAAATGAAAAGATGTATTTATAATGTTCGGATTATAACTGAAAACGTTTTTTAAGGAGTATATTTGGAAAATGATTTGAATTTTAAATTGAATCAGTAATTTATCCGAAATAAAAGGAATTTGAATTTGAAAAGATTTGTATTTTAAAATTTTAGGTTTGAAATTTCGGAATATACTGAATTTTTGGAAAATCAATTCTATATTTATAAATTTCGGTTAATGGTATTTTTAAAAAATTTCAGAGTTAAAAAATTCGATAAATTTAGGTAATTGAAAAAGGTTTAAATAAAAAAAATCCTATCAAATCCGATCAATTCTATAGAATAGGTAATTGGAAAAATTTCAAATTTCAAATTTTATACTCAATAAGATTTTGTGAGATTTTTTCAAATATTTAATTCCTAAAATAAACTTTTTATTAGTAGTTTATTTGGTAAATGATTTGAATTTTAAACTGATTATAATCTAATCCGAAATCAAAGGAAGTTTAAGTGTAAATTTTTTTTTTTTTTTTTTATATTTAGGCGTTTAAAATCTATATAGCCTGGCTAATGGTAAAATGCCACGTGGCTTTCCACGTCATAATGCCACGTGGCGCGCTGTGAAGCCTGAAAATTCTTCTGCTTTCATATAGTATATAGATTTTATCAATAATTTTAAATTTATGTATTTCTCTCAACAAACAATTAAAACTTTAATTGATTCTATTTTCAATGTTGTATGCGTAACAAGTTTTAAAAATTTTATTTAAATAAATAAATTAACATATACTCGTTTTATTCTACTCGTCATATCCCACTATGTTGACCTGAACATAGCCAAACAATATTATGACCAAGGTAAAATGTTGATATATGTCGATCAAGGCACACATATATACTGATCAGGGCATGGTTATATGTCGACCAATATTAGATCTACGCCAATAAGGCGACCATTGTTACAAGAAAAATGGGCTTTCCTACCTGTAAGAAATGTAAAATTAATTTCTCATTCAATGAATTTCAACCTCTTACAGATATATATATATATACATTTCTTCACACCACAATACAACTAAACTGACTTCAGTTACAACTCTAACAAACTCTAACAACATTCAGTTACACATTCAGTTACAACTTCACCATTACACTTTGCTACCTCCTCTTGAGTTGAGCCAGCTGCTGCATCTTCATTATTAACACCATTTGTCTCACTAACATCCCCCCTCAAACTTACAGTGCAAAACAAATTAAGAACTGACAGTTTGCTGAGAAGAAATTGTAATTGAGAGGAGGCAAGTGACTTAGTAAACAAGTCTGCAAGTTGAAGCTTTGAGGAAGTATGAGCTGTCTTAACAAGACCAGAATTGATCTTTTCCCTTATCAAGTGACAATCAATCTCAATATGCTTGGTCCTCTCATGGTAAACTGGATTAGATGCAATGTGTAAAGCAGCTTTATTGTCACAAAACAATGTGACAGAAGTAAGATTAGGAATACCAAGCTCATTTAGAACAGAAGTAACCCAAGTAATTTCACAACAAGCAGAGGCCATGCTGCGATATTCTGCTTCAGCTGAGCTCCTAGACACAGTGTTTTGCTTCTTTGCTTTCCAAGATATCAAGGAATGACCAAGAAGAATACAATAACCAGAGAGGGATTTTCTTGTAGATGGACATGATGCCCAGTCTGCATCACAGTAAGCTTGAACGACAAGAGAGTTTGTTGAAGGATAGAACAATCCTTGCCCAGCAGTACCCTTAAGATATCTCACCAATTTGAGAGCTGCATCCCAATGAGGTTGTCTAGGAGACCCCATAAATTGACTTAGAATGTGAACTGCATAAGTCAAATCAGGTCTAGTGATAGTGAGATAGATCAATCTCCCCACAAGTCTTCGATAATGCTCAGGATTAGAAAATATCACACCCTTATCAGCAGCCAAGGTATGATTCTGCTCCATAGGAAGTTTGGAGATTCTAGCAAGACTCAATCCAGTGTCATGAATAATGTCAAGAGCATATTTTCTCTGATGTAAACAAACACCTTTGTCAGACTTTGCTACCTCTATACCAAGGAAATATTTAAGAGAGCCCAAGTCTTTAATCTTGAACTGAGTGAGAAGATAATCCTTGATAAGTGAGAGCTGATGAGGAGATGAGCCAGTGATAATTATATCATCCACATAGATCACAATAATACTCATATCATTACCAGTCTTATGAAAGAACAAGGTATGATCATTTTGGGATTGAGTAAAACCATATGCTAACAGAGATGCACTCAGCTTGGAAAACCACTGCCTTGGGGCTTGCTTGAGGCCATATAAGGACTTAATAAGTCTACAAGCTAGCTTTTGATTGGGAAACTTTTGTGAGACAACAGTGGGAACTGAGTATCCAGGAGGAAGAGTCATAAAGACCTCTTCATGCAAGTCACCATGTAGAAAAGCATTGGTTACATCCATTTGATCAATTGACCAATGAAGTGAAGTAGCTAAGGCAATAATTAGCCTTACAATATTCATTTTTGCTACTGGTGCAAAAGTCTCAAAATAATCCAATCCCTCTGTCTGAGTGAACCCTTTTGCAACAAGTCTAGCCTTGTATCTATCAAGTGTTCCATCAGCCTTGTATTTAAGCTTGTAGATCCACTTGCACCCAACTAATTTCTTATCATCAGCCACAGGTTGAATCTCCCAGGTATTATTCTGTTCTAATGCTAAGATCTCAGTGTTCATTGCAATACACCAGTTGGGATCTTTAATGGCTTGACTAAATGTATGTGGCTCAGATAATGCAGAAATATTGCATATGTAGGATAGATAATGAGGAGAAATATTGTTGTAAGAGACTAAAGAAGGACTTACCATTACACAAGAGCTGCTGGGATTAATAAATGAAGGAGGAAGACCAGAATAATCCTTGTATTTCTCAGGGACATTTCTGATTCTAACAGGTCTAGTAAGAGGAACATGATTTGGTGGAAACTCATTATTTTCAGGAGAAGGTGAATCAATATTTGGAGAGACATTATTTGGAGAAACATTATTTGGAGATGGAGAAACATGTACTGAATCAAATGTGGAATCATTATGAGCAAGAGTGGAAGATGAGTCAAGAGAATCATCATAAAAGAAAACAGAATTAGGAGGGAACATTGGAGTATTGATTGAATGCTCATGAGTCAGATGTGAGAAGGGAAAATGATCTTCATAGAAGTGAACATTTCTAGAGTAGAAGACTTTTTGAGAAGCAATATCAAATAATTTGTAGGCTTTCTTTCCATAAGGATATCCAAGAAACACACATTTAAGAGACCTAGAAGAAAATTTGTCCCTTTGAGACTGTAAGGTTGAAGCAAAGCAAAGACAACCAAATGTTTTGAGATGAGATAGAGAAGGAGATTTACCAAGCAAGACTTCATAGGGACTCTTGTTATTTAGAACAGCTGTAGGAAGCCTATTAATCAAATATGCAGCTGTTAGAACACAATCCCCCCAGAAATGAATAGGAACATGTGACTGAAATTTAAGTGCTCTAGCCACACTAAGAAGATGCCTATGTTTTCTTTCTACCCTCCCATTTTGTTGAGGAGTTTCAACACAAGAGCTATGATGTTCAACACCCAAAGAATGAAGAAACTCATTGACAGATTTGTTAAAGAACTCAGAACCATTATCTGATCTGAGTTGTTTAACAGTGAAGTTGAATTGAGTTTTAACCAATGCAATGAAGATTTTGAGATAAGTAAGTACTTGAGATTTAGATTGAAGTAAATATACCCAAGTTGTTCTTGAGAAATCATCAACAATGGTTAAGAAAGAATGATGATTTTGATATGTGAGATGAGAATAAGGTCCCCATACATCACAATGTATGAGACCAAAAGGAATAGAACAATGAGAATTACTCAGAGGATATGGAATTCTAGTTTGCTTGCAGAAATGGCATACATCACAAACCACAGATTTATCATTGTGTAAAGGTAAATCACTTGATACATGTTTAAAGGAAGCATAAGGAAAGTGACCTAATCTCTTATGCCACACCTCACATTTATTTGTAACAGTACATGCAACTTTGGTATTGAAACTAGACCTTGAACCAGAATTGTAACTAGAAATTACAAGTTTATAAAGGCCTCCTTCTTGTTTACCAATCCCCTTGATGCTCTTGGTAGTCAAGTCCTGAAAATAACAATGAGATGAGAAGAATTGAAGACAGTAATTACTTGAAGATGTTAATTGACTGCCAGAAATGAGATTGAATTGAAAATCAGGAACGTAAAGCACATTGTATAAAACAATGTCTTTAGACAAAGTGACTGTTCCACTGTGAGTAACACGAGATTTAACACCATTAGGAAGATGAATAACAGTAGAAACAGGAGATGGATGTTCAAGAATATGAAAATTAGGAGTTATGTGATGTGAGGCTCCTGTATCAATGATCCAAGCCATGGAATTTGGTGTATTGAACAAAGAGAAGCAAATAGAGCTAAAGCAAGAGATATTATGCTGACCTGTAGATTGAGATGTCAAATTCTCATCAGAGGAATGAATGCAATCCAGAAAATTCATGTATGAATCATTAGCATCAGTAGTATCAAAAGATGTAGCAGTAGCAACCACATTGTTGATCACAGCCTTGGAAGGACCTGAGTACTGAGATGTAGAACCACTGGTCTGAGCAGACTTGAATTTTGGCATCTTGCTAGGATCTGGTTTAACACCATACAATTTGTGCCATTCTGGAAATCCATGGAGAAAGAAACACGACTCCTTCACATGACCAGAACCTCCACAATGAGTACATGACAATTGAGCTTTACTCAGTTTTTCAGGCCTCTTGAATGATGAATTGGATTTACTGAAGTTGGATTGAGATCTAGCCAACAGAGCAGTAGCAGACTCTGACATGTTCACAGATGAACTATTTGCACAAGCTCTTTGTTTCTCATCTTGAGTTATGAGTCCTAGAACTTGACTCATAGTAGGTAATGGACTCATAGTGAGAATAGTACCTCTAACAGACGTAAATTCATCATTTAAGCCCATGAGAAATTGAGAAACCTTAGTTAATTCATCCTGTTCAGAACTACGTTGTTTAGCACCACATAGACATGCACATACACATTTAGGACCAGCAGGTAAGCTCGTTAATTCACTCCAGAGACTACGAAATTTCGTAAAGTAAGTTGAAACATTCAAAGAGCCTTGAGACAATGAAGCAAGCTCCTTGCGAATGTGATACAACTGAGGTGCATTGCCTTGAATAAACCTGCTAGCTAGGTCTTGCCAAATATCATGTGCAGTAGGCAAATAAACAACACTAGTGCGAATATCTGAGCTAATAGAATTCAAGAGCCAGCTAATTACCATATCATTGCAGCGTTTCCAGGCCATGAAAAATTTCGATCGTGATGTTGGTTGTTGATTACTGCCATCAACCATTCCAAACTTCATCTTTGAAGACAGTGCGATGCTCATACTCCGCCTCCATTGATTGTAATTGGAATGCAGCCGAGAATCTCTGACACTAACACAAGACCAGGATGATCATTCGGATGAAGAAACAGAGGATGTGCTGGTGACAATTGCAAAATTGACTCAGCAATTTCATATGCATTGTCAATGTCATCAGATGAATCATTGGAATTAGAATTGTTATCAGTCGTTGCCATTGATGCAATCGAACTGAGTAATTTTGGTAGAATTTAGGAATTTAGAAAGAAATTTGGAAAGAAGATAAAGTGCGGAAGAAGTGCTCTGATACCATGTAAGAAATGTAAAATTAATTTCTCATTCAATGAATTTCAACCTCTTACAGATGTATATATATACATTTCTTCACACTACAATAAAACTCAACTGACTTCAGTTACAACTCTAACAAACTCTAACAACGTTCAGTTACACATTCAGTTACAACTTCACTATTACACTTTGCTACCTCCTCTTGAGTTGAGCCAGCTGCTGCATCTTCATTATTAACACCATCTGTCTCACTAACACTACCCTTGATCATCTCACTTGCCCGGCATATCCCTGTGCCGACCAGCACATTATGTCGAGCAGCATGACACATAGGAATACGTACAAAAGGCTTTTCTAATCCTACTCCAATAAGGACATCATAGAATTAGGATATGATTAGGATTCGACTCATTATCTCTCCTAACTTTCTATCCAAAGTAGGATACTAACTCATATACCTATAAATACAAGACATAAATCACATAATTCGGCTAAACGCATTTTGGCTCTAAACTATTGTCAATTGATTTTATTTATAAAATATAAATACTTACTCTCACGCCGTAGGGCATTCCCCGGTGAAGACCTGACTTATTTTACGTGTTTGTTCATCTTTTTCAGGCTATTAAAGCATACAATACACAAATTTGCCATTGAATTTGGTCTGATCCAATGGTTTGGCATCATTAATTGTGTTTATTAATATTTGGTGAAAATTTTCAAAATGACATATATTTTGGGTTAAAGAAAGTATTTTTTAATAGTAGTATTATAAATAGGCTGATTATATTTAGGGAGAGAATACAATTATTATCTTCTAGTTAGTTGTTTAATACTTCAAGGTTTTTTACACATTTTTTTAATAAAAAAATGTGTAAATAGCAGCACCCTTTATTCTTCTTCTTGAGTAACTAATACACAACTTTTCATAATTAGTTAGTTGTTTAATACTTCAAGTTTTTTTACAAATTTTTTTAATAAAAAAATGTGTGAATAGTAGCACCCTTTATTCTTCTTTTTGAGTAACTAATACACAACTTTTCATAATTAGTTAGTTGTTTAATACTTCAAGGTTTTTTACACATTTTTTTAATAAAAAAATGTGTGAATAGTAGCACCCTTTATTCTTCTTCTTATGAAAAGTGCTAACTTGATTTATTTTACTAAAGTTCAATAGGAGTATTATTAATTGATACGATTTAGTTTGAATTATCAATTAATTTCGTATAAATACGTGACATGATGAGCCCTGACTTTTCAGTTATATATTTATACATACACTTATACATTAATACAATCCCAAACAGCCAAATACATTACATATATACACTTACCAAATATTTACATTGAGACCCCTCATAATATGCCACATTGGCACACTTTCACCCCTATAAATACTATAACCCTCAAAGGCCAAGGTAAGTCTCACTCTCTCATTTTACACATACAACACACTCTCTCTCTCTAGAATACTCTCCCTAGAGAGTTTCATATACGGTTATACACATAAACACCGAGGCGATTCTTACGCCCGAGGGTTATAGCGGGGCTCCCCCCCGCACCCCTAACGGTGCTGTTTTGCAGGTTCCTCCCGAGGTGCCGACGCGTTTCAGCCACTTTCCGAGGCCAAAAGTCGTGGCGTCATCAGTGGTTCCATTGCCGGGAAAAAGTAAGACGGGTCATCAGAATCCTACAAGTAAAGGAGCCAAGTGGAGAAAAATGCTTCTATTGATGACTGAGAAAGTATTTACAAATTCCTACACTATTACAAGGATCCTACAAGCTATTACAGAAGGGAAAAAGTAAAAAATCCTAAACTATAGGAGCTTGGTCCTTGGCTGCATCTGCAGTCTCCCTGGCCGCACCATCTGTGCCCGCTTCTGAAATTGGAGTTGGGGAAGGAAGACGGGTCATCAGAATCTCTGTTATAGGGTCAGAGATGGGCTCAGTAGAGGCTGGAGCTGGAGCTGCCCGCGAAGGAAAGAGATCTCCTATGGCAGGCCCATTTGGAAGAACCTGAGCCAAGGCATCCCCCAATGATATAGGGTTATCCCCGAATCGCAGTTCATCCAAATCGGCGATCAGGCTAAGAGCCGTCACTTCTGCCACAGGAGGCAAAGAGGCCGCGGCGGACAGCTCCAAACCTTTGACCTCGTCCTCGGACAAGGGAACTAATGCATGCCCGGGCAAGCATTCATCATCCGTAGCAACAAGCGAGCCAATCACGGCCAACTCCTGCACGGTGAACTTGCCCGTGGCCGCAAAATTCCTTATTTGTGTCCGGACCCCAGCCTCATACTGAGCCAGGTTTTCAGCAACGAGCCAGTCCTTGAAAGCTTGGGAGTTCTTGTATTCCTCCACAGCTTCCTTGCGGACATCGTCGAGGGCGGACTTCCCCTCTGCCTCCATCCTTTTGTAGGGGAGCAGCTCATCGGACAGCTCGTCCACCTTCTTCCCCAAAGCCTCCAGATCAGCCTTGGCAGCATCCAGCCTGGCCATGAGCTCTTTATTCCTGGGCTCCCACTCGTTCTTGTGCCCGCGGAGCTCATCCCGCTGACCCCTTATCCTCTCAAGGTCCTTCTCGAGCTGGGTCACCCTCTCCTGGAAGCCCTTCAAATCGTTCTCCTTCTGAGTGAAGGCCCTTTCCTTGTCCTCCAGCAGGGAGTTCAAGGTTCCAATTCTTGTTTGAGCCTCCTCCAGCTCCCGAAGTTTGGCCGCCAAGATGGAAGTTTTGTTCTCCACCTCGGCGGTCGAGTGTCGCGGCTTTCACGCGGCCGCGGCACCTTATTACTCACTGCGGGCAGAAAGGTCAAGAGTTATACAGTGAAAAACATGGTGAAGCCAAAAGATTAGATCAAGCGAGCATCTACCTCGGTCAGAGCGAGGCCTATAGCCCCCACCGGGCGAGAGGCATTCTCCTCGACAACTATGCCTTTATAGAAGTCCAGGAGAGTATAGGCGGTTCGCCGGCCGTCCCAACGGAGGCATTGGCGAGTTCCGGCATAGATATCCACCCCGGTGATGGGAGACACCTCGGACAACCTCTTCCTAACCGCCGAGTCTCCTCGCGAGTGGTCAAGGAGGCCACCGGATAAGCAAATGAGCAGATTGTGCCCCAACAGGGGGAGAAGAAGGCTAAGCCACAGCAGGGGCAGTCATAGTCCGAGGAGGAGCATCCCCGACCTTTTGCAGCTTCCTTTGTCCCTGTCCCAGCTCTCCATCCCTCTCATTTCTCTTCCGAGAATCCGTTTGATGGCCGGAAGGAATGGTGCGGCTGTGGGGAGAGCGGGAGCCTCTATTGCTGGATGGAGGAGGACCCCTGGGGGGTGGAGGCAGATTTCCCGTAGTAGGGATAGTCTTGGGAAGGCTCAGGGGATCCCCCGTCTTTCTGCTGACAACGAGCACCTTCTTATCCTTGGTGGGGACCCCTCCCATCTCATTCTGCCTCTTCGTGGCGGCTTCCTTGTTGGGCCTTCATGTTCTTGGCCTTCGGTTGAGCAGCACTTAGAGGAGGAGCCATCAGAAATTGTATTCTTCTGGATCTACTCTGGAGGGAAAGAGAAAAGGTTAGAATACAGTCCAAAAAATCAAAGATAAAAATAAATTGGCAAACAGTTACATGAAAAAAAAAGTTAGAGACCGATAAGTTCGGGAGGATCGCACTCAGCGCCCAGCATGCAGGTCTTACAATCCGCCTCAAATTGGTAGTGCTCGTGCACCCTCCAATCAGGGTCACGAGGCAACGACTCTATTCTTGCTACGGGGGCGTGTGGGGCGCCCTCCCTGCGAGGAGCCACCCCCGAGTAGATCAATAAGGGCTCATCCACTACAATTGTGCCTACATCATAAACGGGCTCCTCCCCGCTATCCAAGTAAAGGGCCAGATGCCTCTCTATGGCAGTGCGCATAGCATCGGCAGAGGACGGGTCCGGATAACTGCTAGAGGACACCTTCATCGGGACTGGACTCTGAGGCTTGGAAAAGGGCCATCCAAACCTGGACTCAATGACCAAGATATCCTTCTGGTTCCATTGGTCAAACTTGTTCGAGGGGGGAGAGAAGGTCTTGGTAGAGAAATTCCTAGCCTTCAAACCCAGAATACTCCGGCTGATTTGGTTTTGGTAGTAGGCATAAAGCCCGGCCAGGGTGGGTTCATAGCCCAAGTGTCACGACCCGAAACCTAGGCACCATTTTACTCACGTGTTGGGCACGTGGAGCGGGGCCGTTGCATCTTATTGGTTGCATTTCATAATAAGTGAAATTTTTATATGTTAGTTTTAACATTTTAATAAATTATTTGACATCTTAGTTATGTTATTAAATTGTGTGACATTTTTGTGATGCTAATAAATTAAATTTTAATTATTTAATGTCTAATTGGGATAAAAAGGAATTTTATAGTAAAGTCCTAATATTAAAAATATTATCTACCAAGCTTTACAAAATGGGGGCCTAGGTTTAATTTGGAATGTGAGGTAGTTTTTTTTTTAAGTTAAGTATCTCTTGAAGGGCAAAAAGGTAAAATGGATTAATATAAATCTTATCCCTTTCTCCAACCTTCCCTTCATTTTTCATTTTCCAGCGTGAGAGGCCTGGGAGAGAGAGAGAGAGAGAGCTCGGTGAGAGAAAGAAAGAAAATAACTTTCTCCGTCCCAAAATATTTTCCAAAAATTCTAGAAAATCAACCGTTGGTCCGATTGACGATCCGACTGCGGCGGAAGCGTGGGAAGAAGCGAGAGAAGAACGTTTAGAGCCGATCAGATCGTTTTTCCGTTTCGACATATTTTAAGTAAGTTATTATGATTTCTTTCGAATAGTTGTGCATATTAAGTTAAATGATGATATTATGGGTTAGAAATGATATTTTGTATTATTGGATCAAAATATTTGGCTTTTGGTAATTTTCGGAATTTATTTGGATTGTGGGAATAAAAAGGGAAAAAAAATGAATTATTTGATTGAGTGGAATAAGGTTTGGCTTGAAAATGATAAAATGGTATTTATGTGTGGCATTACTATATTATATATATGATTGTTGAAATGTCAAGTCACTTTTTACGACTTTGAGAATAACAAAGGAAGTTCGGGTTGGAATTTCATATGGTAGTGGCGGATCGTTTACTTGGCTTGGAAATGTTAAGGATTTAGGTGATATTCATGGTTCTTGTAATGAGTAGTCAATTAAAATGGCCTCGGAATTAAACAGGAAGGATTATTTATAAAACTTGATATTAGGTGTTATAATGAACTCGGTCAAGGTTGGACTTTTTATTTGGGTGCTTAAACGGAAAAGAAAACGAGTCGGGTTGAATAAGAGTACTTGGATGTCATAGCCTTGGGAACTTGGTTGAGAATGAGGAAATTGTATTTGAATGGGTGTTGTGAATTCTAGAATCATTTTAGGTAAGTTATTATGATTTTCCTTCAATGTTGAGTATATAAATTTAAATGATAGGTAAATGTGTTATCAAGCTGGTTTTGGGACTTGATGGTGTTAATTCTTGGCTTTGGAAATGGTTAGAAACCATAAGGTTAATGAACATGGAAAAAGGGTAATGGAATAGCGTGGTGACCATGAATTAGATGTAGAACCGATGTTCTAAAGTATGGATTGAGTATTGATATGGGTTCAAAATGGTATATAAACTGGGTTTGGTTAGTTGGGTGCATCTGGATGAAGAAAAATGGTGTTTTGTGGTTTTGGTTGCGGTGATGGAAACATCGACAACAATTTCTAGGCCTAGGCACGACTAGTGCATTGGAGCACTAAGTGGTGCCTTTGGAGCACTAGTGGTGCACGGGAGCTAGTAGTGCGTGCACTAGAGCACAGTCGTGACCTTCAATTGCGGTCGTGATTACGAGTCGTGAGAAACCAAGCGATCGTGCGGGGTTGGGAACGACTCGTGCGGCTGGAGCACGAGTTGTGCCCCTGAACAATTTCGAACATGAATTTCAAGGTAATGGAAACCTAAACGATTTAAGTGGGAATTGATCCTTCTTTAACTATAACCCTAGAGCAATATTAGAGCTTTGAAGGAGCGTTTTAAAGAGACCAAAAAGATAATGAGAAGATCCTTAAATATGGTTTTGAAAAGGGTTGAATACCATTGAAAAATGTTAACCAAAGTTTATAGAAACTTGGTATACATTTATGGAACTTGAAAGAAGGTTGTATAATGTTAAATTATGAATGCGTAGGGCTATTTAATTGTGATTGTACCTCTACGTGGTTGCCTACGAATGGTTATATGTTAAATTGGTGCGTGAAATATTTGTTGCACGGCATCATGGAATGGATGATGAGCATACATGCCATACGTGGATTATATTGACTCATTAGTGTTTATATATATGTTACACTAATTGAGATGTTCAACATGAGTAATTGTACCATGTTTTATCTTTGTTCAACATGAGTAATTGTACCATGTTTTATCTTGTTGACATGAGTAATTATACCATGTTATATATATTGATATCTATTGGGTGGATTTGACTTCAAGTAAGCTGTTATGTGCTTGAATGTGATTATGATTATGTTTAATATCGGGTGATATTTCGGGGTATAATGGAATGCGACCACTTATGAGATGTTGTAACATAAGGTGCTCGGATTTCATTATACTGTGTCCGTTTCCACCCAGCTGTGGCCACGGTTTGGGGATCGATTACTATGGATATGCCTAAGCGGTTCATAGGATGCGATACCTTACATGGTTCCACTGAAAAATGGGTCTTGTAAGGCGTGAATAGGCCTAAGCCGTTCACACATATAGAGGATGGGTTCCCGTGAGGATGTATGCCCGTACCCGCGTGGTACGACTTATTGTTCGGACGGGAAAAGGTAAGATCGAGGTAATGTAATGTGTTTACGGTATTCAATATGATGTTGAACAACTTGTTTACGTGTTGCATATTATTTGGCATCTTGCTTTGCATGCATAATAGCTTACTGAGATTCTTTCTCACCCCGTCTCCCTTTAATTTTTTTTTAGATTCGGCTGAGACAGGTAGACCAGACCGGTGAGGTCGGAAAGGGATTTGGACCGTCTTTGGGTTGACCGGGTATGGTTAGTGTTGGGAGTTGGGAATAAGGTGTGATTGTTATTTTGAGGAAAAGTTATGTATAACGGTTTATAAATATTTTCAGTTGTATTGTTGTAAATTAAAACAGGTTATAGTTTGGATTCCAAAAGTTTATTCAATTTTTCAATTATTTAAACAAAAAGTTTTAAAATTTTTAGAAGTTGGTTTGGGGACCCTCCAGCTGGGGCACGAATTTATAGGTCTCGGGCTTGGAGAGGTTCTCACAGTTGGTATCAGAGCTAAGGTTAGAAGTCAAGGGTAGAAGTCTAGTCTAAGGGGGAGTGTGTGATACCTGACGACGAGTGTTAATGCAGGAAATTGTTCAATGGCAGAAATAGTAATGACCAACCAAGAGATTAAGAAAACGTGAGTAATATGGAGAGATAGATTCCTCCGCTGTCATTAGAAGTATATTACCTGTCTCAGGAAGTAGGGGCAATACTTGTATGAATCCCCGTTCATCTCATTATTATGTGGCATTGTATTTCTGCTTTTATTTGCATAATTGCCTCAGAGTTGTCTTATGTGCTGGAGGTGTCTACTCCTATAGGAGAGTACCTCGAATCTTCCTTGATTATCATGGTAGTCGTGATTATGTGGGCATGTATTGCCAGTGGATGTGGTAGATATACCAATCCGTGATATACTGTTATACTTGACCTGAATTGGTTAAGTAGTTGTTGTGCTTGGGGAGGGGCGTCGCGAAGCGAGTCTCCTTATCTATGGTTGAATTGCCTCTGTGTTTAGTTGAGGCGGATAAGTTATTAATTGATATTTATGTCATATATACATTAAATGTTAATAAGTATAGTTTAAATAATATGAGAGTTAAATGGGATTATGTATTGGAAGTGAGTAAAAGCCACCTGAAATATCTTATGTATTGTTGGTAAATGAATTGATAAAGTGATTTCATCAGAGTACTTCTTGCCGCCAGTTAGGGCGATAGAATTCCGTATGGATCTATGTTAGGGTTGTTGCCCGTATTCAGAACACCTTATAGAAGGGCATTGACTATGTTGTAAATAGGATGAGGGGATTTTAAAACCTGATTTTGATATTTTGGGTAGTAATCTTGATGGATGCTATCCTTGTATATTCAGAGTTATGAAAAGAGTATGAAAATCGATTGTATGTGATGTTATCTACATTTCATGGGAATCAAATGTTGGTGAAATTCCGTAAGAGTATGACTCGAGGAGATATTGTATTACATTTTTTTCGAGGATTGAGGCCTTGATCAAATGGAACGACCTTCGACGAGTTAGAACTCCGTTGTTTTACGGGATTGACGAGGTTATTATTAAAAAGAGTATTGAGGATTTTCAAGAATTGTAACACGGTGATTCAATTGCTTACTGAAGGAGGTATCATTTATGTGAAACATTAAAGTGTGAAATCAACTTTGCAGAATGGAAGATGGATTGACTAATGTTTTGACCTTTACCCTACTTGATGGATGTGAACTTGTAATTGTCATGAGCGTGTCAAAAGAAAGATTTGGGTTGTGCTTTATTCGAGTTTGGGAAGACAATAGCTTATATTTTGAAGAAATCAGAGTGGCGCAGTGGAAGCGTGGAATGGATTACGACTATTTTGCGTTACTTAAGTGGAAACATCATTTGCATGAAGTTAAAATTTGAGGTTTGTACAAATCATCAGCGTTGAAGTATTATGTATCAGAGTGGATTGAACAACAGGTGGAAAAATGTTGGAGTTATTAAAAAGACTTATTTACGTTATTACCTAACATCCGAGAAATTTGAGGTTACGCGATTATCTGGAAGGTTTTCTTATCAACATTGCTATCCTGTGAGTTGCAAGAAGAGATGTGAATTGTGAATGCTCGAGCTACACCTACTTGAAATGAAGATCTTATGGAAGTTCAACCAATGATTCGGAATCGAGGGAGTATCTGACATTTCAAGATGGAAGAACCGAAGATAGTGTATTGAATAATGATGGAATATTAACCTTCAACGACATAATTGATGTACCATATTTACAGGAGGATAAGAGATTCATTTTTAGAGGAAGACCATAAATCAAGACTTGTGATGAATTCAAGACATTTGAAGATGTATCAAGAATTGAGAACAGATTAGAAGAATGAGAATGATAAGACATTGTGATGGATTTATTATCGGGACTACCTTTGACATCGAAGAAAATGGACATATTCGAGTAATAGTGGATATATTGATGGAAGTCGGCTCATTTATACCAAGAGTGATGAACCATTGACAGGGGAGTTAACACCAGTGTATAGTGTATGGGCGAGAGAATTGATCGATTCTACGGAGTATTAATCACTATCTTATATCAGATTGGGATTCGAGATTCATATTGCGATTTTGGAAAGGCTAGGAGTGCAGAGACTTTGGGTTCCAGATGCGTTCAGTTTTGCGTACATTTTCCGATGGATTGTTCAGTCAGAGAGAACCATCCAGACTCTCGAGAATGTGTTATGGGGCATTCGATGGACTTTCATTTATTTTGAGAAGTTCGTGTAACCTTAGTTGAAGTGTGTATATCAACAGTGATCAGTCCAGTGTTGAAGTGATGTCGGATGCAGCATTGCATGGGAGAAGAGTCCTTATAACCATTTCCTTGCGTTGAGTTTTTCGATCAAGGCTATTCGTGTTGGTCTAACTTATGTGGAAGAACCATTGAGTGGTATTAGAATCAAACCCGGGAATTCAAAACCTAGAATATTCGAGTTATGAGAGTATAGTGGAAGAATCATGTTAGTAAAGAAGCCCTTGGGTTGTGGGAATCCGAGAGGCGTGAGGGTTGTATGGGGTTATTTGAGTAGTCAGGTAAGTGTGTTTAAAAATTCGGGACGAATTTTCTTTAAGGGGGAGTGAATGTCACGACCCGAAACCTAGGCACCATTTTACTCACGTGTTGGGCACGTGGAGCGGGGCCGTTGCATCTTATTGGTTGCATTTCATAATAAGTGAAATTTTTATATGTTAGTTTTAACATTTTAATAAATTATTTGACATCTTAGTTATGTTATTAAATTGTGTGACATTTTTGTGATGCTAATAAATTAAATTTTAATTATTTAATGTCTAATTGGGATAAAAAGGAATTTTATAGGAAAGTCCTAATATTAAAAATATTATCTACCAAGCTTTACAAAATGGGGGCCTAGGTTTAATTTGGAATGTGAGGTAGTTTTTTTTTAAGTTAAGTATCTCTTGAAGGGCAAAAAGGTAAAATGGATTAATATAAATCTTATCCCTTTCTCCAACCTTCCCTTCATTTTTCATTTTCCAGCGTGAGAGGCCTGGGAGAGAGAGAGAGAGCTCGGTGAGAGAAAGAAAGAAAATAACTTTCTCCGTCCCAAAATATTTTCCAAAAATTCTAGAAAATCAACCGTTGGTCCGATTGACGATCCGACTGCGGCGGAGCGATCAGGAAGGCGAGAAGAACGTTTAGAGCCGATCAGATCGTTTTTCCGTTTCGACATATTTTAAGTAAGTTATTATGATTTCTTTCGAATAGTTGTGCATATTAAGTTAAATGATGATATTATGGGTTAGAAATGATATTTTGTATTATTGGATCAAAATATTTGGCTTTTGGTAATTTTCGGAATTTATTTGGATTGTGGGAATAAAAAAGGAAAAAAAATGAATTATTTGATTGAGTGGAATAAGGTTTGGCTTGAAAATGATAAAATGGTATTTATGTGTGGCATTACTATATTATATATATGATTGTTGAAATGTCAAGTCACTTTTTACGACTTTGAGAATAACAAAGGAAGTTCGGGTTGGAATTTCATATGGTAGTGGCGGATCGTTTACTTGGCTTGGAAATGTTAAGGATTTAGGTGATATTCATGGTTCTTGTAATGAGTAGTCAATTAAAATGGCCTCGGAATTAAACAGGAAGGATTATTTATAAAACTTGATATTAGGTGTTATAATGAACTCGGTCAAGGTTGGACTTTTTATTTGGGTGCTTAAACGGAAAAGAAAACGAGTCGGGTTGAATAAGAGTACTTGGATGTCATAGCCTTGGGAACTTGGTTGAGAATGAGGAAATTGTATTTGAATGGGTGTTGTGAATTCTAGAATCATTTTAGGTAAGTTATTATGATTTTCCTTCAATGTTGAGTATATAAATTTAAATGATAGGTAAATGTGTTATCAACTGGTTTTGGGACTTGATGGTGTTAATTCTTGGCTTTGGAAATGGTTAGAAACCATAAGGTTAATGAACATGGAAAAAGGGTAATGGAATAGCGTGGTGACCATGAATTAGATGTAGAACCGATGTTCTAAAGTATGGATTGAGTATTGATATGGGTTCAAAATGGTATATAAAGCTGGGTTTGGTTAGTTGGGTGCATCTGGATGAAGAAAAATGGTGTTTTGTGGTTTTGGTTGCGGTGATGGAAACATCGGCAACAATTTCTAGGCTAGGCACGACTAGTGCATTGGAGCACTAGTGGTGCCTTTGGAGCACTAGTGGTGCACGGGAGCACTAGTGGTGCACGGGAGCACTAGTAGTGCACTAGAGCACGCAGTCGTGACCTTCAATTGCGGTCGTGATTACGAGTCGTGAGAAACCAAGCGATCGTGCGGGGTTGGGAACGACTCGTGCGGCTGGAGCACGAGTCGTGCCCGAGAACAATTTCGAGAACATGAATTTCAAGGTAATGGAAACCTAAACGATTTAAGTGGGAATTGATCCTTCTTTAACTATAACCACTAGAGCAATATTAGAGCTTTGAAGGAGCGTTTTAAAGAGACCAAAAAGATAATGAGAAGATCCTTAAATATGGTTTTGAAAAGGGTTGAATACCATTGAAAAATGTTAACCAAAGTTTATAGAAACTTGGTATACATGTTTATGGAACTTGAAAGAAGGTTGTATAATGTTAAATTATGAATGCGTAGGGCTATTTAATTGTGATTGTACCTCTACGTGGTTGCCTACGAATGGTTATATGTTAAATTGGTGCGTGAAATATTTGTTGCACGGCATCATGGAATGGATGATGAGCATACATGCCATACGTGGATTATATTGACTCATTAGTGTTTATATATATGTTACACTAATTGAGATGTTCAACATGAGTAATTGTACCATGTTTTACCATGTTTTATCTTGTTGACATGAGTAATTGTACCATGTTTTATCTTGTTCAACATGAGTAATTATACCATGTTATATATATTGATATCCTATTGGGTGGATTTGACTTCAAGTAAGCTGTTATGTGCTTGAATGTGATTATGATTATGTTTAATATCGGTGATATTTCGGGGTATAATGGAATGCGACCACTTATGAGATGTTGTAACATAAGGTGCTCGGATTTCATTATACTGTGTCGTTTCCACCCAGCTGTGGCCACGGTTTGGGGATCGATTACTATGGATATGCCTAAGCGGTTCATAGGATGCGATACCTTACATGGTTCCACGAAAAATGGGTCTTGTAAGGCGTGAATAGGCTGGCCGTTCACACATATAGAGGATGGGTTCCCATGAGGATGTATGCCCATACCCACGTGGTACGACTTATTGTTCAGACGGGAAAAGGTAAGATCAGGTAATGTAATGTGTTTACAGTATTCCAATATGATGTTGAACAACTTGTTTACGTGTTGCATATTATTTGGCATCTTGCTGCATGCATAATAGCTTACTGAGATTCTTTCTCACCCCGTCTCCCTTTAATTTTTTTTAGATTCGGCTGAGACAGGTAGACCAGACCGGTGAGGTCGGAAAGGGATTTGGACCGTCTTTGGGTTGACCGGGTATGGTTAGTGTTGGGAGTTGGGAATAAGGTGTGATTGTTATTTTGAGGAAAAGTTATGTATAACGGTTTATAAATATTTTCAGTTGTATTGTTGTAAATTAAAACAGGTTATAGTTTGGATTCCAAAAGTTTATTCAATTTTTCAATTATTTAAACAAAAAGTTTTAAAATTTTTAGAAGTTGGTTTGGGGACCCTCCAGCTGGGGCACGAATTTATAGGTCTCGGGCTTGGAGAGGTTCTCACACCAAGAATCTACAAACAGCTATGAAAGAAACAATGGCCCTGATGGCATTGGGAGTCAGGTTCATGGGGAGGCAGCTGTTGAACTCCAGGAATTCATAGTAGAAAGGATCCAAGGGCAGCCTCAGGCCATTCTCAAATTGAGCACCATAAAAAACTAAGGCCCTATTATCCTCGCGGACATCAGCTACTGTCTCCTGCCTCAACTTATCCTTCCCCTTTATCGGAACGTGCCCAAGGGTGCGGACACGATAGGCCTTGCGGTCAACATTGTACACTTCATAAATATCCTCCTCCCAGTTGAGGATAGCCACTTCCTTGGCTTTCTTACTGCGGCCATGGCCAGGGTTCGCCTCGGGGCGGCCGTTTGCCTTTGTGCGGGCAGGGGCCTCAGCGACCTCCTCCTCGGAGTCAGGGTCACAAAAGGCATCTACAATATTTGTGGTCTCAGCGACCTTCTTAGAGGTCCCCGCGGCCTCCTAAGTTCGACCTCGCGGTCATCCTCCTCGGTCTCCGTGCTCGTCGAGCGAAAGAGACCGGTGGCATCACCGCGGGCGGAGGTCACTCCATCCTCATCCTCCCGCCTACGGTAGTCTCAAAATTGAGGCTCCGGCTCCTCACTACTACTCGGTTGATGGGTTCGACACCGGGGGCCGCGGGCACCACGTTGGGAAATACGGTCCTCGGGGCGGGACATCGAGGGTCATTCGGGTGCATTGCCGGTGCCGCGCGGCATTGGTTTGATGGGGGTCCATTAGCTCACACTTCTCCCGATCACAAACTACTTCGGGGACACGAATCGCTCTCCTCGCTAGTTCAACGGCGTTCGAGCCGAGCCTCTCTCGCGGGGAAACTTGCACTGCAAAACCCCCATCACAAAATTTCTCGGCCCTCTTGGTATCCCCAAACACCAAAACATCACCGTTCCTTTTTACCCTTTTTTCCTTGGCCTCCCACAACCGGGGTGGGACAAAAGGCCCATTGGGATTTTTGCGAGAAATCTTTGGAAGCACTCGAGGATAATCTAAGCCACCCATGGCCTACCTTCCTAAATATCCCCCTGTCCGTTTACAAACGGCAAGCAGATGCAGTGCTCCCGTCTCCTAACTCTATGGGACGGCGGGGTCCAAATTCACGAGTGGTCATTTTCGTTCAAAACGCAGAAAAGAAAAAATAGAAGGAGATGAAGAAGAAAAACACCCAATACTTACGAGAGAAGGATTGAGAAAGGGATTCGGAAAGCACTAGCTCGGATTTCGCAGCAAGATTTCTCTCTCAAAATCTCTCTGAAGGTTTGGAAACGGTAAAAAGGGTTTGAGGTTTAAGGGTTTGGTATTTATAAGGCCTACCTATACGGGTTAACCCGTTAACCCGTATTAATTAGCCCACAAATCCAACCTCGGACCATGAACCGTTTCCAACGTTTGAAAATTTGAAAAATTAAATACCCTTTGCATTTATTGCCCCCCTTGGATGAGCGACACGTACCCACGACGTACCGCTAACCCGTCTTTTCATACGCGAGAGGCCCTTTGATTAGGGAGGCACGCCATGCGAGGACCACGTGTCACTCAGCTGGTGCCTCCCGAGCGTTCCCGTTGGCCCGTAGGGCCGAACAACGAACAACAAAGCGCTAGCAGCTGGTGCTCGCTCGAGGAGCAATTGGAGCGAGCCGAGCTTCTAGTAGCTCCTCACTCGAGATCATAAATAATCACACTTGGAGCTAGGGGCCATTGATGAGCCCGGATCTGCTTGGGCCGGGCCCGCGCTCGGTCTAGTCCAAGGAACCGGTGGACGTGGCATTTCCTAGACCGCTGGAGGGAAGATCGCGGACAAATAGGCCCTTGTGGTCAAGACCGTGTCCCTCCTCGCATCGTCCCCATCGAGCACCATTGGGACCCTGCTCGCTAGATCCGTGCCCGCATGAAGTCATGCCCGCATCAACCGTGCTCGCGTCTTATATCTTTGACCGCGGGCACAACGTTGACCGCGGGCACATGCTGCTTCCCGGTTAATGTCAAGCCTTACTGAGCAAATTGAATCCTTGAGAGCTACAAAAGTCTTAGAACTAATTCATACGGACATATGTGGACCGTTCCCTACCCCTTCATGGAACGGACAAACATATTTTATTACGTTCATAAATGACTTCTCTCGTTATGGATACATTTATTTACTTCATGAAAAGTCTCAATCATTGGACGTTTTCAAGTCTTTTAAAGCCGAAGTTGAAAATCAACTTGAAAAGACTATTAAGAACGTTAGATCCGATCGTGGTGGTGAATACTACGGTCGGAATGACGGTTCGGGAGAACAACGTCCGGGTCCTTTTGCTCGATATTTGGAAGAGTGTGGGATTGTCCCTCACTACACCATGCCGGGGACACCTAGCATGAATGGTGTAGCCGAGAGACGTAATAGAACCCTTAAGGATATGGTAAGAAGTATGGTTTCTTGTACTTCTTTACCTCGCTCATTATGGGGCGATGCTTTGAAAACCGCAACCTACCTACTTAATAGAGCTCCTTCAAAAGCTACTGACAAAACCCCTTATGAATTATGGACCGGTAAGAAACCGTTCCTTAATCATCTTCATGTTTGGGATTGTCCAGCCGAAGCTAGGCCTTATAGACCTAACGAAGGAAAGTTGGACGCTAAGACCGTTAGTAGTTATTTTGTAGGGTATTCTCAAAGATCTAGGGGATATAAATTTTATGACCCAAAAACTAGAACCTTTTTCGAGACGGAAAATGCTAGGTTCTTTGAGGATGTTGAATTTAGAGGGGAAAATTTGAATATTAATTTTGAATTTGAAGAAATGGAAGAGGAATTCGTTTCTATACCTCTTCATATAGTTTCTATCGAAAATCAAGCAGTTGTGCCTGAAATTCGACAAGAACATAATATTCAAAATGACGTTAATTCTCCTATTAATGAACAACATGAAAATGTTGATGAGGAAATTCAACACCCTCAAAATCAAGAAGAACCGGTGCCATTAAGAAGATCTAATAGAGCAAGAAGGAGTGCTATATCGGATTATTATGATGTGTATCTTGTCGAGAATGAGGAACCGTTAGGTTTAGTGGGAGATGAGCCAATCACCTTCCATGAAGCCATTAGTGGTCCAAATTCTCATAAGTGGATTGATGCCATAAATGAAGAGTTAAAATTCATGAATGACGATAACGTTTGGGATCTTGTCCCATTACCTAAGAATGTGAAACCCATTGGGTGAAAATGGGTCTTTAAGACCAAAAGGGATTCACAAGGTAATGTGGAAAGACATAAGGCTCGTCTTGTCGTTAAAGAGTTTACTCAAAAAGAGGGCATTGATTACAAAGAAACATTTTCACCGGTATCCTCTAAAAATGCTTTTAGGATCATTATGGCTTTAGTGGCACATTTTGACCTTGAGGTTCATCAAATGGATGTAAAGACAGCTTTTCTCAATGGCGACATTGAGGAAACTATCTATATGAAGAAACCAAAAATGGTGACTGATTCGGATCAAACTAGTCAACTAGTTTGTAAACTTAAGAAATCCATTTATGGGCTCAAGCAAGCATCTCGTCAATGGTACTTAAAATTTAATCAAGTTATTCTTTCATTTGGCTTTGAAATGAATCTTGGTGGAGATTGTGTGTACCATAAGTTCAGTGGGAGTAGGTTTATATTTTTGGTCTTATATGTGGATGACATTTTACTTGCTAGTAATGATAAGGACCTTCTTAAGGAAATCAAGAAATTTCTCTCTAACAAATTTGAGATGAAAGATTTTGGTGAAGCTTCTTTTGTATTAGGAATCCAAATACATCGTGATCGCTCACGAGGTATGTTAGGATTATCACAAAAGAACTATATAGAGAAGGTATTACAAAGGTTTAGCATGGAAAATTGTAAACCACATGACACCCCGGTCTCTAAGGGAGATAAGTGCAGTTTAAATCAATGTCCTAAAAATAATCTTGAATTCAAGTATATGGAAAATATCCCTTACGCATCCGCAGTAGGAAGCCTAATGTATGCTCAAGTCTGTACTCGCCCAGATCTTGCCTTTATTGTTGGCATGCTTGGGCGATATCAAAGTAATCCGGGAAGAGAACATTGGGTCGCAGCCAAAAGAGTGATGAGATACTTACAAAACACGAAGAACTACATGCTTACATATACAAAGTCGGATCATCTTGAGATCATTGGTTTTCCGATTCAGACTTTCTTTGGATGCCAAGATAGTCGCAAATCGACATCGGGTTATGTCTTCACTTTGGCCGGTGGAGCGATATCTTGGAGAAGTGCCAAGCAAACATTAGTTACTACTTCCACCATGGAAGCCGAATTTGTTGCTTGCTATGAGGCATCCAATCAAGCTATATGGCTGCGTAAATTTATTGAAGGACTGCAGATTGTCAAAGGTGTTGAAAGACCATTTAAGTTATATTGTGACAATCAGGCCGCGGTATTGTACTCCAATAACAACAAGAGTTCATCTAAATCTAAGCATATAAGATATTAAGTTTCTTGTTGTGAGAGAGAGAGTACTAAATGAACAAATTGAAATAGAACTTATTGGTACAAACTCCATGTTAGCGGATCCATTTACTAAAGCATTATCTCCTTTAGTATTTCACGAGCATGTTGCTCATATGGGTGTAATGACTTTTGATAATGCTTAAATCAGTGGGAGTTCTTAATGTTTCCTATTTCCTTGTGTTGTTTTATTTAAATTGATCTCATTTGGTTAAAATAGAACTAGTTAGAGAATATATATATACGTTCTTCATATATATTCATTAATATTCCATGCTACATATCTATACTTAATCTATGTCATTTAGTTGGATATATATATGTGATTAATGTGGGTTTAGTTGCGAATCAATTACAACGACTGCCCCTTTAGTCCTTATACTTATATGACTAATGGACGGGATTGGTTTCGAATGATAACAAAGTGCACATAAGGGTTGTCATTTGTGTTATAAATATGATTAAAGAAATTTATTAAGTGAAGGTATATGTTATAATAATCCAAGTGGGAGATTGTAAGAACATGGATTAATATAACATATAAATACTTAATAATATAATGATCAATATTATAATATATGGCATAAAGTATAGAACTCAACATAATATGTAGAATTCCATAATATAAGTATACCATTAAATGATGGGCATAATGGTAATATCTTATATATCAATAGGTGTAGTCCCTAAATGAAGTGCCCCTTGGATTCCTATATAAAGGCCTATCCATCAAGCCTATGAATTTACTAGTTACATTATTCTCATTCAGTCCAAACTCTTCCTAAGTAATTGAAGAATAAAGAGATTAAAGGGCACTCATCATTTAGAAGATCTACTCCTCCCTAATTTGAAGTCTATCTTCTTACTTCATCCTCTTTACTCAAGAACAAGAACAAGATTAAGAACGAACATGGAATCACAAGGTAATTACACGCTTTCGTCTTCTTCTTCTTCTTCTCTTCTTAATCTAGTAATGAGTCGGTTCATGTTTAATGGATCGTAATTGTTCCAACATTTAACACTTACTCCCTCAGTCCCATAGAAATTCCATAGAAATATAAACTTTTATCAATGCACGGAAATTAAGGAGGAAGTATTATATTGAAAGTGTTGTGAGTGTGAAAATAAAATAGGAGAGAGAATGAGTGGAGAGAATAGTAAATTATAATGGTGATGTGAGTATTAAAATAATGTAGGAGAGAGAATGAGTGGAGGGAATAGTAAATATTCCTTTTCATTTTAGGAAAGTTATAAATTATTGTGGGACGCCCAAAAAAGGAAATTTTATAGATTATTGTGGGACGGAGGGAGTATACAAGAAGAATGTAATTTTATTTGTATTGTTTATTTATAAATATTATGTAGATCGTGTCTCATGTTTATAAACAATTTTATCATTTTTCTAAAAAGAAAGAAAAACCTTTAAATAAAGGTCATTTACTTATAAATCATGACTTTAACACTTACAATATAGAGAATAATATAATATTATTTGTGTTATTTATTTATAAATGTTATGTAGATCATGTCTCATGTTTATAAACAATCTTATCAGTCCTAATAATATTGAAGAATCCTAATATTATTATAATTTCTAATCCTATGTAAATTAAAATCATTCCTCCTCACATAATAAATATTACTCCTTTTATTCCTGAATGAATGTCCAAATTCAAGAAACTTTTGTCTCCAAATAAATTTTATTTTGAAAAAAAAAATTGTGCCAAACGTTCTTTTATATAAAAAATAATCTCTATTTATTTTATTATTATAAAATAAAATGTTTAAAAAGTAGATAACAAAAATAATTAAAGATCTTTGCCATTAATGTATAAAAAAATACATATTTTCATAATGTCCATGAGAGACAGAGAGAGTATTATTTATGTTTGTCCGTTCCAAAATAATTTTCTGTATCCGAATAAAGAAACAGATTGGGTGCAAGTTTACTGTATTATAAAAGCAATTTATAAACAAGTAAAAAACTTAAAAAAAATATTAAGAAGTCAAATGCAACGCAACGTTTTATTTTATTGTGAGACTAGGGGAGTAGCTTAATAAACACTCCAAATAATCATCTTTTAATTAGATCTCACTTTCATTTATATTATTATATGGTAAAACATTAAGAGTGTTTGTCTTGGGGGCGTAAGTGGTTCGATTCAAATCACTGTTTGGAATTGAACTAAATCAAATCATGCAATTTAGTTCGGTTTTTAAGCAATAGTAATTTGGTTCGGTTCCAAAAATTATCAAACCGTATGGTTCGATTTGGTCTGTGATCTGGACCCCCAAACCATGGCTTGAGACCGCGAGACCGAACCACCAAACTTAATTGTTAACCAAACCACCAAACCGTTCAATATTAACCTTGTATATTCATATCTTTCATCTCCACCTCAGAGTTACATTTGAAAACTTCTTAATTCTATTAATGGATTTTAGTCCATAACCCTTTTTCTTTTGGTTAATCTTGATGTAGTAATGTTAATTCACTTTTTAGCACATACCATTACAATTACTCAAATGGCATGTTGTTATCATAAACATTGAAGCACAATTTTATTTAAATTTTGAATCTATTTTGTATATTATGTCTTGAAAATTCAAACAAACATGATAATGAATTATGTAGTCTGAAACCATGTTCTAATCTATCTATATATTAAAGCAGGTCATCCAATGAACAGTTCAAGCGCCAAAAATTTTGCTAAATTTGAGTGGTACTTTTGTAATTACTCTCTTAAGTTGTGGCAAATTTGAATCAGGACATTACTTCCTTTTATATATATAGAGAATATATAGAGATATAGAGAGAGAGATAGCGATGTGGGATTAAATCAACCAATGCCCTTAAGTTTTGTTACAAAAGGAATTAATCCCACATTGCTATCTCTCTATATATATCTCTATATATTCTCTATATATATAAAATTTTGGCAAATCAAGCCAATTGGTTGACTGATCAAAAGCATGCCTCCTGACCGATCCAAACCAAGTAAATTGGTTGACCGATTCAAAGTATGTGACTTGGTTGACCGGTCAGAAGAATCGGTTATGACAAGGATCGGTAAATCATTGACATGGTGACTGGTCAATAATAAGTGGATAACCGATCCAAATCAGGCCACAACCCACAACCTATCCAAACAAATCAAGACCACAACCCACAACCGATCCAAACAATCCAAACACAGGCCTTGGCCGATTCAAACATGCCTTTGACCGATCCAAGCAAACAAACAGGCCTTGACCGATCCAAATATAGGCCTTGCCTTGGTATATAATGAGGCCTTGGCCAAGGTTAGCATAATCATTCGGCCGTGACATTGCTAGAATTGGCCGACCTTGAATTTTTTCAAAAAATAATTTTGTTAAAAAATTATTTTAAAAACCTAATTTGAAAAAGAAAAAAAAATAAAAATGGTTAAGACCGGTATAACCGGTAAACCGTAATCGGTTAAGGTGGTTAACCGGGTCATTTTCGATTGGTATTTTGGAAGATTTGGATGTGATTAAGGTTTGTCATTAATTCGGTTCATGTGCATCAACCGATCGATTTTTTTATTTTATTTTTTTCAACATCAACCGATGGTTGTGTCAGACTAAATTTTTTTTTTCATGGCCACTGTCAAAGACTCAAAAAATTTTTCATGCATCAACCGATTGTCGGTACAATTTTTTTTCCATTCAAACCGTCCAGAAATTTTGTTAAATAAAATCAATGTTTAAATAATGCCAGTTTCAATGAGACTTGTGATCACTGGGGAAGTGCATCAATTGGCCTTACCGATTCAAACACCTTACCGATTAAAACATGTCTGACCGATCCAAACCAAAACCAAGTAAATTGGACCGGTTCAAACATTCCTGACCGATTCAAATTAAAATCAAGTAAATTGGTTGATCGATTCGAAGCATGTGACTTGGTTGACCCATTCAAATAGAAATATTATTTTTTTCGTTTCAAATAAATATTTTAAAAAATATACTTCTATAAAAAATTATAAACTTCATTTAAAAAATAAATATTACTTTCGACTCAAAATGAATAACCAATTTTAAAATGTGAGTTACTTTGGGATTTATAATTTGAAAATGAAATTATTTGAGAAGAAAATCGGTAATTTTGTCGGTTTAAAATCAGTCGGTCAAGGCAAAACAATTTACCGTCTTCCAATTTACCGTCTGCTAGATAGCAACCTATTTATTTCTTAATTCATTCCAGAAGCTCACAGTCATGCACTCTCAAAATCTGTTAGTTGTGTTCATGTGTTTACTGTTTTTAGCTCTTCCAAAGTAGTCCCACGGTGCCAAAAGTTTTGTCCGTTTAAAATCTTCCAATTAACCGTCTTCATCATCGGTCAAGGCAAAACAATCGGTAAAAGGCAACATGTCAAGGCAACAAACAATCGGTAAGGCAACAAGGTCACATGTCAAGGCAACAAACATCGGCAAGGCAATAAACAATCGGTCAACAAGAATCTACTATTGCACTCTAAACAAATCATATACTCACTCCGTCTCACTTTAAATTATAAAATAATAATTATTAATAAAGAAAATTAAACAAAAATATTATTTTTTTTTATCTCAAATAAATACTTTAAAAAATTTACTTCTATAAAAAATTATAATCTTCATTTCAAAAATAAATATTACTTTTGACTCAAAAATGAATAACAAAAAAATAAAACTGCATTTTTTGTCCAAAAAAATGAACATTACTTTTTTCATCCCAATAAATATTTTATAAAATATTACTTTATTTGTTTAAAAAATTAATGTCATATATTGAAACGAAGGCACTAACCTTACAAACATTAATTTTTGGCCTTTACCACCGATTTGGTCAACCGGTTACTTACTGATTTGTGCTTTACCTATTTGGTTTTTGGTCAACCGGTTAGTTACTGATTTGTGTTTTACCGATTTGGTCAACGGTTACTGATTTGTGCATTGGGATTTAAATAACTCGCTATACGGTGTAGCGAGTTTGACCGGCCCAAGTCAAAATTTCAAAAAAAGAGACATTTTGGGCAAAACTTTAACAGTAAGTCATTTTTGGAATTAAAAAACTAAAAAGGTATTATTTGAGAAAAAAATCCTTTGTTGTTCAAAAAAATGAACATTACTTTCTTCATCCCAATGAATATTTAAAAAATAATATTGTTTCATTTGCCTAAAAAAATTAATGTTTGTAATGTTAGTGCCTTCGTTTCAATATAAGCCGGTTAAGGTTAGCAATCGGTCAAAGAAAAACCAATTTATTAGTCAGTTAAGGTTAGCAATCGGTCAGAGAGAAACCAATTTATTAGCCGGTTAAAAGCGGAAATAAATGAAGAAAAGGCAAATTAAATGAAGGTGAAACAATGAGGAACGGAGGTGGTACGGATTTTCGAGATAATGTAGTTTTAATGGAGACCCATTTAGTTAATTTTTTATGATGTTCCAAGGGGACCAACCAGTCACTGGACTAGGTATCACCTTCATCCTAGCTTAGCAAAAATGTGTGCCCACTAACCTTAAAAAATAATACTTTCCTTTTTGTTTGTCTTAGAATAAGGTTATTATTTATCCAATATATTTTTCGACTCAAAATGAATAACAAAAAAATAATACTATTTTTTTGTTCAAAAAAATGAACATTACTTTCTTCATCCCAATGAATATTTTAAAAAATAATACTGCTTCATTTACCTCACAAATTAATGTTTATAATGTTCATTTCAACATATGACATTAATTTTTTAAACAAATGAAGTAATATTTTATAAAATATTCATTGGAACGAAGATAGTAATTTATTTTTTTAGACAATGTAGTATTCTTTTGTAAAAATTAATGTTTATAATATTAGTGTATTTGTGTCAGAAAATGAATATTAATTTCAGGAGCAATTAAGTCATTTCCTTCCATGGCATAATTGAAGATATGCTAAAAAATGGTGACAAGGATCGGTAAATCAAAATAGGGTGTCAAGAATCGGTAAATGGAAACTAAAAATAGGATCAGTTGTCACAATTGGAAATGGAAACCAAAATATGATCAGTTAAGTTCAAGTTTATTATTGGCCTGCTTTGGTAATTTGAACTCGCTACACTGTGTAGCCAGTTCAAATTTGTTTAATAGCATTAATTTAAATAAAATTGAGCAAATTTAAAATAAAATTATTTGACAAAAAAATTGGCTTAATTTTGAATTTTTGTAGTTTGTCACAAGTTGAATTTTGATAAAGTTGGGATCTTTATTTTGTGGGAAGGCTGTTGTTGTTCTTAGGGATTACGGTTTCGTTCCGGTTCGCCGGTTCAACGTTTTCTTTTTGTTTTTTTTTTAATAGAAAAAACTGTTTAAATTTTTTTTTCAAAAAGTTATATAAAAAAAGATTAAAAAAAAAAACTAAAAAAATGAAAGTATATAAAAGAAAAGAGAGACGGACACGGACTACCCTTTATTTTTTTAATTATTTTTTTATTTTTTATTGATTAGGAAATAATATATTATAATTTTTTTATTAGTATTTTTTTACAAAATAATACTCCCTCCGTCCCACGTGAATGTAAACTTTTTTCCATTTTGGTCCATCCCACGTGAATGCAAACTACTCAAAATGGAAACAAATTTATTATTTTATATTCACCATACCCCACCCACTCATTCTCTCTCTTCATTTTCCACTATACAATTTATTCAACCAACCTACTATTAACTCCACTCATTCTATCTCTTCATTTCCTACCACACATTTTCATTATCTTAATAATATTTCTTAATTATTGTGCCCGAAAAAATGATTCACAATGACGTGGGACGGAGGGAGTATATAATAAAAAAAACTAAACAAATGAAAAATAAAAGTATATACCGATTAAAAATATCGGTAATGTCTTAGGCTAAACCGATGAGTTGTATGGTGGTGGGTGTGTTACCGATTGTGTGTGTTACCGTTTGTGTGTGATACAAATATCTGGTGCATTCCCGATCAATCGGCTAATGGTTAATCCCCGGTCAATCGGCTAATGCCTGATGGTCAATCGGCTAATGCAAGAGCATGTGAAAAGGCAAATGTGAAAAGGCAAATGGGTATACAATATTTTGCTTCCTACATAAACATGCTATAAAATGTTTGAAACTTTAATAAATTATAGCAAAAATATACTTAACCCCAAATATGAAATAGGATTTTTTTTCTCAAATAATTCAATTTTAAAAATATAAATCTCAAAATAACTCACATTTCAAACTATTTTTCAAAATGACCAACTTTTTAAAAATTAATGGTGGAGGAAGTTCAACATGTGACCGTTAAAACTCACTACACAATGTAGCGAGTTTACAACCGATGTGGATTACTGACCTGTGTGACCTATTTGTATGTGTTGCTGATGTTGATTACCGATATGGATTATCGATTGCAAAATGGTTACTGATGACAGTTGGTACCGATTGGGATTTTAAAAGAAAAGGCATATTAGGAATTAAAGTTGGATTCGATCCTATGTGTGCAAGTGAATGGTTATGTAGCCGATGCACTGCTACTGCAGCCGATGGATGCACTAATTTAAATAAAATTGAGCAAATTTAAAATGAAATTATTTGACAAAAAAATCGGCTTAATTTTGGATTTTTGTAGTTTGTCACAAGTTGAATTTTGATAAAGTTGGGATCTTTATTTTGTGGGAAGGCTGTTGTTGTTCTTAGGGATTACGGTTTCGTTTCGGTTCGCCGGCCCAACGGTTTTTTTTTTGTTTTTAGAAAAAACTGTTTAATTTTGTTTTTCAAAAAGTTATATAAAAAAAGATTAAAAAAAAAAACTAAACAAATGAAAGTATATAAAAGAAAAGAGAGACGGACACGGACTACCCTTTATTTTTTTTAAATATTTTTTTATTTTTTATTGATTAGGAAATAATATATTATAATTTTTTTTAGTATTTTTTTAACAAAATAATATATAATAAAAAAAACTAAACAAATGAAAAATAAAGTATGTACCGATTAAAAATATCGGTAATGTCTTAGGCTAAACCGATGAGTTGTATGGTGGTGGGTGTGTTACCGATTGTGTGTGATACAAATATGTGCATTCCCGGTCAATCGGCTAATGGTTAATCCCCGGTCAATCGGCTAATGCCTAATGGTCAATCGGCTAATGCAAGAGCATGTGAAAAGGCAAATGGGTATACAATATTTTGCTTCCTACATAAACATGCTATAAAATGTTTGAAACTTTAATGAATTATAGCAAAAATATACTTAACCCCAAATATGAAATAGGATTTTTTTTCTCAAATAATTCAATTTTAAAAATATAAATCTCAAAATAACTCACATTTCAAACTATTTTTCAAAATGACCAACTTTTTAAAAATTAATGGTGGATGAAGTTCAACATGTGACCGTTAAAACTCACTACACCATGTAGCGAGTTTACAACCGATGTGGATTACCGACCCGTGTGACCTATTTGTATGTGTTCCTGATGTTGATTACCGATATGAATTATCGATTGCAAAATGGTTACTGATGACAGTTGTTACCGGTTGGGATTTTAAAAGAAAAGGCATATTAGGAATTAAAGTTCGATTCGATCCTATTTATACAAGTGAACGATTATGTAGCCGATGCACTGCTTGAATTAATTTTATGTGACCCCTTTATAATTTTTCGCTTTATTTATTGGTTTAAGATCAATCGGTGGCTGTCTTCCTTTGCCTTTTAGGTTTAGGGTCAATCGGTGGTTCAGACTACAACACAACCGATTTTCTTGACCCGTTATTTTTAGGCTATGCAGATTTCTTCTCCTTTGGTTCCATCGATTTCTTCTTTTTTGACTGAAAGAACTCGCTACACCGTGTAGCGAGTTCTAAAATGTTGGCAATAGTTTCAAATGTGAGTTATTTTGAAATTTATATTTTTAAAATGAAATTATTTGAGAAAAAAATCGAAAAAATGTTGTAAGGAAAATAAGTGGAAAAAAATAATCTTTTATATACTCCCTCCGTCCCACCAAAACTGATACTTATTTCCTTTTTGGTCCGTCCCACCAAAATTGATACTGCCCAAAATAGCAAAGGAATCTTCACTATTTACCCCACTCATTCTCTCTCCTATTTCACTTTTACACTCACAACATTCTTTCTCCTAACTATTCCTCCCACTCATTCTCTCTCCTATTTAATTCTTCATACTCACAACATTTTCTTTCACTTTCTCTCACTTACTTTTCCTTAATCTCCGTGCCCAGAAATTTGGTATCAATGTTGGTGGAACGGAGGGAGTATTAAATTTTAATTGTTAAATACAATAACATAATTTTGCCGTGCATCGCACGGGAGTACTGCTAGTTAATGGTATAAGTCGTGTTCTATTTAATGGTTTGAACTGTGGTTTGAGTGGTTTAACCGTGGTTCGGACCGTAAAATCAAACCGCTGTTCGAACCAAACCGAACCAAACTATGGCGGTTTTGGTTCGGTTTGAATTTTTTCATGATTCCGTTTGAAATTTTTCCAAACCGATAACTAGTGGTTCAATCAGTAAATTGACCTAAATCGAACCAAACCGAACCATTTACACCCCTAGTTTGTCTCCACAACATTTAATTGTGCTTTTGCAACTTTATGTAAAATGGGTTCTAAATTTGCAGTAAGGTTTTTTTTTTTTTTTTTTTTTTTTTTTTTTTTCATTTTATATTTATAGTTTTCTCAATTGAGTTCCTCAAAAGGAATAATAATCATCAATAATGTTAGGAACTAAACTAGTACATCTATCTAATCTCTCCATATTTACACCTATTCAGAATTTCATTCTCTTGATCTTACTGTGATCCAACTACTTGGAACTGACCAATCTGGTTTAACATCGCTGCTCAACTCCGACAACCGAATTGCCGGAGCTTTAACCATCGACCATGACTGCTCAAACTCCGGTGAGTAATCCGGTCTAATTTCACTTGACAATTCCCAATCAGGAAAATCGAAATGACACTTAGGAGATGATGAAGGAACTTGATCATCGTCTTTCAATGGAACAGTGTTTTCATGATCATCATGCCCTGAAACGAACGGGTGATTTAATAGCATCTGAGCTGTCCATCTTTCTCTCGGATTCTTGTAAAAACACTTTCCGAGAAAATCTTTTCCCTCGTCTGACAATTTCCCGGGAATCTCCGGAATTTCCTCCTCAGCGCCAATTCTCATCAAAAGCGCGCCAATAGACTCGCAACATCTCCACACCGGCGCACCGGTCATCATCTCCGCCACCAAACACCCAAGTGCCCATATATCCGCCGGCGATTCCTGCTCCCCACGGAGGACAGTTTCCGGCGACATATACAAAGGTGTACCCCTTATATCACACATTAACCCTTCTACTTTACTGCCCGCCTTTTTTGCTAAACCAAAATCGGCAATTTTGACTACGCCGTCTTTGCAAACAAGAATATTTTGAAGCTTAAGGTCGCAGTGAACAAACCCAGTTTTATGAATAGACAAAAGCCCTTTAAGAATAGACTTTGTGTAGCGTCTTACGTCAAATTCCGGCAGCCCACAACCACCAGAATTCTTAACCTTCTCTGCTAAAGCACCGCCAGGAGCGTACTCTAACAAAACATTGTACAACTTCTCGCCATTTTCAAGACTGAAACTGTCACCGTAACAATCTATTACTTCCGGGCAATCGTTGAGCTCTTCCAAAATCAATTTCTCGTTCTTGACTGAAGCAGAGTGAGAAGCTCCGCAAGACTTGATCGCCATCAATGGCGGAAATTGAGATTTCTGGCTGATGGGTATTGCTAAACTGACAGTTGCAAAGCTACCATGACCGATTTTATCAACGCGAACCCACTCCATGGTTGCGATTTACTCTTACAAATTTTTTTTTCTTTTGAAAATCTCTCTCTTCAAAATAAAAACAGGGGTAGAAGCCTTTTATATAGGGAAAGGTCAAGACTCAAGGTTGTAATACACTATTGATATTTTACTTTTATTTTTAAATAAAATAATAAAGGGGCACGTGATACTTAAGGTTAATTCCCGGGAAATTGGCGGCAAGAACGGCTTAGGTTTTTTTTCTCTTAAAGTCTAACTTTAAGGTTTCATCTTTAATCAATTGGTGTCAACGAAAGTTGTTCAGAATTTTTATATGTCAAAGATAAGGTTTGTTAATTTTCTATGTGAGATAATATCTCTAACACGTCCTCTCACGTGTAGCCGGACTTTACTAACGACTTACAATATCTCTAACACGCCCTCTCACGTGCAGTCGGACTTTACTAACAACTTACAATATGTACTTATTAATCGGGCGAAGCGTCGTAGGAAAAAAATTGTTGGTGCAATTAGAAATCCCCAAAATTGCGTATACCAATTAGGAAACTTGGTTGATAGATACGGAGTATAATGGATATTCTCCCACGCTAAGTAGGATTTGGCCGGATTCATTTAGTGGATGGAAAATGACTAAAATACCCTTATTAAGGAATCAATTGTAATTAATTAGACTAACATGGTACTAGGATGATGTAATCAGTTGGGTACAATGAACTAAAAGTGAAGTTAATAAACTGTTTTTAAAGTGATCAATTGTTAATTAATGAGTTTTAAGATTAATTTGGTGAGGACAACTTGATTAATTGATACAATGAATTAGGATAAGTTTAGTTCAGAGTCAAAAGTTGGTTTAGTATCCTATCCTAGGATGAGGTCAAAAGGGGTCTATTAGGAGTTGGGAAATGTCACTTGTTCTTTCCAATCTCCTTGGGGTGTCATAGATAAGGATTAAATTTAGGATATCTATTATGTCATATTATTGAGATTCTTTTTAAAGTTAAAAACATGTTTATCTAATTTCCTAAGCAAGTAGGAAGTGTTTTACTTCTCCAAAAGGAAAGGGTTTTGAATCAACCTTGGTCTTAAAGTCTAAAATTTCACCATAAAATCAATTGATGTTAAGAGAAGTGGTCTTAGATCATTATATATTATAGATAAGGTTTGTCAATTTTCTATATGAGATAATATCTTTAACACGCCCCCTCACGTGTAGTGGGTGTTGCCAAAGCTTCCAACGTAAACTTATCAAACGAGTGGCGGGAGTAACATCGTGGGTCGTTGGACCTGCACGTGTAATTCTGCTCTAATACCATCTTAAAGTCTGAGGTTCGTTAGAGATATTATCCCATATCGAAAATTGACAAACCTTGCCTATAATATATAAAGATCCTGGGCCACTCCCCTTGACATCAATTGATTTTAAGGTGGAACCTCAGACTTTAAGATGGTTTGTCAATTCCCGATATGAGATATATATCTAACAGTTAGGAGAAAAATAAAAAGGCAAAATAAGAGGATCGGATCAGGGACTGCATTGAACGTAGGGATGGCAATTTAACCGAACCCGATCCGTTTCGAAGGTGATCCGATCCGAAAAATTCGTCCCATCCTCAGGCACGACTCGTCCCATCCTCAGGCACGACTCGTGCCACAGGGCACGACTCGTGACCTGAGCCCAGAATTCAGAACAAAATTGGAAATTCCTTAGTAGCTATACCAAATTGTCCCAAACCAAGTCTCCCCTGTTTTAGTGAACCTAGAAGGGCTTACTAACTTCATACTTCTCATACTAAATTATTTAAACCCAAAATAATATAACCTAGATCATTTACAACTTGATTTCCTACCCATTTCACTACCACATTTCAAGTTTAACCTTCTCTTTTAACTCAAACCATATTCTTACACTCTTTATCAACTTCCATGAACAACAAAATTATTCTATGTCATTAACCCATTCCTCAACTCCAAGAAGTGTTCCAAAGCATCAAACAATAATTATAATAAACAATAACAACATCAAATGTTTCATGAACATTTAATTGAAGGAAAGTCATAATAACTCACCTTAGCAATATGAGATGGAACAAGGATTTTCTTAGCTTGATGCTCCCCTCGTTGCCCCCAACACGAAAGTACAACTGTATTGAAAAATGGAGAAGGATCGAATTTGCTAAGAATTTTGGGAAGGAAGGATTTAAGAAGGAGTTTCCATGGAGCTTTTTAATTGAGGAGGATGAAGGAGGATGATGGAGAAAGTATGGGGAGATTGCCTAAAGGAGGGGATGGGGAAAAGTGAGGGTATGCCCCCCCATACCAAATTAAATTAAATCTTTCAAGAATGTACAACTAAGCCCTCCAAGGTTTAGGAAAATGCAACTACACCACAACTTCAATTATTTACACTACCCACTTCCACTACTTATAACAATTTATTTATTTTCAATTATTATAACTTCACTCCACACTTTATCTTATTTCCAATTAAACCCTAAGGCCTTAAAGTTAATTCCTAAACATACTAATTTTTAATAAACAATCAAAGACATAAAGTGAGCACATAATATCAACAAATAACATAAAATGCATATTATGAGATGCTAAAATAGTGCCTAGGGTTAGGGTCGTTACACTTACTCTCCGTTAAAGAAAATTCACCTCGAATTATTAAAAATACTTACTTGCACGTTCAAACAACCAAGGGTACTTCTCCCTCATTTCCGACTCTAGCTCCCACGTTGCTTCCTCAATAGTATGATTCTTCCATAGGATCTTCACTACCGGAATGCTCTTAGTTCTCAATTTCTTAACTTGAAACTCCAAGACTCTCAATGGTTCTTCAACATATGAGATATCCGCTTGAATCTCGTCGGGAGAAGAACTCAATATGTGGGAAGGGTCATGAACTCAATATGTGGGAGGGGTCATGACAATACTTCCTCAACATAGAAACATGAAATACATCATAAAGCAAAGAAAATGATGGAGGTAACGCCAACCGGTAAGCCAAATCCCCAATCTTTTCTAGAATCTCAAACGGACCAACAAACCTCAGAGCCAATTTACCCTTATTACCAAATCTTTTAATTCCCGTCCTCGGAGAGACCTTCAAGAACACGAAGTCACCCACTTGAAAAGATAAGTCTCTTCTTCTATTGTCGGCATAGCTTTTCTGTCTACTCTGAGCCGTCTTCAATCTATCACGGATCACCTTGATTTTCTCCGTCGAATCTCTAACCAAATCCGAGCCCCAAAGCCTTGCTTCACCAACCTCGTCCCAACACATCGGAGATCTACACTTTCTACCATACAACGCCTCATACGGAGCCATCTCAATACTAGACTGATAACTGTTGTTGTAAGCAAACTCAACTAACGGTAGATGATCTTCCCAAGACAGTTGGAAATCCATCACACAAGCCCGTAACATATCCTCAAGTATCTGAATGGTTCTCTCGGACTGACCGTCGGTTTGAGGATGAAACGCCGTACTAAAACATAGCTTAGAACCCAAGGCTTCATGCAATGCTCTCCAAAATCTAGAAGTGAATCTCGGATCTCTATCAGAGACAATACTAACTGTAACCCCGTGAAGTCTAACAATCTCCTTCATATACAACTGAGCTAACTTCTCCATCGAGAACTTGGTTGACACTGGAAGAAAATGAGCCGACTTTGTTAATCTATCCACAATAACCCAAATAGCATCCATCTTCTTCGCGGTAAGAGGCAAACTCGAAATAAAATCCATCAAAATCTCTTCCCATTTCCACTCGAGAATATCTAATGGTTGAAGTAGTCCCGCCGGTCTCTGATGCTCGGCCTTGATTTGTTGACAAGTTAAACACTTAGACACATAATCCGCAATTTCCCTTTTCATTCCATTTCACCAATATCCACGTTTTAAGTCTTGATACATTTTCATACTACCCGGATGAATAGCAAACTTGGACTTACGACCATCCTCTAGAACACGCCTCTTGATCTCCGGTGATGAAGGAACACAAATTCTTCCTTGGAAGGTTAAAATTTCATCTCTATTCAATGCGAATTCCCCGGCTTTCCCATCTTGCACTTGACCCAAAATTTTCTTCAACTCCGGATCACTTTGTTGAGCTTCCTTCAAATCCCCATACAAAGTAGGAACGGCTCGCACATTCGCAACTATTACTTCACTCCTCAATTCTCTGAACTCAAAGGCATCACATAAGCCTTTCGGCTAATCGCATCCGCCACAACATTGGCCTTCCCCGGATGATATGAAATTACACAATCAAATTCCTTCAAGAACTCTAGCCATCTTCTTTGCCGGTTATTCAACTCCTTGTGGGTAAACAAATACTTCAAACTCTTATGGTCGGTGAAAATCTCAAATCTAGCCCCATAAAGGTAATGTTTTCATTTATGCAACGCAAACACAATCGCAGCCAATTCCATATCATGAGTAGGGTAATTCTGCTCAGCCGGTGATAACTTCCTAGAGGCATACGCAATCACTTTCCCATTCTGCATTAGTACACATCCTAAACCCGCCTTCGAGGCATCACTGTAAATGAAAAAATTCTCACAACCATCCGGAAGGGTAAGAATAGGAGCCGTTGTCAACCTCTTCTTCAACTCATTGAAACTTGCTTCACACTTAGAATCCCATACAAAAGATACATCTTTCCGAGTTAACCTTGTCAACGGAGTTGCAATTCGAGAAAAACCCTCAATGAACCTTCGGTAATATCCCGCTAAACCAAGAAAGCTACGAACCTCAGTCACAGTTGAAGGTTGCTTCCAATTAATTACGGCTTTGATTTTTGAAGGATCCACGAAAATTCTCGAACTAGACACCACGTGCCCCAAGAAAGAGATCTGCTCAAGCCAAAACTAGCACTTGCTGAACTTGGTGTACAACTGCTTCTCCCGAAGAACTGATAAGACAATCCTCAAATGATTATCATGCTCCTCTCGAGAATTAGAATAAACAAGAATGCCGTCTATGAATACCACTACAAAGCTGTCAAGATACGGCTTGAAGATACGGTTCATCATATCCATGAATACGGCCGGAGCATTAGTCAACCCGAAAGGCATCACAACAAACTCATAATGACCATATCTCGTTCTGAAAGCTGTCTTTACAATATCATCCGGTCTAATCTTCAACTGATGGTATCCGCTTTTCAAATCAAGTTTAGAGTAGATAACGAAACCTTGAAGTTGGTCAAACAAATCATCTATATGCGGAAGAGGATATTTATTCTTTATGGTTGCTTGGTTCAACAAACGATAATCGATACACAATCTTAAGGTACCATCCTTCTTCCGAACAAATAAAACTGGTGCTCCCCACGGTGACACACTTGGGCGAATAAAACCCCGGTCTAACAATTCTTGCAACTGAACCTTCAACTCTTTTAATTTAGCCGAAGCCATTCTATAGGGTGCTTTAGAAATAGGGGTGGTACCGGGCACTAGGTCAATACAAAACTCTACCTCACGATCCGGAGGCATAGAGTACTCACTTGAAAACACATCACTGAATTCATTAACAACCGGGACATGAGTTAATTAAGGGGACTTCTTATTTGAATCTACCACATAAGCCAAGTACCCCGCATACCTCTTAGATAGCATTTTACTAGCCTTTAAAGCAGAAATAACATGTAAACCGAACATAGATTTATCCGCATCAAATATAAAAGTAGGCACATCAGGCATAGCAAATGAGACTCGCTTTCTACGACAGTCTACCAAAGCAAGACACTGACTCAACCAATCCATCCCAAGGATCACATCAAAGTCACAGATTGGTAACTCTGCCAAATTACCGGCAACACATGCCCACATATAGTCACATCACAACCATGATATATCAAAAAAGATGCGAGGCACTCTCCCATAGGAGTAGAGACCTCCAACACATAAGGCATAGATTCAGGCAATTTATGTAATGAAAATGCAAAATGAGATGCCACAAATGAATGGGAAGACCCGGGATCTATAAGGATGCGGGCCTTAACTCCTGAGACAGGAACTATACCTCTAATGACAGCATTGGGATCGACTTCTCCTCTACCCAAGGCGAACACTCGACCTTTCACTCTATCCTTGGGTTTCCCTTCGATATCTCTTTTCACACCACCACCTTGTCCCCCTTGTCCGCTACCCGAAGCTTGCTTCCTTTGCCACTTAGGACAATTCTTCCGGAAATGGCCTGTTGCCCCACACTCTAAACATTTTTCTTGCTTTCTCCAACACCTATCCTCTGAATCTCCTGGCTTCTTGCAATATCCACACAATGCCCCAAACTGACCTGGAGTCGAACGGATTGTCGGAGCCGCCACATTTCCTCCTCTACCTGCTCCCGGAGCTGATGTCCTTGGCTGCCCTCTATTCTGCCCAGAACCTTGACCTTGGAATCTATTCTTGCTTCCACCTTCAGACTTACTACGATGCTCTTCTATATCATTCTCAATCCGGTATGCCATATTCACGGCCGCTTGGTAGTTGATGAATTCATGCGTCAATAACTGCTTCTGGAACTCCACCCTTAAACCCTTCACGAAACGGTAGATCCGCCTCTCTTATTCCGGCACCAAATGAGGATAATATCGGGCTAACTCTGTAAACTTGACAGAATACTGTGCTATGGTCATTGTCCCTTGCTCCAATTTCAAGAACTCGACTTCCTTCTTATCCCTTGTAACCATTGGAATGAAATGATCTCGGAACTTGCGTGTGAAGTTCTCCCAAGTCTGCGGTGTAAGGTCTCGATCACAGCCATCCTTCACTACTTGCCACCAATGCTCAGCAGGTCCTTCTAACTTGAAGACAGCGCATCTCACCTTTTCTGCATCCGGACTCTCCATTGCCGCGAAAATCTTATTCATAGCTTCAAGCCATCTCTCCGCCTTCACCGGATCCGGATCCCCATTGAAGCTAGGGGGAGAAATCTTCACAAATTTCTCTAGCCTGTGCACTTGTCTACCTTTCGGTTGCGGTTGAGCTCTACCTTGATTTTGATTTGCCATATTCTGAAGAAATACTCGGAACATGTCCATCATTTCTGCATTCGGATTACCAACATTGCCCAAAGCCCGAGTCTGATCATCATCATTTCCCGCCATTAGAAGAAACTCCTGCATTAAACACTCGGCGTCAGTTATCGCACACTCTCACTCAGCTAGACTCTACCCGAGAACTCTAGCCGAGCTCTGATGCCAACTGTGAGGACCCCGACCCGGAACCTACACGTGTCCCGAGCTGGCGCGTCCCCAAACTAACTCCAAACTTTCTAAATTTTTAAAACTTTGATTTAACTTACAAACTTAAACATACTTAACATAGCTATTTCAAAATAACTCCACTCCTCTCCACATTGGAGGAAGAATTGAACAACTTTGAAAGTAACAAACTGTTTTAGTTACAAAAGATTTCGGTTATAACGTAGAAACTAAGTTTTATATATACAAACTCCATAAAGGAATTACACTAAAATACATCTTTCTACGCCAACCTATACATACCCCGACAATTCCAAAATATCACTTCCAAACTCCTTTTCGTCCTTACTTGGCCGGTCCGCCTGTCTCGGGATCTAAAAACTTTAAAGGGAGAGGGGCGAGAATAAATCTCAGCAAGCTATTATGAATGCAGCAATATGCCAAGTAAGATGCAACACATATCAAGGTGCATATAACACATTGTAAAAGCTGTAAACACCTTACATTACCTCGGTTTACCTTTTCCCGTCTGAACCATAGTCGTACAACATTGGAGATAAAATCCCAATAATTAGTGAATTGCTTGAGCATTATTCACTTCTTATAAGACCCGTTTTTCATGGAACCATATAAGATAGTAGCAACTCTGTAAGACTTTTGGCTCAATACAGATGCTATAACCCCAATCTGTGGCCACAGAAGGGGACGGTCACAGGTACAACATAATCCGATCACATTAGGTCACACTTCCCATAATTGATCGTATTACGCTATACCCCCAACATCAGGTGATTAACACAAGTTCAAGCACATAATAGTTACTTGAAATAGAATCCACAAAAGGGATAAGAAATATAATCACATGGTAAATTATACTCATGTTCAACAATATCATAGTGCAACATTTATTTACTACACTATGAATAGCATAATCAATGAATATGTATGCAAGTAAGGTAACAAGGTATCATCAACCAACCCTACATAGTCAATATACAACAATACATGGCCTCTATAAAGACCCAAGCTCAATTTACCAAGTTGGAGTCACATTGGTTAAGTTACCAAACAAGGTTGCCAAGCGTTTTCCAAGCAATATTTAAAGTACTTCCCTAATTCCATTTTGATCAATAAAGATGTCATTGTGTAGCCAAAGTATTCTACTTTAATCTAGGTTAAAGAGGATTCATTATGGTTCTAGTTTGAATAGGTTTAAACAGCTCAAAAATTGGTTCAAAGTCACCAGGCCAGGGCACGATTCGTCCCTAAGGGCACGACTCGTGCCCATTTGACCTCCCTCAGATACAGTCGTCCCTAATAGGGCACGACTTCCGCTTAACATTGATCACGACTCGTCCCATCCTCAGGCACAACTCGTGCCACAGGGCACGACTCGTGACCTGAGCCCAAAATTCAGAACAAAACTGGAAATTCCTTAGTAGCTATACCAAATTGTCCCAAACCAAGTCTTCCCTGTTTTAGTGAACCTAGAAGGGCTTACTAACTTCATACTTCTCATAATAAATCATTTAAACCCAAAATAATATAAACCTAGATCATTTACAACTTGATTTCCTAATTCCTACCCATTTCACTACAACATTTCAAGTTTAACCTTCTCTTTTAACTCAAACCATATTCTTACACTCTTTATCAACTTCCATGAACAACAACATTATTCTATGTCATTAACCCATTCCTCAACTCCAAGAAGTGTTCCAAAGCATCAAACAACAATTATAATAAACAATAACAACATCAAATGTTTCTTGAACATTTAATTGAAGGAAAGTCATAATAACTCACCTTAGCAATATGAGATGGAACAAGGATTTTCTTAGCTTGATGCTCCCCTCGTTGTCCCGAACACGAAAGTACAACCGGATTGAAAAATGGAGAAGGATCGAATTTGCTAAGAATTTTGGGAAGGAAGGATTTAAGAAGGAGTTTCCATGAAGCTTTTTAATTGAGTAGGATGAAGGAGGATGATGGAGGAAGTATGGGGAGATTGACTAAAGGAGGGGATGGGGAAAAAGTGAGGGTATGGCCCCCCATACCAAATTAAATTAAATCTTTCAAGGATGTACAACTAAGCCCTCCAAGGTTTAGGAAAATGCAACTACACCACAACTCCAATTATTTACACTACCCACTTTCACTACTTATAACAATTTATTTATTTCAATTATTATAACTTCACTCCACACTTTATCTTATTTCCAATTAAACCCTAAGGCCTTAAAGTTAATTCATAAACATACTAACTTTTCATAAACAGTCAAAGACATAACGTGAGCACATAATATCAACAAATAACATAAAATGCATATTATGAGATGCTAAAATAGTGCCTAGGGTTAGGGTCGTTACAGTTCATGTCAGTTACCGCTCACTATATTAATTCCGAGTGGGTTTTGCAAAGTCGGCTACTAAGGTACAATTTAATTTACTTGCATAAATTTTGGTTTGCTTGATTTTTACTATGTTTTTAGTTGCATAAATTTTCTTCTGGAGTTAGTTTTTACTTTTAGTTGCATATTTTTTGTCTACTTGGTTATAACAAATTTATTTTCATTGGAGAAAAGTGGAAAAAATTAACGAGAGATTGAAGTTGTTTTGTGATTGTAAGTACCCCAATCTGGATCACACCCTTTCACACACACGGGAAACACCGCAGACTCATCAACACAGTCTCGACGACCCCTCTCACTCAAAACCCTCTCTAAACCCCCAACCAAACCAAGGGAGGAGCTTTCTGGGGATAAAAAGGGACAAAAGGACCTTTCGGAATTTTCAGGAAATTGGGAAAGCAATATTGGTCCGTACGGACCTCTTTGTTGTCATAATTACTGAATCTCCTTAAAGTCCACAATATTCCCTCAAATCCAGGGAAAATGATTACTCCTGCGAGAGTTGGTCCGTGCGGACCTCTTTGCATCAGATGCAAGATGGTCCGTACGGACCTTATTGTTCAGGGACACCATAATTGCAAATATTCCTCCATCATCACGTATTCCCTCAAATCGAGGAAAACCAAAAAACTGGATTACCGGGGAGGTCCGTGCGGACCTCTTGCACCAAATCTGGCACTATAAATAGAGGGCTCCCCCTCCTCATTTTCACACACCTCCCACTTCTCTCTTCCTCCCTAGGCCTTCTGGCTTCCCCTCTAAGTCCTTTCGAGGCAATCCCGGCCCCTTTCGGATCCTTCCGAGGCCTTCCGAGCTCCCTTGTGGTGCTCTGAAGCCTCCCCGAGCGCTCCCGAGACGCTCCCGCGCTGCCCCGAGGCACTCTCGAGGTACTCTGAGGCCCCTCGTGGTACTCCGAGGCCTTGCCTGGTCTTTCCACGGTGTCCCGGCTCTTTCCGAGTCAAACCGACGATCCCAAACCACGCCGAAACTCCGCTCGAGTGACTCCTGCCACCACAACGCACGCCGAACCTCTGCCCGAGTGATCCCGACGATCCCCATGCACGCCGAACCTCTGCCCAAACGCAGCCTGCAACCTCAACTCACGCCGAAACTCTGTCCGCAGACAACCGGCATCTCCCGAAGCAATCCAGATTCAGACCGGAACGCTACTCCGACCTCAAACACTATTCCTCAGCGGAAGACAGACACGAACCAACATTGGTAAGGCTTCCTTCCATTACTATTTCAATACATTTCCATACATAGCATACAATGTAGACATCCGATACAGCATGCATTTTTAAAAGCACACACACACACACAACATTTAAAGGATATTAGGGATATCTGAAAGACTCGTTTTACGAGGCTACTCGGGTGAGCTCTAATATTCTAATATTCTCTTCCCGGGAGTCATCTGACCTCCGAACTCAAAATCTCATCACACAAAAACAGTTTAAAATTATCTTTAAACTGATGCCCTTTTTCAATGTTTTGGGCTTAATAAAAACGGCGTGGCGACTCTACAAATGCGAAAACAAACGGCGAGACTAAACCGCCGCCAACGCGAAAGATTGCCAGATGCCGGGGCCGCGAGGCCTTTCTCGGATCCGGGCTATTTCAGTGATGTAACGGTAATGTTTTCGGGAACTTCTTATCCTACGGCTAATGAGTTTTTTGTAAAAGTTTGTGATATCAAATTGGCATTAAATACTTGGGTTAATGATTCTGAAATCTTTATCTCGGATGTGGCAAAAAGAATGCTTGAAAAATATGATAAATATTGGGGTAAATGTCATGAAATTCTAGGGATTGCATGTGTTTTAGATCCAAGATATAAGTTGAAGCTTCTTGATTTTTTTTGCCCCGTATTTATGGTGATTTGGCTTTCATTGAGATTGATAAAATTCGAAATAGTTGTTATGATTTGTTGAATGAGTACCAAAGTAAAAGTGTGGGACTTGGGAATGAAAGTGTTGTGTGGGGGACATCTTCTTCCAAATCTTCGGGTAATGCAAATGACTCTCTTTCGGATTATGACATGTTCGTAAGTACCACTTCTAGTCAAACGGATGTAAAATCGGAACTAGATCATTATTTGGAAGAAAAAGTGGTACCAAGGTCTTCCAAGTTCGATATTTTGGGATGGTGGAGGATGAATGGTAATAAATTTTCAATTCTACAAAAAATTGCTAGGGACATCCTTGTTATTCCGGTTACAAGTGTTGCATCGGAGTCAGTTTTTAGCACAAGTGGAAGAAATGTTAGCCCCCATCGGAGTAGATTGGCTCCTAATACCTTGGAAGCATTGATGTGCACTAAAAATTGGCTTCGAAATGAACACAAGGGTAAACTTTTTGAATTTGCTATATTTTCATATTTTGCAACTTGTTAAATTATTACTAACTTGAACTCTTTTTCTATGAAGAACTTTCTTTGATGGTTGAGGATGAACGAAACTTGACAACTTGCATTGATGATGTTGAAAGTGATTGAGTAGGTATAACGTACTTTAAAAGTTAAATTTTTATTAGCATTTATTTGGATTGTTTTATTACCATTTACTGTTTGAAAGTATTTTGCTAACTAACACTTTAAATAATGGTTGGTGCTTGAAAAACTTACAATTTGGAGAAAGAGTGATGGCTGCATTGGCTGGAAAGAGTGTTGGCTGGAAAGTCATAGGTGTATCTTCTGATAGTTGTATCTTCTCTCTGCTGGAATCATGTACCATGGAGAATTTATTTGGAGTGGTTTGTATTAAATATTTCTTAGTTTTGGGATTTGTTGTGTGGTTTGTATTAAACATTTCTTAGTTTTGGAATTTGTTGTATGGTTTGTTTTAAAACAGGTGTTGAACTGCTGATTTTGTAATTACAGTTTGGTTTATTGTCTTTTTTTTTTTTTATGTCTCGGATCGGATCGGGGCTCGGTATAAGTAGTTTAGGATCGAGGCATATTGTGTTCGGATCGAATTCGGATCAAGCCTGATCCGATCCGAACCCGATCCGTTGTCATCCCTAATTGAACGATTTTTAAGTCGTTCACGTTGCTCTCCTCTCATAATATATTGTCGTGATTGATTTGATAAATCATGAGTTTCATCATACTTAAAATCATCGAGTTCATCAGCGTTATTGAATGTTAGTATATGCAAATTGTTAATGACAGTGCATGTATTATTGAGTATCAGTGCTTGTGTTCAAAGAATGTCATTGCTTGTATTAAATAGTGTCAACATTAGTGCTAAAAAGTGTCAATGATACTATTAAAAAGATGTGAATGATAGAGTTAAACAGTATCAGCACGTTAAAAGAATAAATAGTTTTTATTAAAATTGATGACATAATCTTATTGATTTTATTGAAAATTTATTACAATATTAGTATTACTCAAAATAAAAATCACATTTATTTTAGTATATCATGCTCTAAGTTGGATTCAATTGTATTGCGTCCGGAGATAGCGGGATCACGTTTTCTGGTTTGTTAAATTTGGAGACCTTCCTTTAAAAATAATAATAAAAAAAAAAAAAAAAATAATTATAATAAAATTTGGAGACCACATGTTGGCACGTTCGGGGCTGTATGGGACAGTGATTAATATGAAGATTATTTAATTATTACACAAATAAGAAATAAGGACGATTATTTATTTATTTCTTATTTTTTAATAGTGCAATCTAGATGGGCTCCTTGTAAAAAAAAATATTGACACTACCTTTGTTCCAAGTATATATTTTTTTTGAATAATTACAAGTAGAAGCTAAAATCTTACAAAAAAAAAACACGTTTTTTTTAACTTTTGTTAAACATCTATCCAAATACTATTCATTAATTGGGTGATACGGAGGGAGTACTTCTTTCGTCCCGATTTAGGTTTTTAGTTTAACTTTTGTTAAACATCTATCCAAATACTATTCTTTAATGGCCAACTGACCCTAGAACCCCTGAGGCGAGATTTAATCTCATTTTAAGAAACGACATTATCCTAATTTCACGGACACCCCTCGTTGTCAAAAAGTCTGAAATGCCTTCTTTGGGCATGTGAAATCACACGTACCACCCCTCCCACCTCCGCATTCACGCAGCAAATACACACACACAATTTCTCTCTCTGTTCTCCACCTCCGGTGCTCCGGTGACGACGCCATTCCTTTCTTAAATCGCAGATCTGAAATCACCTCCTCCGTCGCTAGCCATTTTCTCCGGCAACAATATCAAATCCTTTCCCCTCTTCCACTCCCGCCTCACCTCCTCCGTCTCCTTCCCCTACCTTCCTCTTCCTTGGTTTCATCCTTCCAGATCCAGCCTCTGCAAAAATGTGTGGCTGATTCTGTCGGAGCACTCTAAGATCTGTATAAATTCAGATTGCGAAGTACCTCGTTGCATGAATATAAAAGAATTACAGAAGATCACAGCAAGAAGATGCACTTCAAAGTCCACCAAGCCAAGCCGGCTGATAATGGTTGACTATGACATTTTTGCAAATACATTATGTTCTTACCAAATAATTATAATAATATTTTATTGTAATATGTCTAGGAATATACATTATGTTCATACCAAATAATTATAATAATATTTTATTGTAAAGCAAATAAACGTCCAATTTTGAGCCACATTTGTCAATATTATAATAATTTATCGGCAAGAAAAATCATAATCTTAAAAAAAAATTGTGTTAAATGATTTTTTTTTCCCAAACAATCCACTCCCTCATCAAACCCAACCCACTTCTTCCTCTCCCTCTTTTAAAATATCAATTCATACTATCTTTATTTTTGAGATTGTTAATTGTGTTGTAAATAAGTCTTATATATTACTTATAAGACTTTTTAATAAGTCTTATAAGTTACTTATAAGACTTTTTTTAATAAGTCATAAAGACTTATTAAGTCTTATAAGTTAACTTATAAGACTTTTTAATAAGTCTTATAAGTTACTTATAAGACTTTTTTTAATAAGCCATAAAGACTTATTAAGTCTTATAAGTTAACTTATAAGACTTTTTTAAGTCTTATATGTTATTTATAAGACTTTTTAAAGTCTTATATGTAACTTATAAGACCTATTTGAACATTGGGAACTGTGTTGTAGAAAGTCTTATAAGTTATAACTAACTTCTAAGACTTTTTTTAATAAGCCTTTTTGCTTATAAGAATTATTAAAAAAGTCTTATAAGTAAAAAGACTTATTAAAAAAGTCTTATAAGTTACTATCTTACTATAAGACTTATTAAAAAGTCTTATATGCTACATATAAGACTTATTAAAAAGTCTTTATATAAGTAAAAGACATATTAAAAAAGTCTTATAAGTAACATATAAGACTTTTTTATAAGTCTTATAACTAACTTAAAAGACTTTTTAATAAGTCTTATAAGACTTTTTAATAAGTCTTATAAGTAACTTATAAGACTTTTAAATTAGTCTTATAAGTAACTTATAAGATTTTTTTAATAAGTTTTATATGTTACTTATAAGACCTATTTGAACATTGGGATTATTAACTGTGTTGTAAAAAAGTCTTATAAGTTATTTATAAGACTTTTTAATAAGTCTTATAACATATAAGACTTTTTTAAAAAAGTCTTTATATAAGTAACATATAAGTCTTATAAGTTACATATAAGACTTTTTTAAAAAAAGTCTTATAAGTAATTTATAAGACTTTTTTAATAAGTCTTGTAAAAAAAAGTCTTATAAGACTTTTTTTAATAAGTCTTATATGTTACTTATAAGATCTATTTTAATAAGTTTTATAAAAAAAAAAGTTTTATAAGTCTCATATGTTACTCATATTTGTACTACATTTTTTTTCAAAATAAATGTCAAAAAATAATTTAAATTTTCTATTAAATCAATTAGAAATATTTTTGGACATTCATTGAATCAATTTTGAAATTTTTTTTACTATTGAATCAAGTATAAAAGTAATTTTTATCACAATTTTTTTAAGAAAAAAACGCTAATACTCCCCTTTATACACCTTCCCAATCCCCCCAATTCCAATCACATTCTCATCAGAAAAATTCTTTGTTGCAGACTCAATTTCTTGATAAAGAATTCTATGCGGCCAATACTCCAATTCCCAATCCTCCATTTCAGCCCTCTCCTTGGCTAATTTCCTCATCCTCCTAATCAAAATAAACAAGAACACAGCACAAATGAAAAGTAGCCAAAGTTGCTCAGATCTGTGAAGTTGCTAGAGGAAATGGTTGGAGCAACGCAAACAAGATCTGGACATAAGATGAAGAGAGAGAGAGAGAAAGAGAGGAAGAGCTTTTAGTAAGAAAAACAGAGCAGGCGCGGCGATGAATGTCAAGGAGGTCGGAGCGGAGAAAGAGAGATGGCCAGAGAAATTCTCTTTCCGGCGCTGGAGAGAGCGAGACGGATCTGGAGGAGTAGTAGGACTCGGAGCGCCGGCGAGGAGGTGAAAGGGGAAAGGAGTAAGAGAGAGAGAGAGAGAGAGAGAGAGAGAGAGAGAGAGAGAGAGAGAGAGAGAGAGAGAGAGAGAGAGAGAGAGAGAGAGAGAGAGTCGTGAATGAGGGGAGGGGAGAGGAGGTTAGTGTTTTGTTTGAGGGGCGGTAATTTTGATATTTATGAATTTTATTTGACTGGTCAACGGAGGTGAGGGGTGTATATGAAATTATAATTTTAGGAGAACTCCCTATTTGAATTTTACAAAAGGGCCCTCTTTAAAATGGAATAAAATCTGGGCGTGGGGGCCCTAGAGGAATTATTCCATTCTTTAATTGGGTGAAAAAAATGTTAAGTATGAATTTCTTGTAATTTTATAAAGTTTCTAATCTCGAAACCCTAAATCTTAATTTTGTACAAATTATTGTTCATATTTATAAAATAAATCAAAAAAAAATTTAAGATAAAAAGTTAAAAAAAAAAAAAAAAAAAAGAGAAGAGAAATGAGGGGATATTGCCCCATCCGTTGGTGAAGGAAGACGGCGCATGAAAGCAAAAAGGGGAAAATACTGAGAACCCCAAAAACAAAGCCGACGGTGCACATACTGTTTTAGTCAACATCGAAAAGCAACATCCGTCCCACAAAAGAATTGAATTGAAGAAATACTCACTCCTTCCCGTTCGAAAGGCAAAACTTTGATTTTACACACATGAATTAAAAAAAATGATGTAAGAAAGAGAAAAAGTGTAAAAAATAGTTAGTGAATATTTATTGTGAGTATGATAAGTGGGTCCACAAAATAAAAAAATAATAAAAAAAATTCATTTTTGGGTTGTGCCTTTTTAAATGGGACACCAGAAAAGAAAATTTGCGCATCTTCAAACAGGACGGATGGCATCTTCAAACAGGACGGATGAAGTATTAATTTATAAATCAATCAAACTCCACATGTGAGGGAGGAAAGGAAAGACCATCGTTCAATTTTGTTCAAGTGGTTTGTGAATGCAATTCATTTGCTTGTCTATTTCAGCCGATTTTCCACTTGCAAGTAACGATCCTAGATTTAGGTCTACCAATCCGGTTGGACCCCACCAATATATTCTCTATTCTTTTGGTTGATCGTGAATATTTTTTATTTTTTTTGATACTCAGGTTTCTTTGACTAATCTCAACCACTGTCTTGCACGCCCCACAAGATGATGGACGAAGGTAAATCGCGGGATGTCTTCTGACTGTGCATAAAGCACCCCTTATACTCCAGAGCCCTAAAGGAGCCCTCCTACAAGACATTTACATCACTCTTACAACACCAATATATTCTCTATTCTTTTGGTTGATCGTGAATATAGATATTTATTGTAGTTACTTTAGTTTTGGTCGCCGCCCAAATGAGCAGCCCAAATGTGATCCAGTCAATTTTTATTTTTTATTTTTTTTAAAACATGTTTAGATATTTTGAGTTAGAATTTGACTTGGTTTCGCTCTTTTTCTCTTCCTCTCCCAATGTTGAAACTACCGAGTTTTTCCTCTTTCGCAGTTGATTTGAATGATCTAATCGGGTTAGCTTCATATACTATCTGATCTTCTTCTCCTTATCCTTATCTCTTCTTCCTTCGACCCCTATTTAACCCCGAAAGATTAAGATTTTAAATAATATTGACTTCCCTAATTTAAATACAATTGTTAAGTTTGGTAAGTGAATTTTTTATCTTTTTTAAACAAAGATTTATATTCCTATTTGAAAAAAGGACATAGTTAAATGAGTTGGTCTTATAAAAACACGTTTTTTTTCTAAGCTTAAGGAAAAATCATTTTTACACTGGCACTTAATAATACATGCACTGGCCTCTTCACACTGACACTTTTTTTATATTAATATTGACACTTTTTTACCCTACACACTGACACTCTTTATACTGACACTTAATATACATGCACTGGCACTTTATTACACTAAAACTGACACTTTTTTACACTTACACTTAATATTCATGGCACTCTTTACACTGACACTTTGTTACACTAACACTGACATTTTATTACATTGACACTTTATTACACTGACACTTTGTTACACTAACACTGACACCAGCGGGAAAAACAAAACACGTTTTTTCTAAGCTTAAGGAAAAAAGTATTTTTTGTAAGATTTTGGCTAGTTAAATATGTACATATCTTTTATTTATGTAAATATATTTAGGCTATAACTAATATTCTAACAATTTCTCTTCTTATAAGTGTCAATCTTATGTTTCCTGTTAAGAGTTGAATTACATCAAATAAGGAATAGTTTGACTGATTGAAAAACTTCTCAAAGGTACACATATTTTAACAAATCTCTTTCCTTGTAATTAACTAAATCATGAAAAATAAAAAATTGTTGAAATTTAGAGAGAGAGAGAGAGAGAGAGAGAGAGAGAGAGAGAGAGAGAGAGAGCAGGTCAAAGTCCGAACCAGTGTACAACAAATATAGAAAGGTGGAATAATTCTATAATTAATAAAATAAGAGGTTTTTATCAATATAAATAAAATAAAATAAAATAAAATAAAATAAAATGAAGAGGTTGACACTTATGATTTATTTGTTATAGAATTCTCTAATGACTTTTCAATGTAATGAATCGAAAAAGTTCAGAATCACATATCAAAAGTCAGTTTGTTTGAAATTAAAGAAGAGATAATAAATTAATTAATTCTTATATAGTGGCACACTTTATTTGATAGCTACATTTTGCATAATAATCCCTCCGTTTCGAGAAATTAATCTCACTTTTTAAATTGTTAACTTGAATTAATTTTGAACAATAATTTAAATTAATTTTAACTATGTCAATGAAAATCGAAAACTTGTTATCGATAAACAATTGTAAATAGTGTTGAACAGAATAAAAGTGACGGGTCAGACCCAATAAATGAAGCCCAACATTACAGTCACCAATCTACTCTATTATTGAAAGGGCCGACCCAATTGCTACGTTGCCAACGGCCCAACATCGATCACTCGACCTAGCTCATTGTCCAACCCTCCGTGATCCCGACCTAGCTTTGTCCGACATACGATAACGTACTTGTACAATTATTATTTCAAGCCAAAGTATAAAGTCAGGTCGCACTTGGCATAAGCCGGATGAGGGGTAAGGAGGATGTTTTGTTTCCTATTTTGATACAATTTCTTCGTGCAAAGGTGAGTGGTATAAGCCGGTTGGACCACGTGAGAAGAGGAGGACTTCTCGCAAACGACGGATGAGGGGTAAGGAGGATGTTGTACTCTACCAACAACATCAAAATTTCGTTCCGGGTGGGAGCAAGAGGCTTGGAGACCGGCCTGTTGGTGTAAAGAGGAGAGACATCAATAAACGGTGTGTTAGGGTGGAGAGGTGACAACGTGTAGGCCGCCAAGGAGACAGTCACAAGTACCTAACAAGAGAGCGAGAAAAGGTTCACGAGGAGACAATGCACGAAGCAAGGTGTGTCCGAGTTTCATGGGGAGCATTGCAAGGGGAGTGGATCTAGGAGGGAGAAGGCGAAGTTAGTCTTGCAAATAAATCAAGGTAGAAGTTGATTTGGGGAGGCAAGAAGGACCTAACACGGGGAGGTTGAAGCGTCGCTTGGTTTCAACTCGCCTTATTACTTGGGCGTGGTGGCTCATGTTGGAGAGCGTGGAGGCTCAACATGGTGGGGAAAATATTTGGTGGATCATTCTCAGGTGGGAGTATGATGGGAGCATGTCACAATGGTGGTTTATGTCTCCAGGTGGGAGATTGTTGGGATTGGAGCCAAAACCAAGGAGAGGATCAAAACCATGGAGGAGCGGTAAATTGGCCGATTGAGGAGGCGGCGCGCTGCGTGGTGGAGGCGGCGACCGCGAGAGGCCTGACGATGGTGAAGAAGTCGTCGATGAGGCGGCCGCGCTGGGGGCGCGCGACCGCGCGCTTGTGACGGACGGATTCTCTGCAAGTGGCGTGTAAGGAGACTTTGGAAAGAAGTTAATTTGGTAACAAATTAGTATTCCTATTTGTGTGATACTCCTTCCATGTCAAGGACTCCGGGTGAATCAGGTTTTGATTAGGAATAGGTTTTGTATCCCTATAAATATATTGTGACTATCACCATATTATTTGTACCAAAAAGGGGAGAAAGTTAGGATATCAAGGAGAGCTACAAAATAGTATAGAGGAGGGGGCCGGGGCTCAGGAGAGCCGTGGGGCGATCCTACAACCCGGCCATGACTGTGTTATTTTGTGAGTTCTTGGGGAGGTGAGATAATGTATATGAGAGATTGCTCATGGAGAGTTACTATGCTAGATCTGTGTGAGTGCATATGTAAAGTTGTAATTCTTCATATATTATTATAGTGATGTCCTGGCTTGGTGCCTCCGGATGTAGTTCACGAGTTGGTGAATGAACCGGGTTAACAAATTATCGGTGTTATTGTTCTTGTTCTTTCATATTATCATGTGTTGATTTATTTTTCTCCATATTGATGACTGCTAGTATGGGCTAGTGGATGCGGTGATCCCCCCAATTTCACAACAGACCTACCACACACGTGCGCTAACTCACGTCGTTATTTGTAACCGTCTTCTACTTTCCTGGAGTCAGTTATGCCAGCATTATCTCCGTGATTCTAGGAATTCACCGTGATCCTATTTCAACACTATAAATACCCTACATCATTCAACGTAAACGGGTAATGTCTTATTTGCTATTTGAGTAATTCCTTTATTCAATTGAGTTTATAAGCCTAATACACATCTTCTCATCATCACGCCGGAGACCAACCCGAGTAGTCGTGGGTTCTTGGTTTCAGGTCTAATTGCTGGACTGAGGCTGATCTTGACCGTTTCCTGCATCATTAAATGTCAATAACAAATTTTATATTTTTATTAGTGTAATTAAAACTAATTTAAATTGTTGTTCAAAATCGATTAAAAAGTGAAAAATTAATCTCATTTTTTCTTAATTTTCGTGTAAAGTCAAATTAAGAAGAGACCTACGGAGAGAATAATATATTCCCTACTACTTTTGAATTGTCTTCACATATGGTAATTTGAAGAGTCGATCAAAGCGGCCTCTATGAAGGTCAAAATAAAAAAAGCAGCCTCTATTAAGGTCAAAAGCCCAAAGAAGAATCCGTCGTCAAATGTTGGTCAAGTGGTACGCCAATTGCGAGGTCAATATCAAGATTTTACTAGTACTATATTCAGAAGTGGGTCCCATGGTTTGGTTTTTCTAATTGAACTTCATTTCAACTTCTTTCTTTTTTATTCTTTACCCTTTTCACTTTTCTATGTACTCCTTTCATTAGGGTTATGGATGACAATTTAATCGAACCCGATCCATATAAAAGGCGAGTTAATTCGAAAAAATCGAATATGATTTCTATTTTTTATGATTCGATCGGGTTCGATAGCACATTCTATTTGATCTGAACCCGACACGACCCAACCTGAATACATGCATCTGATTGGTCCGACCCGACCTGAATACATATACCTACCCTCAGTTTGGATTTATACTTTAGCCCCTTTATCTTTTAAGTAATTATAAATATCATATATGTATAAATAAGAAAATTTAGGTTTTCGATAGATTTAGGGCATTTCTCTTTCTTCTCTGAGTTCTCTCTGCGGTGCGGCGCCCTTGTTCTCCCTCCCAGCTACGCCGCTCGTCTCTCTGTCTCTCCTGCACGGCTCGGTGAATCTTCTCCTTCCTCTCCCGTTCTCTCTCTCTGCTACGGTGACTGCGGCCCTTGTTCTTTCTCCGTTTTCTCTCTCCCCGTTTGATTGATTGAAAATTTTAAGGTGCCTCTCAATTTATTTATTTTCCTCTCTCTGCTACTCAACAAATATATGTCATTAATAGATTTTCATTTTCAGCTATGAATTTTTTTTAAAAAAATTGAGCAATAAAGATCAAGATATATTATCAATCACTGTTTCAGTTTATTGGGGTCTGTTAAATGAATGGGAAGAGAGAATATTAGTAACTAGTTTCTGCAATGCACATTCTCTGAGTATGAATGTCTGTTATTGTTATTGATGCTGAAAGAGTTAAAAAGACAAAATGCAGTAATTGTGGTTAGGATCGGATCGGGTACATTCGGAGCTTCGGATCGGATCGGGGCTCGGATCGGGTACATTCGGATCGGGGCTCGGATCGAACACATTCGGATCAGATCGGGTTCGATAAATGTCTTATAGAGTTCGGATCAGGTATGATCCGATCTGAACCCGACCCGTTGACATTCCTACTTCTCATCAACATTTTGTTTCAAATAAAATATTACTCCTTTCGTCCAGTTTTAATATTTTAGCTTAAATTTATATAAACATTAAGGCGACCATTGTTACAAGAAAAATGGGCTTCCCTATCCTTGATCATCTCACTTGCCCGGCATATTCCTATGCCGATTAACACATTATGTCGAGCAGCATGCCTCATAGGAATACGTACAAAAGGCTTTTCTAATCCTATTCCAATAAGGACATCATAGAATTAGGATATGATTAGGATTCGACTCATTATCTCTCCTAACTTTCTATCTAAAGTATGATACTACCTCATATACCTATAAATACAAGACATAAATCACATAATTCGGCTAAACGCATCTTTTGATTCTAAACTATTGTCAATTGATTTTCTTTATAAAATATAAATACTTACTCTCATGCCGTAGGGCATTCGCCGGTGAAGACCCGACTTATTTTACGTGTTTGTCCATCTTTTTTAAGCTATTAAAGCATACGGTATACAAACTTGCCATTGGATTTGGCCTGATCCAACATTTTGACATCATTAATTGTGTTTATTAATATTTGGTGAAAAAATTCAAAATGACATATTTTGAGTCAAAGAAAGCATTTTTTTAATAGTAGTATAATAAATATGTTGATTATATTTAGGGAGAGAATATAATTATTACCTTCTAGGAGAAGAGTACTTAATGGTTAACTAATACTCCCTTCGTCCCATAAAACATTACACGTTTACTATTGAGAACGGAAAATAAAAAATAATGTTATTAAAGTAGGTGTTGTGAGTGAGAGGAGAGAGAATGAGTGGAGAGAATAGTAAATTATAGTGGTGTTGTGAGTATTAAAATAATGTAGGAGAGAGAATGAGTGGAGAGAATAGTGATTTAAGGTTTCCTTTTTAGGAAAGTGGGACTTTAAAGAGGGACGCCCAAAATAGCAAAAGGGATAATGTTCTATGGGACGGAGGGAGTACATAACTTTTCATAATTAGTTAGTTGTTTAATACTTTCAAGATTTTTTACACTTTTTTTTTTATAGTTCAAGGTTTTTTACGCATTTTTTTTATTAAAAAATGTGTGAATAGTAGTACCCTTTATTCTTCTTCTTGAGTAAATAATACACAACTTTTCATAATTAGTTAGTTGTTTAATATTTCAAGGTAGGGAAAGAAAGCATGCCAATAGAAATAGGAGCCGGAATAATTTTAAGGGCTTTTCCTTTTTTCGGTATGTTCTCGCCCTCTTTCTGCGGGCAGGAGGTCTGGTCTTTACTAGCTTTTCTCTTCTCCTCCAGTGCTCGGAGGAATCACCCGGGTTGGTTCTTGATGGTGGCAACCCCGCCCGGGGTGTTAAATTTCACCTTTTGGTGGGGAACGGAAGCAACTATTCCCAATTCGGCCTGAGCAGTTATGCCAAGAATGACATTGTATTGGGAAGGAAGATCGACCACCATGAATGTAATTTTGGCCGTCTTCTGCATGGGTTTTTCCCCAATAGTTACTTCAAACACAATCGTCCCCTTTACCCCCACGACGTGATTGGTGAACCCCTCAAGCATGCCCGCATAAGGAGTCAGGTTAGCCTCGGTCATTCTCATGCCTACCAACGTGTGGTAGTAGAGTATATCCCTGGCCGCGCCCGTATCAATTAAAACTCGGTGTATGTTAGCTCGATTAATTTTCATGTGAAGAGTTATGGTTTGAGTAGAGTGAAATAGGGAGGAGGCAAGTTCACTCTTTTTTAACCCTATTTCTTGCTCTTCCTCAGGAGCCATTGGGGGGATTGAGAAAACCTTCTCCAATGTTCGAATCTGAATGGAGAGCTGTTTATTAGAGGGAGGATCTTCGCCAATAAAATTAATGTCATAGTCCCCCAAATCATCATCGTAATTGTCTCTCTCATTCCTCCCGGGGCCACGCGTGCCTCGTGCTCGCTGCTGATTATTATTATTGGGGACATTGTTGTTTCCCTTAACCCATTTTGTTAGCTTCCCGTCATTAATTTTTTGTTGAATAATTCGCTTCAACTGGAAGCAGTTCTCAGTGCCATGACCGTGGTCATTGTGATATTCGCAGAACTTGGCCCTACTCCTCTCATTTGGCTTTCGGGTCATAGGAGGAGGGGGAGGAAATTATGAGGCTCTCATGATGACTGCCCGCGGCTCGGTGAGGGGGGTATAAACTGTTTCATCCACAACCTTTCGGAGTTTGTCCGACCCACGACCTCTGTTTTTGCCCTGATTGTTGGTGCGGGCAGGCTCTGGGGCAGTCTCCTGAACTTGGCTTATTCTCTCCTTTGCTAAAGATCGGGGAGCGGGCACATTGGGCTCTTCAGCGAATGCAATGGCAGAGGCCCTTTCATACATCTCCTCTACGGTTTTTGGCCGGTTGGAGGCAAAATTCATCTTGAGGAAAGAGGAGCTGAGGCCACCCTCAAAACAGTCGGATGTCCCCTCCTCTAAATCCACAATCTCCTCGCTCACTTTTCGGAACCGAGAGATGTAGTCTTTTGTGGTCTCGTTTGCGGCCTGCTTGACGCGAACAAGATCTGTCTTTGATCGAGCGGGCTCACCGGCCCCAGCAAAGGCATTAAGAAAGAGGTTTCTAAACTGACTGAAAGATTGGATGGACCGAGGCTTGAGAGCTAGCATCCAAGATAGGGTCTTGCCCGTGAAAGTTGCAGCTAGGGCCTTACACATCACCGATTCGTCCGACGAGAACAGGGCCATCTGTCCTTCGAATCGTCCCATATGACTCTTGGCATTCTTGGAGCCACCATATGTATCCATATGGGGGGCTTGCCCTTCTGAATAGGGGCCCGAGCGATCTTGTCGCTGAAGGCATCCATGGTGCGGCCACACCTCTGGGCGGCCTTTTGGTGGGTCTCCCACATCTCGTGCATAAACTTGACAAATTCAGGGCTTTGATTATCAACTTTCTGTTTTTTAGCCCATGGAGTTACGGCCTTCTCCTTGGCCGGAGCCAAGGGTCTGACTTGAGACTTCGCACGGCGATTTGATTGTGCCTCTTCTCCAGCCTCCTCGCTATCATCCACATGTACCACACTGCGTCTAGCCATCTATCCGCGATCAAGGGTTGGTAGGGTTTTTCTTATTGAGATTGGAAGGTGAGGCCTGGTCATTTGGCTCGATGGTCAAGTGACCAGCATTTTGCAAAGTTTTAGACATGTTTTGAAAAAAAAATGACTGAAAAGAAGAGCCTTTTGACAATCAGCTGTTTAGAACACAAGATGTGTCTGAAAACAAAGATTTTACGAGAAATAAAATGAAACGCTTCCCGGCAATGGAACCATTGATGACGCCAAGCTTTTCAGGGTCAGGAGCGGTTCAAGGATATCTGACAGAATATTTTGGTGGTTTAACGTGCCTATAACACAACACAAATGAAGCACCGTTAAGGTCAAAATTGGATGTTAATCCAACTCAGACCCTCGGGTGTGAGAGTAAGATTACTGAGTAAATAAGGCTTGAAATACCTTAAGTGTGTGTGAGTGTTTAGGGTTTGAGAATAATATGGCTTACTTAATATATTTGAAACTTACCTTGTCCAAGGGGACAATGGTCTTCTATTTATAGGCAATGGGAAGGCTGGCTCGGCGACGTAAGCCGTGAGGTCGATCTGGGGGCACTTTTGATATTTGGCCGCATACACGTGTCCGCATCCAATTGGGTGCATCGGGAAGGAGGATCCTCTTTCAGAAGGGATGACGCTGATGTGGACAGGAGCCGTGTATTCGGCGCGGCGCATTTAATGTCATTGTAGGCGCCTGACTGAGCCGCATTGAATGCGATGGGAGTGAGCCAGCCACTTGCATGTCAGAGCCAGTAAGCTAACTTGTTCAGTAAGGTTTGCCATTAACCGGGAGACAGGTGAGGTAACCGGGAGGCAGGTGAGGTAACCGGGAGGCAGGTATGAGCCCGCATCTTGGACGCGGTCAAAGGTATTTGATGCGGGCACGGATGAAGCGGTCATACCTCCTGCGGGCATCAATCCAGCGGTCAGGATCCCTCCGGTCTGGAGTAGGGTGATGCGGAGAGGAGCGCGGTCTTGACCTGAAGGGTCTATCTGTCCGCGATCTTGACTTTGACGGTGTAGGGAATGCCACGTCACTGGTTCCTTGGACCAGATCGAGCGTGGGCCCGATCCAGCAGGTCCAAGCTCATCAGAAATAGTGCAATTTTTACACTAAACTATTGAAGATGATCCGAACGATCATGATCAGTGACTAATTAGAGAAAAGAATAGTTGAAAAATAAGGGGATATTGTCCCTTGCTGAATAAAAATAAACAAGGAATAGAGTTCTTCAAATTTTATTTTAAAGTATTGTAATAAAAAAATTATTTTTAATGAAAATTAAGGAGTAAAAATGCTATGATTCACCTTAATATTTTAATACGCCAGGAGGTTAATGATTTAGTCAAAATGAAAAGGCAGCGCCTTCTCGCCTCGGTCACACAATTTAAATAATTAAATTAGGAATGGAAAGACAAATTTTATATCGAAACGGAGAAAGTATCGTGTTTCTGAAGTAGTGAGACCCAAATACTCAGCCTGGAATCCGAGTGAAGTGACGAAGACGAACCCAGCCAATGGAGACTGGGCCCCACTTGAAAGTCATGTTCTCTTGCATATGGCATTGAACGACTCAAGTTGATTTGAATAATGGAGCACTAGACGGCCGTTATGCAATTTAATTACTATACGTATATTGATTATGGTATATGGATGACCTCAATTGTTCCGTCCAAATCCCAACTCACTAATTTTTTTAATATAAATTTCATAAATTTGGAGAATTGACACTACAATTTGCCGTTGACAAATTTCGGGACCCCAATAATATAAATTGTTTAGGGCCCCAAATGTTATAGGATCGGGGCCCTGCGACTATCCCAACCTTTGATTTAATTCTTTAATGCCTTCTCCGCTAAACAAAAATTTACATAATTTACTCAAGACTAAAATTAAGATTACTTATAAATCCAACACCCCATTCTCTCAAATATAAAACCTCTCCCTCCTCTCTCTTTCCTCTCATTCACACCTCAACAGCTCAACTAACACACACACACACACACACGTACTAAAATGCTCTATGTCTCATGATTTTAATTTTAATTTCCTTTATTATTTTTCAAAAATATTTTTTTCTAGTCTTAAATCATAGGTATAGGAGCGGTCTGGTTAACAAAATATGAGTTTTTTTAAAAGAAAATTGAAAAATAATATATAAAAATAATATTCTTATACCTAAAATATAAAAGTAATTATAGTCTTATACATTAGATATATGAGCAGACTAGTTAATAAGATATGAATTATTTAAAAAAAATGTGAAAAAATAGCACTTATATCTAAAGTATAAAAGTAATTCTACTTTTATACATTAGACGTACGAGCGCAATGATAAGAACGTAAATTTATATGAATTTTTGATAATTCCACAAGTATTTATAAATTTTTGGTCGGACCGGAACCCTAAGCCCCAAACCTTTTACCCGTCAGCTTAAATTTATATTTTTTTCATCTATCTTTTTTTATTTTGGGTACTAGTCTTACTCCCTCCATTCATATCCATTTTTCACAAAAAAAAAAAAAAAAAAAAAAAAAACCTTCAAATAAAGGCCATTTACTTAGAAATCATGACTTTAACACTTATACAATATAGAGAAGAATTTAATTTTATTTGTATTGTTTATTTATAAATGTTATGTAGATCATGTCTCATGTTTATAAACAATCTTATCATTTTTCTAAAACGAAAGAAAAAACTTTAAATAAAGGTCATTTACTTAGAAATCATGACTTAACACTTACCGTATACAATACTAGTAAAAGCCCGTGTCCAAGAACACGTGTTGTTTTTTTTTAAATTAAATTTTTTTTTAAGGGCAAACTGGGAAAGGGACAACTTAGTGAGGGCAAAATGAGAAATTCGGCAGATGAAACTGTTCATTCCCTTTACCATTTATACTATAGATATAGAGAATAATATAATATAATTTGTATTATTTATTTATAAATGTTATGTAGATCATGTCTCATGTTTATAAACAATCTTATCAGTCCTAATAATATTGAAGAATCCTAATATTATTATAATTTCTAATCCTATGTAAATTATACTCATTCCTCCTCTCATAATAAATATTACTCCTTTTTTTCCTAATGAATATCTAAATTCAAGAAATTTTTGTTCCAAATAAATTTTATTTTGGCAAAAAAAAAAAAAAAGAACTTTTTGCCAGACGTTCTTTTATATTAAAAACATCTCTATTTATTTTATTATTGTAAAACAAAATGTTTAAAAAGTAGATAACAAAAATACTTTAAGATCTTTGCCATTAATGTATACAAAAATACATATTTTCATAATGTCCATGAGAGACAGACAGTGGCGGATCTACACCTAAAGTTTTGGTGTTGTCTATTTTTTATTAAAAAAAAATGACGCGAAGCAACTAAGAGTCAATACGTTTACATATATAAATATAATATGCTTCAATATGTCAACATTACATAAAATAAGTACAATTTAAATTTGATGCTTCCTAGGATTCATGTTTTGAAAATAAGTTAAAATCTCATCATCACTAATTATCATGAATACATCTCTTTCTACGAAAGTTACCAAACGGTCATTTAACCATTCATCCCCCATCTTAGACCTCAAATCACCCTTCACATGCTTCATAGCTGAAAAAATCCGCTCAACACTTGCGGTTGCTACCGGCAAAAGCAAAGCAAGCTTTACAAGCTTATAAACCACACGGTAAGTCTCATTCTTTTTGGATGCCACAAGTGTCGTTGAAAGATCAATAAGCCCTTTCAAATCTGAAAAACGAGAGTCTAGGCGTACATCAATAATATAATTAGCCAATTGATTGCGAATAAATGATTCACATTCTTCCAAAAAATCATTAGGATACAATTGCATCATCCTCACCAATTTGTCCTCGTCAAAAGAAACAAACAACGAGAAAGGACACAAGCATGCTACACATTGTAATAGTTCGGTGCTTTCCATGTTAAACCTTTCATCAAGTTCTTTCAATTGCACATCTAAAATACTAAAAAAATAATCATTTTTGTAATGATGTAGATTAGTAACAAATGAACCTTGACGACGAGATTTCTTCAACAAGTAATAAGGTCCATCCATGACCGGCACATCAATGCCATGCCCCGTACAAATTTCAACCACACTATTCAAATGTACTTCCCATCCACTATCCCTCTTCTGCTGAAGTCGTCGTTTGGCAATTGTGACAAAATGCAAAGCATTCAAGAGATCTTGCTCACGTCTTTGTCCGTTCCAAAATAATTTTTTGTATCCGAATAAAGAAACAACTTTGGTGCAAGTTTACTATTATAAAACCAATTTACAAACAAGTAAAACAATTTAAAAAAATATTAAGAAGTCGAATGCAACGCAACGGTTTTTTTTTTCATTTTATATTGATAGTTTTCTCAATGTCAAAATCTTGTGAAAAACTAGTTTTTCATAACATAAGAAAAAATTAGTTTTTAAACACTAACCCTAACTAATAAAAAGGATGAACAATGCTAAAAAATTAATTTTTTCATAACATTTTGAAAAAACTAATTTTTCACAGGACAGTCTTTCTCAATTGAGTTCCTCAAAAGGAAAATAATCATCAATAATGTTAGGAACTAAACTAGTACATCTATCTAATCTCTCCATATTTACACCTATTCAGAATTTCATTCTCTTGATCTTACTGTGATCCAACTACTTGGAACTGACCAATCTGGTTTAACATCGCTGGTCAACTCCGACAACCGAATTGCCGGAGCTTTAACTATCGACCATGACTGTTCAAACTCCGGTGAGTAATCCGGTGTAATTTCACTTGACAATTCCCAATCAGGAAAATCGAAATGACATTTAGGAGATGATGAAGGAACTTGATCATCGTCTTTCAATGGAACAGTGTTTTCATGATCATCATCATGCCCGGAAACGAACGGGTGATTTAATAGCATCTGAGCTGTCCATCTTTCTCTCGGATTCTTGTAAAAACACTTTCCGAGAAAATCTTTTCCCTCGTCTGACAATTTCCCGGGAATCTCCGGAATTTCCTCCTCAGCGCCAATTCTCATCAAAAGCGCGCCAATAGACTCGCAACATCTCCACACCGGCGCACCGGTCATCATCTCCGCCACCAAACACCCAAGTGCCCATATATCCGCCGGCGATTCCTGCTCCCCACGGAGGACAGTTTCCGGCGACATATACAAAGGTGTACCCCTTATATCACACATTAACCCTTCTACTTTACTGCCCGCCTTTTTTGCTAAACCAAAATCGGCAATTTTGACTACGCCGTCTTTGCAAACAAGAATATTTTGAAGCTTAAGGTCGCAGTGAACAAACCCAGTTTTATGAATAGACAAAAGCCCTTTAAGAATAGACTTTGTGTAGCGTCTTACGTCAAATTCCGGCAGCCCACAACCACCAGAATTCTTAACCTTCTCTGCTAAAGCACCGCCAGGAGCGTACTCTAACAAAACATTGTACAACTTCTCGCCATTTTCAAGACTGAAACTGTCACCGTAACAATCTATTACTTCCGGGCAATCGTTGAGCTCTTCCAAAATCAATTTCTCGTTCTTGAGTGAAGCAGAGTGAGAAGCTCCGCAAGACTTGATCGCCATCAATGGCGGAAATTGAGATTTCTGGCTGATGGGTATTGCTAAACTGACAGTTGCAAAGCTGCCATGACCGATTTTATCACCGCGAACCCACTCCATGGTTGCGATTTACTCTTACAAATTTTTTTTTCTTTTGAAAATCTCTCTCTTCAAAATAAAAACAGGGGTAGAAGCCTTTTATATAGGGAAAGGTCAAGACTCAAGGTTGTAATACACTATTGATATTTTACTTTTATTTTTAAATAAAATAATGAAGGGGCACGTGATACTTAAGGTTAATTCCCGGGAAATTGGCGGCAAGAGCGGCTTAGGTTTTTTTCTCTTAAAGTCTAACTTTAAGGTTTCATCTTTAATCAATTGAGAAAGTTGTTCAGAATTTTTATATGTCAAAGACAAGGTTTGTTAATTTTCTATGTGAGATAATATCTCTAACACGTTCTCTCACGTGTAGCCGGACTTTACTAACGACTTATAATATCTCTAACACGCTCTCTCACGTGTAGTCGGACTTTACTAACGATTTACAACATGTACTTATTAATCGGGCGAAGCGTTGTAGGAAAAAAATTGTTGGTGCAATTAGAAATCCCCAAAATTGCGTATACCAATTAGGAAACGTGGTTGATAGATACGGAGAATAATGGATATTCTCTCACGCTAAGTGGGATTTGGCGGGATTCATTTAGTGGATGGAAAACTAAAATACCCTTATTAAGGAATTAATTGTAATTAATTAGACCAACATGGTACTAGGATGATGTAAGCAGTTGGATACAATGAACTAAAAGTGAAGTTAATAAACTGTTTTTAAAGTGATCAATTGTTAATTAATGAGTTTTAAGATTAATTTTGTTAGGACAACTTGATTAATTGATACAATGAATTAGGATAAGTTTAGTTCAGAGTCAAAAGTTGGTTTAGTATCCTATCCTAGGATGAGGTCAAAAGGGGCCTATTAGGAGTTGGGAAATGTCGCTTGTTCTTTCCAATCTCCTTGGGGTGTGATAGATAAGGATTAAATTTAGGATATACTCATAGTCATGATAAGTGACAACTTTCTTTATTTTGGGCGTCACATTTGATAAGTCAGCGCTTCCTAAAATGGCAAAGAATCTTTACTATTCCCTCCACTCATTCTCTCTCCTACATTATTTTAATACTCACAACACCATTATAATTTACTATTCTCTCCACTCATTCTCTCTCCTACTCAACTATCTACACTCACAACACATCAACTTTTTCACTTTTTCCTTAATTCCCGTGCGAAACAGTAACTGTGTCACATATTATGGGACGGAGGGAGTATCTATTATGTCATATTGAGATTCTTTTTAAAGTTAAAAACATGTTTATCTAATTTCCTAAGTAGGAACTGTTTTACTTTACTTCTTCAAAAGGAAAGGGTTTTGAATCAACCTTCGTCTTAAAGTCTGAAATTTCACCTTAAAATCAATTGATGTTAATAAAAGTGATTCAGAATCATTATATATTATAGACAAAGTTTGTCAATTTTCTATATGAGATAATATCTTTAACACGCCCCCTCACGTGTAGCGGGCGTTGCCAAAGCTTACAACGTAAACTTATCAAACGAGTGGCGCGGAGTAACATCGTGGGTCGTTGGGCCTGCACGTGTAATAGATCTGCTCTAATACCATCTTAAAGTCTGAGGTTCGTTAGAGATATTATCTCATATCGGAAATTGACAAACCTTGCCTATAATATATAAAGATCCTGGGCTACTCCCCTTGACATCAATTGATTTTAAGGTGGAATCTCAGACTTTGAGATGGTAACAGAACAAGGTTTGTCAATTTCTGATATGAGATAGTATATCTAACAGTTGGGAGAAAAATAAAAAAGCTAAATAAGAGGATCGAATCAGGGACTGCATTGAACGATTTTTAAGTCGTTCACGTTGCTCTCCTCTCGTAATATATTGTCGAGATTGATTTGATAAATTATGAGTTTCATCATACTTAAAATCATCGTGTTCATCAGCTTTATTGAATGTTAGTATATGCAAATTGTTAATGACAGTGCATGTATTATTGAGTATCAGTGTTTGTGTTCAAAAAATGTCATTGATTGTATTAAATAGTGTCAACATTAGTGCTAAAAAGTGTCAATGATACTATTAAAAAGATGTAAATGATAGAGTTAAACAGTATCAGCACGTTAAAAGAATAAAGAGTTTTTATTAAAATTGTTGAATAATCTTATTGATTTTTTGAAAATTTATTACAATATTAGTATTACTCAAAATAAAAATCACACTTATTTTAGTATATCATGCTCTCTAAGTTGGATTCAATTGTATTTCGTCCGGAGATTGCGGGATCACGTTTTCTGGTTTGTTAAATTTGGAGACCTTCCTTTAAAAAAAATAATAATAATAAAAAATAATAATTATAATAAAATTTGGACAAAAACTCATGTGAGAACATGAAAACCCGTCTCATCCATGAGACGGGTCGGATCCTGACCCATCACCCGCCCAACAAAGTCAACCCACGCCTCCGCCCAAGCTTTTTGCATATGGGCGGTCGCCCAAGCTGGAATGGGCGGTCGCCCAAGCTGGAATCAGCCCACATTTGCGCTGGCCCGTCCTTCAGCCAACATAAAGTAATAGTTTGTATACATTAAAGTAATAGTTTGTATACATTAAAGTAATAGTTGGTATACATTAAAGTAATACATATATACAGAAAAATAATAATGTTTTTTCCTATGTTTTCTTCGTTTGACAAAAGTAATACTTAAAGTAATAGTTTGTATACATTAAAGTAATGCATATATACAGGAAAGTAATAATGTTTTTTCCTATGTTTTCTTCGTTTGGCAAAAGTAATACTTATTATAGAAATATGTTACAATTTCATCTATCAAAGTGTTACATTTACTTGTATAAACTATTACATTCATATACATAAGTTATTACATTTCAAAAATAATACATATAGTTTGTATTACATTTGAAAAAAATGGGTAAAAACGAGCTTTTATTTTTTTGAAACAGGTATTACGTTTACTTATGACCAATGTTACTTTATATGTATACAGTCATTACATTAAGAGATGGTAACTATTACTTTTGCTCTGAAAAAAAATAATATAAAAAAAAAAAAAATTAAAAAAAATAAAAATAAAAAAAATTGGCCTATAAAAGGCTGGCATGACGAATTAAATGCCCATGGGTTATGAATCGATTAAATGCAAATGCGTGAGACGGATCCCATGTTCTCACAGGAGACCGCCTCTAAAATTTGGAGACCACATGTTGGCACGTTCGGGGCTGTATGGGACAGTAATTATTATGAAGATTATTTAATTATTACACAAATAAGAAATAAGGACGATTATTTATTTATTTCTTATTTTTTAATAGTGCAATCTAGATGGGCTCCTTGTAAAAAAAAATATTGACACTACCTTTGTTCCAAGTATATTTTTTTTTTTTTTGAATAATTACAAGTAGAAGCTAAATTCTTACAAAAAAAACACGTTTTTTTTTTAACTTTTGTTAAACATCTATCCAAATACTATTCATTAATTGGGTGATACGGAGGAAGTACTTCTTTCGTCCCGATTTAGGTTTTTAGTATAACTTATGTTAAACATCTATCCAAATACTATTCTTTGGTTTTTAGTTTAACTTATGTTAAACATCTATCCAAATACTATTCTTTTAACTGGGTGAAAAAAATGTTAAGCATGAATTTCTTGTAATTTTATAAAGTTTCTAATCCCGACACCCTAAATCTTAATTTTGTACAAATTATTGTTTCATATGTTGGGATTGGAGTCCTAAACTATGAGAAAAAAGGAGTCTAAGTCGGAAGAGTTGGTGAAATCAAGAAGGAAAAATCGTGGAGTAGTTTCTGTTGCACTGGGCGACCGCCCATGGTGGTGGTGGGCGACCGCCCACATGGACAGTAGCATGGCTCGTGGGAATTTTTTCTTGGGCGACCGCCCATGGGGTGGTGGGCGACCGCCCATGTGTCGGGAGAGTTTTTTCTGCAACAGATTTTGTTTTCTATTTTGTTACAAACTCTTCTTAATTTGATTTAGGTTTCCTTGTACTGCTATATAAACATAGATACGACCTAGAACACATTGTAGTTGTAGAAGCAACATATTAGAAGGTGTCTAATACAATATTGGCTTGGCAATTGTTCCCGGACGTAGTTCATGTGTTGAATGAACCGGGTAAACAATTTCTTGTGTTCTTATGTGTGTGATTCTTCCATTATTGTGCTTGTGGGTGTTTTGTTCTTTGTCTAGATTGCAACGGGGTACCACTAAATTCCCAACAACTGGTATCAGAGCATTGGTTCGGAGGATTCAAAGTTTCATTAGTTGATTAATTTTGAATCACGTTCTTGGGGACTTGGTGAAGCAATCAGATGAAGAACTCAATCGAGAAATTCAACGGTGTGAATTTCACGTTCTGGAGGATAAGGATTTAAGATTACCTTTATTGTAAGGATCTTCATAAACCCTTGAAGGAGAAACCCGAGACATGTCACAAGGGGATTGGAAGACGTTAGATCGGAAGGCGTTAGGAGCGGTGAGGAGCGCTCTAACCGACGACGTTGCACGAAACGCTATGGAGGCCAAGACAACGGTGGAGTTGCTACAAACGCTGTCAGACATGTTTGAGAAGCTGTCTAATATCAATAAGGTGCATTAGATAAAGAGGTTTGCGAATGCGAAGATGTCAGAGGGGCAGACAGCAGCAAGTCATATCGGCAGTTTCAAAGGTATGGTGGACCAATTGAAAAGTGTTGATATTACTTTCTCCGATGAAGTCTAGCATGTTTTCTACTAAAATCATTGCCTGATAGTTGGGAGGTAACTGTCACAACGATTAGTACGTCAAAAACACCATTGGTGTATACGGAGGTTAGAGATCTCATCCTTCAAGAGGAGTTGGGAAGGAAAGAGAAAAGGGAAGAATCTTCCGTAGATGGGGCTGCACTTAGGGTGGAGAGAAATAGGGGAAAGGGAGGACCGAAAAAGGGAAAAAAGATCAAGTGCTACAATTGTGGCGAATTGGGTCATATCAGTTATAACTGTCCGGGTAAAGATGGTGGTGCACACGTGGTGGATGATGGGGGAGATGTATTAATCCTAGGAGAGGAGCAGTCGGGTGAAGATTGGGTGTTGGATTCTGGAGCTTCTTGTCATGCTAGTGGGGATGCAGAATCAATGAAGCAGTATAAAACTGGAGATTTTGGGGTTATCTATCTTGGTGATGGTCAACCATTGAAGATCAAAGGTAAGGGGGATGTGATGATGAAGACACCTAACGGGGCTGTTTTACAACTACACAATGTGATGCATATTCCGAATTTGAGGAGAAGAGTGATTTCTGTGGGACAACTTGACAGTGAAGGGTATGGTGTGACCTTCATTGGTGGGTCTTGGGAAGTCACAAAAGGGGCTAAGGTGATAGCTCATGGGGTTAAGGGGAAGATGTTGTACTCTACCTACAATGTCGATATTCGTTCCGGTGGGAGCAAGAGGCTAAAGAACCGGCCTATTGGTGTAGAAAGGAGAGACATCAAGAAACGGTATGTTAGGGGGGAGAAGGACACAAAGTTGATCAACGCGGTGTGGAAGTCCAAGTGCCCTAACAGAGAGCGTATTCAGACCAAAAGAAGACGATGCAAGAAACAAGGTACGTCCAAGTTTCAAGGGGAAGCATTGCGAGGAAGGTGGGTCTGGAGGGAGAAGACGAAGTTAGACTTGCGGTGTAACGACCCTAACCCTAGGCACTAGTTTTAGTATAATATTATATGTTTTACTATTAATGATGATATTATGTGTTCATTTTATCTGTAATTTATTATATTAGGATAAAATGATAAGGAAATAAATAATGTTCTAAAGTAAAAAATAAGAATAGAAAATAAATAAAGTAATAGATTGGAGTGGTGATAAAATGAGCAAATAAAATGTTTGGATTGGGAGGAATTATTTTAAATAAGTGAAAGAATTGTGTGGTGGAAGCATGGTGTGGGAAGGGGGGCCTTTTCCCTAAATTACTCCCCATCCTTCCCACAAAGTCAACACCATACTCCCACACCCTCCTCCCTCCATCCGCCCCCCCCCTTCTTCATCCTCTTCACTCAACTTCTTCCTCCCTCATTCATTCACTCTTCTTCCTCCTTCTTCATTTTCTTCATACTCCCTCTTCACTATCTAAAGCCATGGAAGCTCTCAAACCCTATTATGGAATCTAAGCCATTCTTCATCAAATTCAAGTCTAAGAGTAGTTTTGGAGTTGGATCACCTAGAGGAATCAATCAAGCTTTGAAGATCATCTTTCATCCTAAAATTCTAAGGTGAGTTGTTATGACCTCCTTTCATCTATGTGCTCATAATCTATCTATTGTTGTTCTTGGTGTTGTGATTGTCATTATATGCTTTGGAAATCTTCTTGGAGTTAGAAAATGGATTAATGACTTAAAAAGATAGTGGTTCATGGGAGTTGATTTAGATTTTTAAGGAATGGATGGAATTTGAAATTGTTGAAGTTAGGGTTCAATGAAAATGAGTTAAAAGGGTTGAAATGGGTAGAAATAGTAGTGATAAATAATCTAGGGTTACTTGGTTTTGGAGTTTACATGTTTGTTTGGGATTTGGTGAAATGAAGGTGTTCTTGGGTGTTCTTGAATAATCAATGGTAGAGGGAAGGAAGAACTAGGGTTAAAGGGGTTAAAAACCTAAGTTTGGGCCGGCGGAGGCTTGGGCGGTCGCCCAAGGGGGCCGAGCGGCCGCCCATGCTGGCGTAAACTCACATTTCCTTGAAAACCCTCTTGGGCGGTCGCCCAAGAGGTTTGGGCGGTCGCCCAAGACCCCAGAAATCCTAACTTCAATTACGAACTGCAATTCGTTTAGCAATCTTGTGATGGTCATAACTTAATCATATTAAATCGGAATTGGATGGTTCTTGGGTCTAAATTGGGTGTTTTTCTGAGTACTTTCTGAATGTGATGGTTTCATAGCTAAAGAAGTTATCCTTATATCCCAAAAATCTGATTTGGTTACGGCAGGTAGTATTGTACGTTAGAAGTTGAGTGAAAATTGAATAAATCATAGTTAATTCATACGGACTCGAAATTGGATGGTTCAAGAGTCCAAATTGAGTATTTTTAGGTGATCTCTCAAATGGAATTGGTTTTATAAACTAAATATGTAATGATCATTTCCAGATATTCTATTTTACCATGTGACTATATTGTTTATCCCCTTTGTGGATTATTTGGCAAGTGTTATGTGGCTTCCCAAGTGTGGAATATTTGACAAGTTGTTATGTTATCTCAATATGTGGATATGTTTACTATGTAGTTGTATGGTTATTCCATTTGTGAATTTATTTGTTATCATTCATATTTGTTGATGATACTATGCATAGTGTATTACTTAAATGTTGCATTATGGCATTGATTGGCATGAGTATACATTACCATGTTGTTATATTACTATCCCGGTTTGTGGATTTATCTCAAGTATCTATCATGTGCTTGAGCGTGTTTATGTTCGGGTGGGTATGATGGATGCCAATCAATTATGGATTTGTTCTATAAGTGATTGAAGGTACATCATACGGTGACCCTTCCCACTCTGTGGCCACGGGGGCGGGGGCTGTGCTAACGGCTGTATTGACCCAAAAGGCTTTACTGCACTGTTGCGATCGTTGTAAGGAGGGACGATATTATTTTTGGATATTCTAATATAGGTATCCTTTCTTATATGGATGGTCCGGGGTATGAAGTCCTATAAGAGGTGAATGTGCTGGAGGCAATTCACCAAAGAGTGGAGTTTTACTCCCACGTTGTACGACTTATTGTTCAGACGGGAAAAGGTAAAATGAGGTAACGTAAGGTGTTTACCGCTTTCATAATGTGTTATGTGCTACCATGCTATGTGTTGCACTTTGTTTGGCATCTTGCTGCATATCATAATAGCTCATTGAGATTTATTCTCACCCCTCTCCCTTTACTGTTTTAGATTCTGAGACAGGTGACCAGAACCAGTGAGGCCGGGGATATCATTGTGGACTTGTACTTTTGGGGCTTGTCAGGTTAAGTTAGAAGTTGGCTATTAGGAGTATTTATTAAGTATTCCACTTTTATAATTTGTATGGACAACACTTTTACTAAACAATGTTATTCAGGGTTTTGTGTAATTAATCAGATTTCGGTTCATTAAAGTTGTAGTTGGATTTCCTTTAAGTAAGGATATTATCAATTGATTTTTATTTGGAAGTTTGAAAAGTGGTATTCTTTTAAAGGCAATTAAATGTTTTAAAAATCAAGATGGATTTTCTTAGTTTGAGCTCCCTTAGCTCGGGACACGTGTTAGGTCCCGGGTTGGGGTGCCCACATGCGGGGAGAAATCAAGATAGAAGCTGATTTGGGGAGGCAAGAACTATCTAACACGGAGAGGTTGAAACGTCACTTGGTTTCAACTCGCCTTAGTGCTTGAGCGAGAGGCTCGGTAGTGTCAAGCCAACATGGGGGAAATGTGTTCGAAGGTCATTACTCCGTAGTGGGAGTTGATGGGTGTTTCTATGCTTATTAGTTTAGTCTCCGGTGGGAGATTGTTGGGATTGGAGTCCTAAATTATGAGGAAAAAGGAGTCTAAGTCGGAGGAGTTGGTGAGATCAAGGAGGAAAAATCGTGGAGGAGTTTCTGTTGCACTGGACGACCGCCCATGGTGATGGTGGGCGACCTCCCACATGGACAGTAGCATGGCTCGTGGGAATTTCTTCTTGGGCGACCGCCCATGGGGTGGTGGGCGACCGCCCACGTGTCGGGAAAGTTTTTTCTGCAGCAGATTTTGTTTCCTATTTTGGTACAAACTCTTTTTAATTTGATTTAGGATTTCCTTGTACTGCTATATAAACATAGATACGACCTAGAACACATTGTAGTTGTAGAAGCAACATATTAGAAGGTGTCTAATACAATATTGGCTTGACAATTGCCCCCGGACGTAGTTCATGTGTTGAATGAACCGGGTAAACAATTTCTTGTGTTTTTGTGTGTGTGATTCTTCCATTATTGTGCTTGTGGATGTTTTGTTCTTTGTCTAGATTGTAACGGAATACCACTAAATTCCCAACACATATTTATAAAATAAATCAAAAAAAAAAAAAAAAAAAAAAAAAAAAAAAGAGAAGAGAAATAAGGGGATATTGCCCCTTGGTGAAGGAAGACGGCGCATGAAAGCAAAAAGGGGAAAATACTGAGAACCCCAAAAACAAAGCCGACGGTGCACATACTGTGTTAGTCAACATCGAAAAGCAACATCCGTCCCACAAAAGAATTGAATTGAATTGAAGATATACTCCCTCCGTCCCGCTTGAAAGGCAAAACTTTGATTTTACACACGTGAATTAAAAAAAAAGTAATGTCAAAAAGAGAAAAAATATATAGTGAAATAAATGTTGTGAGTATGAAAAGTGATATAGAATAAAGAAAGTGGGGTAGAAAATAGTTAGTAAATATTTATTGTGAGTATAACAAGTGGGTCCCACAAATAAAAAAGTAATAAAAAAAATCATTTTTGGATTGTGTCTTTTTAAACGAAACACCCAAAAATAAAATTTGTGCCTCTTCAAGCAAGCAGGACGGATGAAGTATTAATTTATAAATCAATCAAACTCCACATGTGAGGGAGGAGAGGAAAGGAAAGACGATCGTTGAATGTTGTTCAAGTGGTTTGTGAATGCGATTCATTTGCTTGTCTATTTCATCATCCGATTTTCCACTTGCAAGCAACGATCCTATATTTACGTCTACCAATCCGGTTGGACCCCACCAATATATTCTCTATTCTTTTGGTTGATCGTCAATATAGATATTTTAGTTTTGGTCGCCGCCCAAATGAGCAGCCCAAATGTGAACCAGTTAATTTTATTTTATTTCAAACATGTTTAGATATTTTGAGATAGAATTTGACTTGATTTCGCTCTTTTTCTCTTCCTCTCCCTATGTTGAAACTACTGAGTTTTTCCTCTTTCGCAGTTGATTTGAATGATCTGATCGGGTTGGCTTCATATGTTGGAAATGGATAACGGAAAGTTAAGTTTAACTTAACGTTGATCTAGTTTCTAACGGAAGTTCGTTATGTGTTAACGGAACTAGTTACAAATTATATTCTACATTTGTTGTAGATTATTATACTTATTTAATGTCTCTAAAACCATTTAGGGTGAATGAGAATTAATGACAAGTGTTTTTGTAACTTAACGGAAGTTAAATAAAGGGTTAAAGTTAACTTGGGTTGACTTGGACTGATCCAAATGAGTTTTGGGTCACAACTGTTCTCAAAAGGTTTTCGTGACCTTTCGGTTACGGGCTTCGGCGCGGTCGCGCTCCGGCTATAGCGGCCGCGCTGATCTTAAGTAAATCATGGCTTGGTCTCGGGATGCCAGCGCGGTCGCGCTCAAGGCAAGAGCGGCCGCGCTCGTGCTCAGATTTTGAACAGGTTTGGCACCTCTTGGAGTGAACAGCCATAAACCCTTTAACTTCTTTTAAATAGTTTCCCTCCGAATTTCAATCATAACATACAGTCATTCTGAGCCTTTTACCCTCTAGAGAGATAGATTAACATACCCAAATCATTTCATATTGTTGCATTCAATCTTTCAAGTCCAAAGTTCTAAAACCTTTGTTGTTCGTTAGATTAGTTATATTGGAGTGCTCCTTATAACTAATAGTAAGTCGTTTTATCTTACTAGAGTTTTGTCATACAACCGTAAGCACCAGTGCGAGACAAATAACACTTACGGAGATTGTATTAAATACAAGACTCGACTTGAATCCCTTTGTTTTTCAATCTCCGTTACTTTTGCTGTCAGTTTTTTCGTTAAGTCTTAAAGAAGCCATAGCAATTGTCTAACAATCGTAAGAGTTATTTCACGCTTCTTCAAGATTATCAAGAGATGGCAAACGAGAAAGACACCACTTCATCTAGTCAAGGGAATGTGACGCCTCCATCACAAGGTGATACTACATTCAACAATGTTGCTCCCGCTCCTACAACTCATCACATCAGTCATGGTGAGAAACCCGCGAAATTCACCGGTGTGGATTTGAAGAGATGGCAACAGAAGATGCTCTTCTACTTGACCACCCTAAGCTTGCACCGCTTCTTAAAGGAAGATTCTCCGGCAGTAGAAAAAGGTGATCCGGACCCTCAAAGGCAAATGGCAAAGGAGGCTTGGGCTCACGGTAATTTTCTATGTAAAAACTATATCTTGAATGGACTTGACGATGCACTATACAATGTGTATAGTACAGTCGAGTTAGCCAAGGCGTTGTGGGACACCTTGGAAAGAAAGTACAAGATCGAGGATGCCGGGTCAAAGAAATTTGTCGTCGGTAAGTATCTTGACTTTATGATGGTCGATTCCAAATCGGTAACAACTCAAGTAGATGAATTCCAAATCATTCTACATGGGCTTGATGCCGAGGGGATGATCATGAATGATCCATTTAAGGTGGCTTCCATCATTGAAAAGTTGCCTCCTTCGTGGAAGGACTTCAAGAATTATCTCAAGCATAAACGAAAGGAGATGTCCTTGGAAGACATTGTTGTTCGTCTTCAAATAGAAGAGAACAATAGAATGAATGAGGCCAAAGTTGCTAAAGGCAAGATGGAGGCTAAGGTCAATCTCGCCGAGGCTAGCACGAGTGGCACAAAGAGAAAGCATTCCGAAAACGCCGAGAATGCTAAGAAAGGGAAGAAGAAGACCTCTAAAAGGTTCAAGGGGTCTTGCTATAATTGTGGCAAACCGGGCCACTTGTCAAGGGATTGTCGTCTCCTGAAGAAAGAGGCGAACAATGTTGACCACATGGACCTAGACTTTGCAGCGGTTGTGTTTGAAGCCAACGTTGCAAATTTGGAGGAGAACCCTAAAGCATGGTGGATAGATACCGGTACTACCCGCCATATTTGTGGTAACAAGGAAAGTTTCTCCTCCTATACTCCCATCTCCGGAAGAAAGCTTTACATGGGAAATTCTGCGACCTCCGATGTTCAAGGCATTGGAAACGTGATTTTGAAGATGACTTCGGAAAGAAGTAACCTTGTTGGATGTCTTTGCATGTTCCAGACATCCGTAAAAATTTAGTGTCCGGCGCTTTACTTAGTAAGGCCGGTTTTAGACTAGTATTCGAATCCGACAAATTTGTACTAACCAAGAATGGGTTGTTTCTTGGAAAAGGTTACCTCGAGGAGGGCCTTTTTAAAATGAATGTAATGACTGTAATCCGCCAAGGTGCGATGAATAAAAGTTGTGTTCCTTATGTTTACTTGTCGGAAAGTTCTAATTTATGGCATGATAGATTAGGACATGTAAACCTCGACACCATTAAGAAATTAGCGAGACAAGATTTAATCCAAATGACTAAATCCGACTCGACTAATAGGTGCGAAGTTTGTGTTGAGGCAAAAATGACTAAGTCACCATTTAATGCCATACAAAGAGACACGACTCCTCTCGAGTTAATTCACACCGACATATGTGATTTAAAACTAGTGCAAACTCGAGGAGGTAAAAAGTACTTCATTACATTTATAGATGATTGCACTAAGTATTGTTATGTCTATCTCTTAAGAAGTAAGGATGAAGCCTTAGGGGCTTTTGAAACTTATAAGAAAGAAGTTGAGAATCAACTTAACTTGAAAATTAAGAAAATTAGAAGCGATAGAGGTGGAGAATATGAAGCACCGTTTGAAGGACTATGTTGGGAATCCGGCATAATTCATCAAACAACGGCTCCATATACCCCTCAATCTAATGGAGTTCTTTGAACGCAAAACCGCACTCTCAAAGAGATGATGAACGCGCTTTTGATCGGTTCGGGCTTACCCGACAACTTGTGGGGGAAGCAATACTCACTTCTAATTATGTTCTTAATAAAATACCCAAGAAAGGTATTGATAAGACGCCCTATGAATTATGGCATAATCGTAGGCCATGTTTTAAATACCTTAAAGTGTGGGGGTGTTTGGCCAAGGTTGAAGTACCTAAGCCTAAACAAGTCAAGATTGGCCCAAAGACCATTGACTGTGTTTTTATTGGATATGCCAATAATAGTAGTGCCTATCGGTTTATAGTGCATAAATCGGACATTCCGGATATGCATGTAGGAACTACTATAGAATCAAGGAATGCGGTATTCTTTGAAAACATTTTTCCGGTTAAGGACAGGAAAGATGTAAGTTCTAATAAGAGAACACACGAGTCTACATCCGGTCTTTCTCAAATAGAAGATGAAGAACCGAGACGTAGCAAAAGGGCAAGAGTGGAAAAGACTTTTGGTCCTGATTTTCTATCTTACATGTTAGAAAACGAACCATCAAGCATTAAAGAAGCTTTGTCCGGTCCAGGATAGTTCGTTACGGAAGGAAGCTATTAACGGTGAAATAGAATCCATAATGCTCAACAATACTTGGGAATTAGTTGATCTCCCTCCGGGTTGCAAACCATTAGGTTGCAAATGGATCCTTAAACGGAAGTATAAGAGCGAGATGGATCTATCGAAAAATACAAAGCTAGGCTAGTTGCCAAAGGCTTTAGACGACAGAAAGAGGGATATGATTTCTTCGATACATACTCCCTGTCACAAGGATCACATCTATTCGTGTTCTCATAGCTATTGCGGCGGTGCATAATCTTGAGATACACCAAATGGATGTGAAGACCGCTTTCTTAATGGAGAACTTGATGAAGAAATTTACATGGAACAACCCGAAGGGTTCGTGGTTCCTGGTAAAGAAAGAAAGGTGTGTAAACTTGTAAAATCCTTGTATGGACTAAAACAAGCACCTAAACAATGGCATGAAAAGTTCGATAGAACCATGTTATCAAATGGATTCAAGATCAAATGAATGTGACAAATGTGTCTACATTAAAGGAACATCTCGAATCATTCGTTATCGTTTGTCTTTATGTAGACGACATGCTCATAATGGGAAGTAATCATGATTTAATCATGAATACCAAAGGCATGTTAAAGAAGAACTTTGACATGAAAGACATGGGATTAGGCGATGTAATATTAGGGATAAAGATCTCTAGAACATCCGAAGGATTAGTTCTTTCACAATCCCATTACCTAGAGAATGTTCTTCGGAAATTCAATGTCTTTGATGACCCTCCCGCTAAGACACTGTAGACTTGGCTCTACATTTAGCCAAGAACAAAGGGGAACCAGCTTTCTCAACCTGGAATATGCAAGAATAATTGGCGGTCGATGTACTTAACAAATTGTACTCGTCCGTACATTGCATATTCGGTGAGCAAACTAAGTAGGTTCACAAGCAATCCTAGTACCGATCATTGGAAAGCTCTAATGAGAGTACTAAGATATTTAAAGTATACATTAAACCATGGGATACTTTACAATAAATATCCAGCAAGATTAGAAGGATACTGTGATGCCAATTGGATATCGGACACGAAAGACTCTAAATCCACAAGTGGATATGTATTCACTATAGGTGGAGGAGCAAAGTGTCATGGAAATCCTCCAAACAAACGTGTATAGCCGGATCCACGATGGAATCCGAGTTTATCGCGTTAGATAAAGCCGGGGAAGAAGCGTAATGGCTTAAGAACTTCCCTGGAGGATGTTCCTTGTTGGAGCAAACTCGCGTCGCTGTACTAATCCATTGTGATAGTCAATCACAATTGGAAGGGCACGAATAGTATGTACAATGGTAAGTCTAGACATATTCGTCGTAGACACAATACCATTAGACAGTTGATCAAGAATGGCGTTATCACCATTGATTATGTAAAATCATGTGATAACTTAGCGGATCCATTTACCAAAGGTATAAATAGAGATCAACCGTATAAACTGTTAAGGGAATGGGTTTAAAACCCACAACAAAAGAACTTATAGCGGACACTCAACCTTGAGAAATGGAGATCCCGGGCCCTTGGTTCAATGAGACAACCAAGTTATAAGTTCTAGTAGAGTTACTTGGAAACAACAACTCGGTTTATTAACCTGGAGATGTTGAATACTCATTCCCGTAACATCCAAGTACAAGCACACGCAAAGAAGTGGTAAGGGTAAGTTGAGAAAACTTTTAATGATTTCTATACCTACGGGTGGAGTAGTGCATGATACTCCTTATAGTGAGAATCACCTATATAAGCGAGAGGTAATTAGGCCGCCTTTAAATGAACGCTTATGAATGAGATACGGTCCAGGGCCAAAATGGACAAAACGTGAGAACAACAATTGTTAGAGTGTTGTTATGTGAGTATTATTGTCTTGGTATACACCCGACAGTCACTGGTTCAAAGCGACTCGCTACCAAATGGCTAGTATATCCGATAATATTTCACTAGGGAAGATTCAAGGCCACAAGCTATCTATCCCGATGTAATAATAGTTCGCCGGAACTTTGGACGAAATTGCATTCATGCATTAATTGTCATTCATGTGGGGGATTGTTGGAAATGGATAACGGAAAGTTAAGTTTAACTTAACGTTGATCTAGTTTCTAACGGAAGTTCGATTATGTGTTAACGAAACTAGTTACAAATTATATTCTACATTTGTTGTAGATTATTATACTTATTTAATGTCTCTAAAACCATTTAGGGTGAATGAGAATTAATGACAAGTGTTTTTGTAACTTAACGGAAGTTAAATAAAGGGTTAAAGTTAACTTGGGTTGACTTGGACTGATCCAAATGAGTTTTGGGTCACAACTGTTCTCAAAAGGTTTTCGTGACCTTTCAGTTCTGGGCTTCGGCTGGCGGTCGCGCTCCCGGCTAGAGCGGCGCGTTGATCTTAAGTAAATCATGGCTTGGTCTCGGGATGCCGGCGCGGTCGCGCTAAGGCGAAGCGCCGCGCTCGTGCTCGCATTTTGAACGAGGTTTGGCACCTCTTGGAGTGAACAGCCATAAACCCTTTAACTTCTTTTAAATAGTTTCCCTCCGAATTTCAATCATAACATACAGTCATTCTGAGCCTTTTACCCTCTAGAGAGATAGATTAACATACCCAAATCATTTCATATTGTTGCATTCAATCTTTCAAGTCCAAAGTTCTAAAACCTTTGTTGTTCGTTAGATTAGTTATATTGGAGTGCTCCTTATAACTAATAGTAAGTCGTTTTATCTTACTAGAGTTTTGTCATACAACCGTAAGCACCAGTGCGGGACAAATAACTCTTACGGAGATTGTATTAAATACAAGACTCGACTTGAATCCCTTTGTTTTTCAATCTCCGTTACTTTTCCTGTCAGTTTTTTCGTTAAGTCTTAAAGAAGCCATAGCAATTGTCTAACATCATATACTATCTGATCTTCTTCTACTTATCTCTTCTTCCTTCGACCCCTATTAAACCCTGAAAAATTAAGATTTTAGATAATATTGACTTCCCTAATTTAAATACAATTGTTAAGTTTGGTAAGTGAATTTTATATCTTTTTTAAACAAAGATTTATATTTTTATTTGAAAAAGAAAATAGTTAAATGAGTTGGTCTTATAAAAACACGTTTTTTTCTAAACTTAAAGAAAAATCATTTTTACACTGACACTTAATAATACATGTACTGACACTTTTTTATATTAATATTGACACTTTTTACTAGGGGTGTAAGTGGTTTAGCTCAAACCGCGGTTTGAGACCGAACCGAGCTAAACCACGTGGTTTAGCTCGGTTTTTAATTTTATGTGGTTTAGCTCGGTTTGAAAATTTTCCAAATCGGTCGGTTCGGTTTAGCTTGCGGTCTGAGTGCACCAAGCCGAACCGAGCCGAACCGAGCTAAACCGTTGAAGCCGTTAAACCGAGCTATGGAACCGAACCGTCAAACCGAGCTATGAAACCGAGCTATCAAGCCGAGCTATGGAACCGAGCTATCAAGCCGAGCTATGGAACTGAGCTATGAAACCGAGCTAACTTAAATTTTAATCCTGTCCATCCATTTATAATAAAATTAATCTACACCCTTCATTTTCTCAAAACCCTAAATAAGATAATTAGCTTGCTGCAGTTAATAGAAAGAGTACATCTTTGTTAAGGAAATCATTACCCTCCAATGAGCAGACAAACCAATATGCTTTCTGGGCATACATCTATAAGAAACTTTAATATTTGACTAGCAACTGAGGCTCTCGAATTCTCAAAGCATAGCAAATATGCATAATGGAATGACACACTCAAGTACACTGTTTTTATACAGTAATCTTGTATAGATAATGTTGAAATGGCACTATAAGATTTATAAACCTCTTGGCTTGTGTTATTAATGATTGAAGTATCATTACGAACAAAAATTGTTAAAACATTCTATGGTTTACACAAGTAGCAGAGTTTCTTGGTTGTGTTTCTCATTTTGCTTTTGGTCATCATGCAGTATAGACATTTCATCCCAAGTCATCCATGGACAGTAACTAAGCTCCTTACGACATAGTAATTTGCTGCTTGCTAAGTGAACAGAATCAGGCAATAGCAGCCATCTATTGTAGCAGCTAGCATAATTTCAACAAAGAATCCTTACTAATAACATCAAGGATGCCCATTTGAATACTTTCTAACTTGCATAACCATTAGGCAAACACAAAAATGAAAGGTATATTGGACATACCCACCCAGACACCAGTTAAACCCTCAAGGTAATTAAGTTGTTGGTTTGAAATGTGGTTTGGACCGCGGTTTGAACCGTGGTTTGAACCGCGATCTGAACCGTATAATCAAACCGCGGTTTAGACCGAGCTAAACCGAACCATGGCGGTTTAGCTTAGCTCGGTCTGAAGTTTTTTGTGGTTTAGCTCGGTTTGGAATTTCTCCAAACCGATACTAGCGGTTTAGCTTCAAAATTTTCCCAAACCGAGCTAAACCGAACCGTTTACACCCCTAGCACTTAATATACGTGCACTGACACTTTATTACACTAAAACTGACACTTTTTTACACTTACACTTAATATACATGCACTAGCACTCTTTACACTGACACTTTGTTACACTAACACTGACATTTTGTTACACTGACACTTTATTACACTGGCACTTTGTTACACTAACACTGACACCAGCGGGGGAAACAAAACACATTTTTTCTAAGCTTAAGGAAAAACGCATTTTTTGTAAGATTTTGGCTAGTTAAATATGTACATATTTTTTATTTATGTAAATATATTTAGGCTATAACTAATATTCTAACAAATCTCTTTCCTTATAAGTGTCAATTTTATGTCTCCTGTTAAGAGTTGAATTACACCAAATAAGAAATAGTTTGACTGATTGAAAAACTTTTCAAAGGTACACATATTCTAACAAATCTCTTTCTTGTAATTAACTAAATCATGAAAAATGAAAAATTGTTGAAATTTAGAGAGAGAGAGAGAGAGAGAGAGAGAGAGAGAGAGAGAGAGAGAGAGAGAGAAGGTCAAAGTCCGAACCAGTGTACAACAAATATAGCAAGGTGGAATAATTCTATAATTAATAAAATAAGAGGTTTTTATCAATATAAATAAAATAAAATAAAATAAAATAAAGAGGTTGACACTTATGGTTTATTTGTTATAGAATTCTCTAATGACTTTTCAATGTAATGAATCGAAAAAGTTCAGAATCTCATATCAAAAGTCAGTTTGGTTGATATTAAAGAAGAGATGAAAGATTGTTTATATTGTTATGGTTAAGGTAATATATTAATTAATTCATATATACTTGTACACTTTATTTGATAGCTACATTTTGCATAATACCTCCGTTTCGAGAAATTAATCTCACTTTTTAAATTGTTAACTTTAATTAATTTTGAACAATAATTTAAATTAATTTTAACTATGTCAATAAAAATCGAAAACTTGTTATCGATAAACAATTGTAAATAGTGTTGAACGGAATAAAAGTGACGGATCAGACCCAATAAATGAAGCCCAACATTACAGTCACCAATTTACTCTATTATTGAAAGGGCCGGCCCAATTGCTACGTTGCCAATGCCAACATCGATCAGTCGACCTAGCTCATTGTCCAACCCTCCGTGATCCCGACCTAGCTTTGTCCGATATACGATAACGTACTTGTACAATTATTATTTCAAGCCAAAGTATAAAGTCAGGTCGCACTTGGCTATTCAGTCGACCTCGACCTACCACACACGTGCGCTAACTCGCGTCGTTATTTGTAACCGTCTTCTACTTTCCTGGAGTCAGTTATGCCAGCATTATCTCCGTGATTCTAGGAATTCACTGTGATCCTATTTCAACTCTATAAATACCCTACATCATTCAACGTGAACGGGTAATGTCTTATTTGCTATTTGAGTAATTCCTTTATTCAATTGAGTTTATAAGCCTAATAAAGCCTAATACACATCTTCTCATCATCACGCCGGAAGGTATTAGTCGGAGACCAACCCGAGTAGTCGTGTGTTCGTGATTTCAGGTCTAATTGTTGGATTGAGGCTGATCTTGACCGTTTCCTGCATCATTAAATGTCAATAACATATTTTATATTTTTATTAGTGTAGTTAAACTAATCTAAATTGTTGTTCAAAACCGATTAAAAAAGTGAAAAATTAATCTCACTTTTTTTTAATTTTCGTGTAAAGTCAAATTAAAAAGGGACCTACGGAGAGAATAGTATATACCGTACGACTTTTAAATTGTCTTTACATCACAAAATCTAGGGAGAAACGCGTTTCTCCATAATTTATGGAGAAACGGGTTCCGACATGTCGCGCGACAATGAGCTAGATAGCCAGAAACCTATGAAAGTGATATCCAGAAACCTTCAAATGAATATCCAGAAACCTTCAAAATGTTTCTGGATATACATTTGAAGGTTTCTGATATCCGTAACCTTCAATAGCAATTTCTGGATATGCCCTAACACATTTCTGGATATGCACCTAACAGCTTTCCTGATACGCACCTAACAGCTTCTGATATACATTTCACATCCTTCGCTATCAAATACAAAGCTTTCGGATATCAACTGCAAAGCTTCATTTATCAATCTGCAAAGCTTCCGGATATCCGAAGCTTTTTGGTCTTGGCCTTGGGTTTTTTTTTCCGGATATACATTTCACATCCTTCTGGCTATCAAATACAAAGCTTCGGATATCAACCTAAAGCTACATTTATCAAATCACGAAAGCACGAATATCCAGGCTTTGGTCTCGATTGGATTTTTTCCGATTAACAAATGTAGCTTCTACATGAAAAACACGTTTCTCCATAGTTATGGAGAAACGCGTTTCTCAACAGACGCACTCTCTTTACCTTTTACCTATGGTAATTTGAAGAGTCGATCAAAGCGGCCTCCATGAAGGTCAAAATAAAAAAAGCAGCCTCTATTAAGGTCAAAAGCCCAAAGAAGAATCCGTCGTCAAATGTTGGTCAAGTGGTACGCCAATTGCGGGGTCAATATCAAGATTTTACTAGTACTATATTTAGAAGTGGGTCCAATGATATGGTTTTTCTAATTGAACTTCATTTCAACTTCTTTCTTTTTTATTCTTTGCCCTTTTCACTTTTCTATGTACTCTTCTCAATTAGGGGATGACAATTTAATCGAATCTGATTCATATCAAATGCGAGTCGATTTGAAAAAATTGGATATAATTTTAATTTTTTATGATCCGATCGGGTTCGAATCGGGTTCGATAGCACATTCTGTCCGATCTGAACCCGACCCGAATACATGCATCTGATTGACCTGACCCGACTCGAATACATATACCTACCCTCAGTTTGGATTTATACTTTAACCCCTTTATCTTTTAAGAAATTATAAATATCCTATATGTATAAATAAGCAAATTTAGGTTTTTGATAGATTTAGGGCATTTCTCTTTCTTCTCTGAGTTCTCTCTGCGGTGCGGCGCCCTTGTTCTCCCTCCCAGCTACGCCGCTCGTCTCTCTCTCTCTCCTGCACGACTCGGTGAATCTCCTCCTTCCTCTCTCTCCCGTTCTTCTCTCTCTGCTATGGTGACTGTGGCCCTTGTTCTCTCTCTCCCCGTTCGATTGATTGAAGATTTTAAGGTGCCTCTCAATTTATTTATTTTCCTCTCTCTGCCGCTCTTCTCTCTCTCTGCTACTCAACAAATATATATCATTAATAGATTTTCATTTTCAGCTATGAATTTTTTTTTAAAAAAAAAATTGAGCAATAAAGATCAAAATATATTATCAATCACTGTTTCAGTTTATTGGGGTCTGTTAAATAAATGGGAAGAGAGAATATTAGTAACTAGTTTCTGCAATGCACATTCTCTGAGTATGAATGTCTGTTATTGTTATTGATGCTGAAAGAGTTAAAAAGACAAAATGCAGCAATTGTGGCTCGGATCGGATCGGGTACATTCGGAGCTTTTCTAATCCTATTCCAATAAGGACATCATAGAATTAGTATATGATTAGGATTCGACTCATTATCTCTCCTAACTTTCTATCTAAAGTATGATACTACCTCATATAAATACAAGACATAAATCACATAATTCGGCTAAACGCATCTTTTGGTTCTAAACTATTGTCAATTGATTTTCTTTATAAAATATAAATACTTACTCTCACGTCGTAGGGCATTCGCCGGTGAAGACCCGGCTTATTTTACGTGTTTGTTCATCTTTTTTAGGCTATTAAAGCATACGGTATACAAACTTGCCTTTGGATTTGGTCTGATCCAACGTTTTGGCATCATTAATTGTGTTTATTAATATCTGATGAAAAAATTCAAAATGACATATATTTTGAGTCAAAGAAAGCATTTTTTTAATAGTAGTATAATAAATAGGTTGATTATATTATATTTAGGGAGAGAATATAATTATTACCTATAGGAGAAGAGTACTTAATGGTTAACTAATACACAACTTTTCATAATTAGTTAGTTGTTTAATACTTCAAGGTTTTTTACACATTTTTTTTATAGTTCAAGGTTTTTTACACTTCTTTTTATTAAAAAATGTGTGAATAGTAGTAACCTTTATTCTTCTTCTTGAGTAACTAATACACAACTTTTCATAATTAGTTAGTTGTTTAATACTTCAAGGTTTTTTACACATTTTTTTAATAAAAAAATGTGTGAATAGTAGCACCCTTTATTCTTCTTCTTTTGAAAAGTGCTAAAATGATTTTTTTTACTAAAGTTCAATAGGAGTATTATTAATTGATACGATTTAGTTTGAATTATCAATTAATTTCGTATAAATACTAGACATTTTTTACATTTTTTTTATAACGTCTCAACCGGAAAGCAAGGAGAGGTTGAACTATAAAAGACTAAAACTCAAAATATGTGAGACTTGTCTTTTATCACTGAGTCACTTCTTTGAAAACATGTGACATTGCACTTTGAAAACCTCTTTCAGATTGACGCGAAGAATCGCTGGTCTTATTAAAAAATACTCCCTCCGTTTTGTTGATAACTTCACCATTTTTAGTTTGGCACGTAAATTAAGAAAAAATGATAGTGGAGAAAGTGTTGTGAGTATAAAAGTAAAATAGAGTATAAAAGTAAAATAAGAGAGAGAATGAGTGGAGGAAATAGTAAATTTGAAAAGTGTTGTGAGTGTAAAAGTAAAGTAAGAGAGAGAATTAGTGGGTGGAATAGTAAAGATTCTTTGTCATTTTAGAAAAGGTGAAACTTTTAACGGGACACCCGTTTTGACAAAAAGTGAAGCTATCAATGGGACGGAGGGAGTATTGCAGCAAAATATAATTGTGTTTTAAAATTAACCATATATTCATCATGCATTGCCATTTTCCAATTAGGATCATTAAGAGCATGAATAGGGGATTTTGGAATTGGTGATTTGGAAACGGCAGTGTATAAACTGAAAGGAATTTTAGGTTTAAAAATTTCAAGTTGACTTCTTGTAACAGGACCACGAGTCAAAGGCATAGAAGCAGATGGGGCATCCATGGCAGTGGGCCTAGGAGTAGAGTTATGAGAAATGAGGGCTGTAGGAACTTGGGCCGGCCCAGACGAAGAAGGAGCCAAGGGAGCAATGGCTGGAGAGTGGATGCCGTGAGAGGGGCAGCCACTGAAATGGGCTGGGCCGAATTGGACAGATTGTCCCACACAAGCGGAGATACATCATCATCCAAGAAATCATATTCAGTAGGAGTAGTTTTGTGTGTATAACTGAATGGAAAACGATTCTCATCAAATATAACATGGCGACATATGATGATTTTTCGAGATGCAAAGTCATTGCATTTGTACCCCCTATGGTTAGCGGGATAACCTAAGATGACACATGGTGATGATCTAGCTTGAAGTTTGTTGATGGTGGTGGACGGAATCAACGGGTAACACAAGCATCCAAAAACACGAAGATGTGAATACGAGGGTGCTCTAAGATACAAGACTTGGAGCGGAGAGATAAAATTAAGAGACGAAGTGGGAAGAATATTAAGCATGTACGTTGCCATATGAATGGCATGATGGCAAAAATTAGAAGGAATATTGGCATGAGTCATTATCGTACGAACCATGTTATTTATTTTACGAATTTTTCGTTCAACTTTTCCATTTTGAGGAGAGGCGTATGGACAAGAGAAACGAAGAGAGAGCCCATGTTGTTTACCAAAATCCCAAAAATGCTTATTATCAAATTCACGTTCATTATCACATTGGAATGTTTTAATGTTACGTTCGAATTAAGTTTTGATAAAAGTGCAAAAAGTCAAAAATGTGGGATACATATCTGACTTATGAGCTAAAGGAAAAACCCATAAATAACGCGAATAATCATCCAAAAAAAGTAAATAATATCGATGCCCAGAAGAACTCAATATCGGAGAAGTCCACAAGTCATTATGTATTATATCAAAAGGAAATAATGTACTTGAAGTAGAATCATCAAAAGGAAGTTTTACATGATGATAGTATTTTCCATGAATTGTTATTACTCTGAAAATCAATATATACAATGTTTACAAAAGTGAATAAGGGAAGAGATAATCACAGTGACTTAATCCCATAAATCTTGCTCCTATCTATGTAAACTAATTTCTATCTATACACTCACAAATTGCTAGAAACTAGGAAAGTAAATATAGATAATACTTCCTCCTCCCAATAAAAGCTTCACTAATTACTTAAAAGGGCGTCTCGTTAGAAGCTTCACCTTTTTTTTTTTGACAAAGAATCTTTACTATTTTCTCTACTCATTCTCTCTCCTACATTATTTTAATACTCACAACACTTATAATTTACTATTCCCTCCACTAATTCTCTTTCCTATTTTTAAATTACACTCACAATATTTTTTTTTTCCTCCCATTTTCATAATTTGCCTGTCCACTCAAAAGGGTGAAGCACTTATTGGGACAAAGGGAGTATATACGTAAATATTATCACTAAAGTAAAGTGATAATATTCTAACACTTTTTACATCTAATAATTGTGATAAAATATAAATCTAGAGAATTAGTGGCAAAAAATAAAATATTTTCAATTAAAGGTAATTAAATATAATTAACCCTATATTACATAGAGTGGAGTATACTATGTCAAGTTGGCTAAAAGGCTCAAAAAGGTAGAATTTAGGGGTGGATGATGATTGATGGCTATGCAGGATATAAGGCATGTTACATAAGCATGTTGGATTATGGGCTCCACCCAACTTGGAAACCTCTATCAATTGCATGTAGCTAACTATAGCTGCATTGTGGTTCATTTTCATTAAAAATCAAAATAGTGGCACTTATATTTAAATAATTTAATCAATAATTTTTAATTTATTTATTTCTCTCAACAAAAATTTAAACTTTAATTGATTCTATTTTCAATGTTGTATGTGTAACAAGTTTTAAAATTTTCATTTAAATAAATAAATCAACATATAATTATTAGTAAAGTTGAATAACGTTATCTAAACAAAAGTCACTTTTGTAATGAAAAGAAAGTAGGGTAACATGAGGTTAAAACAGATCCAAGTTGTGAGTCACAATTCACTAGGCACTTGATCATTTATGGAGAAAGAAGATAAGGGGCGGGTAACATGCATGAGTAATACCATGCATCTTGATGTGCTAGTGCAACCATGTTCTCTCATGTTATATTCCCTCCGTCCCATTAATAACTTCACCTTTTGTTATTTTGGATATCCCATTTAAAGTTTCACTTTTCTTTTTTTGGCAAAAAATATTTACTATTTCATCCACTCATTCTCTCTCCTATTTCACTATTACACTCACAACACTTTTCAAATTTACTATTTCCTTCACTCATTCTCTCTCCTATTTTACTATTACACTCACAACATTTTTTTAACCCTTATTTTGCGTGTCGGGACCAAAATGGTGAACTAAATATTGGGATGGAGGGAGTATATATACTAGTAAAAGCCCGTGTCCGAGGACACGTGTTTTTTTTTTTAATGGCAAAATGAAAAATTTGACATTTGATACTGTTCATAATACTGTTCACTCATGGTGTGATTTATAATATATATATATATATATATTTATATACTCCCTCCGTCCCACAATTCTACGCACTTTTTGTGTCGGCGCGGGAATTAAGGTAAAAGGTGATAAAGATAATGTGTTGTGAGTGTAAAAGTAAAATAGGAGAGAGAATGAGTGGAGAGAATAGTAAATTTGAAAAGTGTTGTGAGTAGAGAGAAGTGGGTCCCATTTCCATTTTGAAAAAGTGCAGATTATTGTGGGACGTTCAAAAGGGGTCTTTTTACGGATTATTGTGGAACGGAGGGAGTATATATATATATATACTCCCTCCGTCCCGGCCGAAGCGTCACTTTTTATCCAAAATGGCGTCCCGTTTATAGCGTCACCCTTTCCTAAAAAGAAAACTTTTATTAATATTTTATTATCCCATCCACTATTCTCTCCACTAATTCTCTCTCCTCTACACTCACAACACTTTTAAAATTACTATTTCCTCCACTAATTCTCTCTCCTATTTTTAAATTATACTCACAACATTTTTACTTCCCACACTTTTTCTTAATTTGCGCGCCACCCCTAAAAGGGTGACGCTTCTACCAGGACGGAGGGAGTATATATATATGAGATATGTTAGGATACCCACAGTAGGAGTACCTTAACAACTAATCCATTTTTTTGTTGCCTAAAATACCCCTTCTTTATTTTTAGTTCATGTACAAGATGAATGGGCATTTTAGTCAACAAAAAAATGGGGTAGTTGTTACGGTACTCCTACTGTGTGTTACGGAGCCGGGCATCCCGAGTTCATGAAAGACAGTCATGCGGGAGCGGCCTCTGGGGGGGACAAGAAGGCTATTGTCGAGCGTGTTACCCGAATAAAACTTTCCCTGAACTATAATATCTCTTAAGCCCAGAGAAGGGTCGAACTCACAGAGTAAAAGGCAGGGCGGGCGTACGAAAACAAGCGCTCATGGAAACGAATCACTAAAGTTTCCACATGTTATACTATACCGAACGAAGCGGCCCTCTCATGTGTGCTAGCCTATATGAAAAGGGTCCCCTTCGGGGCTTTTCCTGATATGGGAAGGTACCCTTCGGGGCTCTTCCCACTCGTAGAACCGCATCCAATCTCATATATATATATATATATATATTAGGATACTGTATGCATGAATGCATTAACAACTAACCCATTTTTGTTGCCTAAAATACCCCTTCTTTATTTTTAGTTCATGTACAAGATGAAGGGGCATTTTAGTCAACAAAAAATTGATTAGTTGTTAAGGTACTCCTACTGTGGGTATCCTAACATATCTATACATATATATATATATATATATATATATATATATATATATATATATATATATATATATATGTATAAGCCTATTATAATGAGGAAACCACATTTATATGAGAACCATAAGAACCACTAATGTACCTATTTGGATTAAAAAATATATCAATGCTCCAGATTAAAAAAAAAAAAAGATAGAGGGGTGGCATTTTCGTAATTATTTCATTTAAAATTCCCCTCAAATTTCAAAATAAAATATCTCAATATCTATAAGTCGAATTTTTTTTTCGAAAACACTGATTTTTTTGTCTTGACGAGACGATTCAAACTAGATCCCTGAAGATAGGATTTTAAAAAAATAATATTGAACAACGTCTAATTTTTAAAACACTAGCTAATTAACTAGTGTACACTAGCTAGTTAAGTAATGTACACTAGCAATTTAGCTAGTGTACCAAAGTTTAATTTCAATGTTCATCAGCCATGGCTAAGTATATAGTGTACACTAGCTAGTTAACTCGTGTACACTAGCTAATTAACTAGTGTACACTAGCTAGTGTACACATGTCCTTGTGTACACTAGTTAATTAGCTAGTTAATAATTCTGTTACTAGTGTATACTAGCTAATGTACCTTTCTTTTCTCAAGTAAGCAGGTCAAGACATTCGCATCATGTGAAGTGTTTTGCATGTTAATTCCATCTTGCTCTTATTCTTTGCAAGTTGAAATTGTTAAGTAGATCAGAAAGTATAAATAAATCATTTTATTAACCACTATAGCCCGAAAGTATAAATAGATCATTTTAATTTTGTTTGTATGCTGTTGTTTGTAAGATATTAGGGGTTGTTGTTATTGAGTACCTGTTTGTTCTACAACATTCAAGTCAATTTCTTTTGTCATACTTAAACACAAAAGTGATAATTTTAGGCCGATTGGAATGTGCCTTTTGATGGTTAGCATCAAGCTGAATCTACGCATACATTGCCGTTAAAGGAAATTTAAGGGTAATTGTTTGATTAGTCGCATTGAAAAGACCAAAGAAAGGCAATGACATCTTGGATACTAAGCTGTTAAGTATTCTTGCTACTTCTAATCTTGTGTTCGAACCGGTAAAAAAGTGATAACTTTTAACGATTGGACTATTGTTTTTGATGGTTAGAATCATGGCTGAACTTCTGACAATGAACTAGGGGTTTTTAGGTGCTTGTAGATAGGTAAATTGAAGGACTAAGGAAAGTAATTTCCTTTAGTTAACTAGGTAGTGTACACTAGCTAGTTAATAGCTAGTTAAGTAATTTACACTAGCTAATTAACTAGTGTACCAAGGACTTGGGTACACTAGCTAGTGTACACTAGTTAATTAGCTAGTGTACACAAGGATTTGATCAAGACTAAGCCAAGGCAATGTCCAAGATAGCCATCCTGGTGTGACACGAGTTAAGCCCAGACACTATATACATAGCTAGTGTACACAAGGCCTTGGCCAAGACCAAGTCAAGGTATTGTCCTAAGGAAACTAAAGGATATTACTTGTGTACAATAGCTAGTGTACACAAGTCCTTGTGTACACTAGTTAATTAGCTAGTGTACATTACTTAACTAAATAGTACACTATAGTTAATTACCTAAATAGACACAAGTAATATCCTCTAGTTGAAGCAGAGAAAATTCTTGTTTGGACGTGAATAATACAATGCAAAATGGCACTAAAACTATCTCGTTATTTAAATTCTTTTTAGACGAACCAAACAAATAAAAAATGCAGACACTAAACTATAACTATATATGGGAGGGAGGGATGGAGGGATGGAGGGAGTATATGGGTTGATAACGGAGTAATCAAAAGTTATGATCAATCACTGTCCAGGAGGCATGTGTACATCTTGCTACAATTATAGTAAGTCCAAACTAGGTTATTCAATGGAATTTAATAGATTCAATCCCAATTGCCAATTTGTATCCCAAAAGCAACGGTGCCATGAATGCAAACAAGAAGAAAGTCACGTAAATCTTTAGGTGATGAAGCTAGAGGCACTTTCTTTTATAGCTAATGGTTGAAATTTAAAACATTGTAAAAGAGAAGTTGAAAACAGTTGACAACTTCTTACATTTATGTTCATATTCTTATACTTTTTCATAATTTCTTTCATGCACTATATAAGCTAAACCTAGCTGCAGTTTTGGTTCTCACACCAGTTTGTGATTAATATATATTATATAGTTCCAAGTGTTTGTAATGGGGTATATGGTGATTGGAAAATGTATTTGGGTGATTACTTGTGTACACTAGCTAATTAATTAGTGTACACTAGCTAGTGTACACAAGTCCTTGTGTATACTAGTTAATTAGCTAGTGTACATTACTTAAATAGCTAGTGTACACTATATACTAACTAGTGCACCCAAGTTTAATTTCAATGTTCATCAGTCATGACTAAGTATATATTGTACACTATATACATTACTATTGTACATTACTTAACTAGCTAGTGTACAATAGTTAATTAACCAGTGTTTTAAAAATTAGACGTTGTTCAATATTATTTTTTCAAAATTCTATCTTCAGGGATCTAGTTTGAATCGTCTCGTCAAGACAAAAAAATCAGTGTTTTCGAAATTTTTTTTCGACTTATAGATATTGAGATATTTTATTTTGAAATTTGAGGGGGATTTAGTTCACAATAATTACGAAAATGCCACCCCCTCTATCTTTTTTTTTTTAATCTGGAACATTGATGTATTTTTAATCCAATGGTTGAATTTAGTTCTCATATAAATTTGGATTTCTCATTCGAATAAATTTTCCTATATGTATATATATATATATATATATATATATATATATATATATATATATATATATATATATACGTATACATATACATATATGTATATGTATACGTATATATATATATACGTATACATATATATATATGTATATGTATATATACATATACATATATGTATATGTATATATACATATACATATATGTATATGTATATATACATATACATATATGTATATGTATATATACATATACATATACATATATATATATGTATATGTATATATATACACTCCATCCGTTAAACTCGAGTTATGATTTTCTCTTCAGTACAAAAGTTAAGAAATACGGAGTGAGAATGAGTTTAGGGGTATTGTTAGTATGAAAAGTAAAATATAAAAGAAAATGAGCGGTATGAAAAATAAGGTTATAGTTGTTGTAATTATAACAACTGGGTCTCATTGGATATACAAATAATATAAACTTGCCATTTGGGACGTACTAAGTCAAGTGAGACGTCCAAAATAACAAATTGTCCTAAGTCGGGTGCGACGGAGGGAGTATATATTAAGAAAAATTAATAGAAATTTGAAAAGTCTTTCTGAAAAAAATAACTGATAATAAATAAAATCAGGAAGGGAAAAAGTCGAGACTTGTTTTGCACACAATATCCGTAATAACTAATAGCCTCGCACTTGTGCTAATGGTTACTGACAATATTCTCATAAGATGCAAATACTTTAAATGTCTTTAATAGAAGCATTTCACATTAACGACTTCGTCGAACAAATCTTAATGTTTGAAACTTCTGTACTTGAAAGGAATTATGCTTCAATATGCTCTGTCTCTAACTTGCAATTGAATGTTTAATGGCTAAATGAATTATTTTGACAATACAATGGGGGGTCCTTTTTATAGTGTTCCAATAGTTATGTTACCTTTTAGTGAATAGACACAATTATGCCCGGATCAATCATGGTCGTCCGATCACACTTGATCGAGGAACTAGATTCATTCAGCAAACCGACCCTAATCTAGCATGAGCAGGTATATCACCCAATTGATCCAACTGCCACTTGATCTGCGCCCATACATGAATGAACGCGAATCTGATCTGCCGATCCAAGCCTACACGCCCCACTCGATTGAGCCGACCCGATCTTAACCATCGCACAAACCACACGTTTGAACCACGCGTGCACCAACACACCTGGTTCGACCAATGAGCTGAACCATCTAGTTGGGTGAGCTGGACAAAACTTTGTGGCTCCTTAACTCCTAGCGGCGATACGATCTTGCAAAGTGAAAAGTGTGCCCTAAATTGCCCAATGCCATCCTCGTGGTTTAATTTTGAGCTAGTTTAAAACTAACACAATTGAACCACTATCTTGCTCGGTTGGCCCAATGGACCACCAGGTTGCACGATAGCAGAATAACACTTGATTGTTATCCCTTGAAGTGGATGAGTTTTAATACTCTCCAATTTTGTGCTTTGTATGGAATGTGAGATATGACTTTTCATATTCACAGAACTCTTTAGAAATCCACATTTGGTTTTGAGAAATAAAATACATCACATTAATATACTCCAAATGTAGATTACAAATATGCAATTTATTTTCATTTACATAAAATAAAATACCATGAAATTTTTTGTCAAAGATTGGTCAAACTCAAATTTGGTACCAAATTTTCAACAACCCCCCACATGAATGACAAATAATGCATGTATTCAGATTCGTCCAAATGTTGCGGTGAACTATTATTGCATCCGGACAGGTAGCTTATGGCCTTTAACCTTCCCTAGTAAATTATTATGAATTTATTAGTCATATATTAGCGCGATGCTTTGAACTAGTGACTGTATAGTGTATACCAAGAAAATATTACTTACACAATAATAATAATAGCTCTAACATTATTTGTTCCCACGTTGTGTCCATTTCGGCCCTATACTGTTTCTCATTTATAAGTGTTCATTTAGAAGCGACCTTATTACTTTACACTTATACATGTGATTCTACTATAATGAGTATCCAGCTATACTCCACCACACAGGTATAGAAATCATTAAAAGTTTTTTCAACTTAACCTCACCACTGTTGCAGGTAGATACACATGAATGTTCCAATAATGAGTATGAAATAGGTTTAGAGTGTTTACTGAACATTATAACTTAGTTGTCTTATTAACCCATGATTTTGGGATCTCTAGTTCTAAAGGTTGAGTGCCCACTATGAATTTTTTTTTTTTTTTTTTTTTTTTTTTTGTGGATTATAAACTCATTCCCCTTAATAGTTTATACAATTGATTTCTATTTATATTGTTCGTAAACAGATCCACTATATTATCATTTGACTTCACGTAGTCAATTGAGATAATTGAGATAACGCCATTTTGGTCACATGAAAAAGTGGTACTATTCGGCGGCTACCCTAGCCAGCCGGATGGCTAGTACCGCCTTGACGGCGTCATAGTCGATTTTGGCACGTTTTCCTTGGAGATTACTACGTTAGATTATCCAAAATGCTAAACATAATTCCCAATTAATCTAGAACATGGACACGATCTCTCGCGAGATGAGCTCCACTTTTGGTAACCGTTTCTACCCTTTATCTATAAAAGGAACCCTCTATCCCCTTAAGAAACACAAACCCTTTATCTATAAAAGGGACCCTCTATCCCCTTAAGAAACACAGAGTGTTCTCACAACGTACACACACCACTCCCTTCTCTTTCTCTTAAAGCAAACACTATTCTTTCCTAATTTTTACATAGATAAAGATGCAAAAATTCTTCAATCATCCTAAATTTACAATTCATTTTATCGTCGTAAAATTAAATGTTTAAAAAGTATATAATAAAAATATTTAAGAATTTCTGTCATTAAAATATATAAAATTGAGATATTTATTTTAAAAAGTACTCCCTCCGTCCCGGTAGAAGCGTCACCCTTTTAGGGGTGGCGCGCAAATTAAGGAAAAGTGTGGAAAGAAAAAATGTTGTGAGTGTAATTTAAAAATAGGAGAGAGAATTAGTGGAGGAAATAGTGAATTTTAAAAGTGTTGTGAGTGTAGAGGAGAGAGAATTAGTGGAGGGAATAGTGGATGGGATAATAAAATATTAATAAAAGTTTCCTTTTTAGGAAAGGGTGACGCTATAAACGGGACGCCATTTTTGGTAAAAAGTGACGCTTCAGCCGGGACGGAGGGAGTATATAATAAGAATATTTAATAAATAAACTTTTTGAACCATTTTAGTAAGCATTTAATATTTTAATTCACTAATAATAGGCGCAGGAGTTGGTCTTATGAAAAACTAGTTTTTTCTTAAGATATGAAAAAACGTGTTTTTAAATTAAGCGGTGGCAATTTTGTAAATACTGGCAACCATGTTCAAAATAAACGGTGGCATTTTTGTAATTACTGCTTCCGTTTATGCTGTCGTTTAACAAACCACAGTGTGATAAAGTGCCAGTTCATGTATCACAAAATGCCAGTGAAAAAAGTGCCAGTACCAATTTAACAAAGTGCCAGTGTAACTGGCACTGGCACTTTGTTAAACTGGCACTGACACTTTTATACGGGCACTTTTATATACATGAACGGGCACTCTTCACACTGGCACTCTGTTACACTAACACTGGCACTTTGTTACACTAATATTTTTGCTGGCTCTCAAAAACACAAGCACTGACATTCAAAAAAACATGGACTGGCATTCAAAATCACGTACACTGGCACTCAAATACACATACACTGGCACTCAAAAAACACTGATAATCATTTTTGCTGGCATTCAAAAAACATGGCATTCCAAAAAACATGTACTGGCATTCACAAAAATGTGGACTGGCATTTAAAATCAATAATAATTATTGGTGCATTCAAAAAAACATTAACTGGCATTTGAAAACACCTGGACTGGCACTTCAAAACATAAGAACTGGCATCTGAAATCTGATCCTCCTGACTCGTTTTTGGGCTAAATAAGTGCCACACACCAAACAACTAGTTTTTTATAAGACCTTTAATCTGTGTTCTTTGTAGAATGAGGGAAGGGGATGAAGGAATAGAAATAGAGGAACAACTGGAGCTTCAATTGCAATTCCCGTCAAAAGAGCTTCAATTGCAATTCCCGTCAAAAGAAAAGGGACAGACATTCCCTCCATGGATTTCTTCCTTGATCAGTATGACTATATTCCGGGAGACGTTTTCTTTCTTTATGAGCCGATTCCGGTGAAGAATCAAATCAATTCTCTCTAATTGATTTGATTGAGGTCGCCGATTGATTGGGAAGCTTGATTGGGATGGAATTGGGTGAAGGTTTGGCCGGAGAAGGGAAGCTTGGTGATGGGCGATTGCCGGAGACGAAGCTTGGTGATGGGCGATTGCCGGTGATGGGCGATCTTCCCTTTGCGTATAGAGAGAGAGAGAGGAGAGAGAGAGAGGTTACGTTGCGTTGTTATTAGGAAGAGGCAAAACACGTTTTTTTGTTAAGATAACAAAAAACGCGTTTTTTATAAATTTTTGGCTAGGCGCAGGAGGTTAATGATTTAGTCAAAATGAAAAGGCAGCGCCTTCTCGTTCTCAGTCACACAAATTTAAATAATTAAATTAGGAATGGAAAAATAAACTTTAAATTGAAACGGAGAAAATATTGTGTTTCTGAAGTAGTGGGACCCTAATATTCAGCCTGGAATCCGAGTGAAGTGACGAACCCTGCCAATGGAGACTGGGCCCCACCTGAAAGTCGTGTTCTCTTGCATATGGCATTGAACGAATCAAGTTGATTTGAATAATGGAGCACTTGACGGCCGGTATGCAATGTACGCATATAGATTATGGTATATGGATGACCTCAATTGTTCCAATAAAAAGTGCCTTAAATATTTTTCACTTATTTGCTGCCAAAAAAGATCTACACCCGACTATTCAGGACCCATCCTATAGCAAAGACCGGCGAGGCGATCGCCTAAAACCCGGGGCGGATCTACAACGTATGATACGGGTGCATGTGCACTCGGTCAATTTTTTTTAGTAGTTTAATTTTTTTTTACTAAGTGCAACCCCAAAAAGGATTGACTCTTTAGAAAGGGAGGTGAACTTAGTAAATCTCAACAAAATAAGTTACAGGAGGCGTGTGAATTTAATTCAATCCTTTTATTTCATTGTTTCACTTTTAGTCTTTCACGGTTCACCATTGCATGCGGCACGCCCACTTTCGGCTTCCCAGCGACGCCGAGCGACGACTCCAATCTCCATTCTTCATCAAGCTTCAATCCTCTGTCCTCCGGTAAGTATCTCAAACCCTCAAATCTCTCATTTGACTTCTTTCTCTCTCTCATTTAAGTGAAATATAAATCTATGGTTTGAAAATAATTTTGGGGCTTTGATTTTTTTCAGATTTAGTGGGTGATTTATATATACTCCCTCCGCCCCGGAACTTACTTCACAAACACTGTTTGCACTGGTTTTAAGGAGGGAGTATTATATTGAAAGTGTTGTGAGTGTGAAAATAAAATAGGAGAGAGAATGAGTGGAGAGAATAGTAAATTATAATGGTGTTGTGAGTATTAAAATAATGTAGGAGAGAGAATGAGTGGAGAGATTAGTAAAGATTCCTTTCCATTTTAGGTAAGTTTTAAATGTGTGAAGTAAGTTTTGGGACGTCCAAAAGAGAAAGTGTGAAGATTGTTCCGGGACGGAGGGAGTATGTGTTAATTAAATGTTTGATTTCAAATATGTACTCCCTCCGTCCCAGCTCACTTGACACTTATTTTCATTTTGGGTCATCCCAGTTCATTTGACACCTCCCAAAAATAGCCTACTTTTTATATTTTTATATTAGATGGACCCCACCACTCATTCTCTCTCTTCATTTTCCACAACTCAATTTATTCAACCAACACTACTATTTATCCCACTCATTCTCTCTTTTCATTTACTACCACACATTTTTTTATTTTATTCTTTTTTCTTAGTTCTTGTGCCCACCTCTTGAGTGTCAAGTGAGGTGGGAAGGAGGGAGTATGTGTTTATTTTTAATTTTTTTGTCAATCACGCCACAATTTTTTATATATGTCATCATGTTTTTATTATTGATTTTACTTTGTTGATTAAATGATTATTTCGCTGAATTTTTGTGTAGGATATTTGGTGGTGTTATTGTTGATTCTTGAATATGGACAAATTTCTCATCAAAAGAAAAAAATTGGGGATGGTGAAACTAGTTTTGGGATGAGTAATATTCTAGTAGTGCACCAAGTCAACAATCGGTTTCCGTTATGACTTCTGCTAGTAAAGAGTTTGTTGATTTGAATAGTCTTCCTTCGGATCCTAATTGATGGTGTGTTAGCTGACTTGAATTTGAGTTTGATGAAAGTTCGGGGCCAGGGCTGTGATGGGGCTAGTAATATGAGAGGTGAATTCAATGGTTTAAAAACTTTGATTATAAAAGAAAAACAATCTGCATATTATGTTCACTGTTTTGCACATCAGTTACAATTAGCTCTTGTTGCTTTGAAAAAAAATTATGATGACATTGAGGATTTTTTCAAAATGATTTCCACCATAACAAATATTGTTGGAGCATCTTGTAAACGTAAAGATATGATTCGATTACGTCAAGCTGTAAAAGTGACAGAAGAAATCGGTAATGGTTTAATTGAAACATGAACAAGATTAAATTGTGAGTTATGTCTTACGAGAGCCGCTAATACGCGTTGGGGGTCTCATTTTAGATCATTGTTGAACTTATCTGTCATGTTTTCTTTTGTTGTTGAAGTTCTTGAAGTTGTTTCTTATGATGCTACTGAGTCGTCACAAAGAAATCAAGCACGTGGTCTACTTGGATATTTACACTCATTTGATTTTGACTTTAATTTGAAATTGATGTTGACTATTCTTTCGATTACAAATGAGTTATCACTAGCTTTGCAAAGGAAAGACACAGATATTTGAATGCTATGTCGCTTGTTAAATTGAGCAAGGAAAGATTGCAAATGACGAGAAGTGATGGGTGAGAATCTCTCCTAAAGAAGGTAATTGACTTTGCAGCAAGAATAACATTGATAGTTTGGCTATGAATGTTGACTATGTTAATCGTCACCGTCCTCGCCATAAGACACATGTTACAAACGATTTTCACTATCGTGTGGAGTGCTTCTATGCCATTTTGGATAAACAGATTTTGGAGATTAATGATCGGTTCAATGAGATAAATACTGAGTTGCTTTTTTGTGTTGCTAGTTTGAATCCAAGTGATAGATTTGTTGATTTTGATTCATCAAAATTGATAAGGTTGACTCAGTTATTCGAATGACTTCACTTATCATGAAGGTAATGCTCTTAAGTATCCACTAGAGACATGTATTATGGATATGCAATCAGATGACAGATTTGGTCATTTGAAGGGCCTTCCAAATTTGTACTTACTTCTATTGATAACAAGAAAATACTTGTCGTATCCATTGGTGTTTCGACTATTGAAGGTGGTATTGATTTTGCCTGTAGCAACGACAAGTGTGGAAAGATGCTTCTCCGGGATGAACTATGTCAAGAACAATTTACGAAACAAGATTTGTGATCAATTTTTGAATGATTGTCTTGTATGTTATGTTGAAAAAGATTTGCTTAGGAAAGTAACGAATGATGATGTTATTAAACGTTTTCAAAGTATGAAAATGCGTAGGGTACAAATTTAATTAGAATATTTGCATTATTTTTTCCTATGAGACAATTGTATTCGAAGTTATATATTGCAATGTAATTGCATTATGAAAAATTTTAGTATGAAGTTATCTAGTGTAAATTGTGCACCCGCAGTTAAGAAATTCTAGATCCGCCACTGCCCAAAATCTATCTATATATAATAATAAGGTTTTGATAATTAAAGAGGGTATGAGGGGCATTTTCGTCATTTCATCCAATGGCAAAAATGGCAAAAAAATCCAGCTGAAACGACACATGGCGCGTTGTGAATGGCCTCTTTTTTTTTTTCTTATTTTTTTTTGGGCAATTTGGACACTTGTCGCCATTTTGGTGAGGGCCATTTTGGACATTTCCTTGGCGCATGTGACACATGCGCCGACAATGGCGCGTGAGTGAAGGCTGATGGAATTTTTTTTTTGGTTTGGACACGTGTCGTCCTTTGGTTTGATTTCATTTTTTTTCACCCATTTCTTTAACCTAAATAATATTATAATAAATTAATATTTAAAAAAAAAATACCAAAATTCATAATTTTATTTTCTCTTTAAATAGAGACTATTTTCATTTGATTTGGACACAGAAAAAAAATCATTTTTTTTAAATATAAATTTCTTAATTATTCTTTGTTAATTTACCTTTTTAATTTTTCAATATATTTTTAGTCAAAATTAATTAAGTGTAAAGTTTTTTTTTTATTATAAATGATAATGATAATAATAATAATTTTACTAATTATAAAAATAAAGAATATAAAATAAAATTCAAGTGATGGGGTACAGGATAATGAGTTGGAAGGGGTAATATGGTTATTGAGTTTATTTTAGTTCGATACATCAAACATTTTATTTATTTTTTTTAAAAAAATTTGAATCATAGTAAATAAAGTATTAATAAAGACGAATATTGGGAAATTTGGTCATCATTTTTAAAATTTTGATTGTAGTGCATGTCAACATTCAAAGAAATATAGATAGTATAACTGGTATTTTAAAAGAGGGTGAGGAAGAAGTGGGTTAGGTTTGATGGGGGAGTGAATGGTTTGGGGAATTTTTTTTTCATTTAACACAAATGTTAGTATTTTTAGGATTTTGATTTTTTCTCTCAAAATTAAATAAGATAAATTGAAAATAAATATCATAATTATGTTCATGATGAGTTAATGTAAATAAATATGACCTATTGTTTTCTAACTTTAATAATTTTTCCTCTTTTTTCTTTCTTTCAATATATGTATTTATATAGTATTGTTTTCTTTACCATTTAATGGTGGGCTTGGAAATTATGTTAAATGGAGATAGTTACTCATCTATATCTATATATATATATATATATATATATATAATCGGAAGATTGTGGTAATTTTTTGGCCATTGAAGGGCGTTTTGGACATTTCATATGGTGGCAAAAGTGCAAATAACAAGGCCAAAATGCCATGTGGCAATCTGTTATTGGCTGTTTCTTTTTTTTTTTAACCAATTTGGACACGTGTCGGCCTGTTGGGGAGGGGTATTTCGGACATTTCGTTGGCGCGTGTATAACACGCGCCGACAAGGACACGTTACCTCACTTTTTTTTTTTAATTTTTTTGACACATGGCAACACACGTTTCACTGGCTGAATTTCAAAAAAAAATTTATCCGATTTCTTTGACCTCAATTATTATATATTAAATTAATTTTTTTAAATTTTTTTTACACCAAAATTCATATTTTTTTATCTTTAAATAGAGACTTCTTTCATTTGATTTAAACAACGAACAAAATCCTCTTTTTTAAATATAAATTTGTTAATTATCCTTTACTAATTTTTCAATTTCTTTTTAGTCAAAATTAATTAAGCGTGAAGTAAGTTTTTTAATTATAAATGATAATAATAATAATAATAATAATAATAATAATAATAATAATAATAATAATAATAATAATAATAATAATAATAATAATAATAATAATAATAATAATAATTTTATTAATAAAAAAAACAATGTAAAATTAAATAAAAGTGATGGGGTATAGGATGATGAGTTTGAATGGTTTTGAATATGTATAAACAAAATCATTGTGTATTTATATATATATATATTTATATATATATATATATATATATATATATATATATATATATATATATATTCCATTTTTTGATCGGGATCTTCAATTTTTGAAAAGTTAGAAAGTTCTTCTGTCAAACCTTGATCAATAAACCTGCAAAATCCTTCAAATTATATATATATATATATATATATATATATATATATATATATATTATATTTTTTGATCGGGATCTTCAATTTTTGGAAAGTTAGAAAGTTCTTCTGTCAAACCTTTATCAATAAACCTGCGAAATCCTTTAAATTGTATATATATATATATATATATATATATATGTAGGGCGGAGTGTGATGAATGTGGGTTTGAGTTTCTATTTAATAAGTGGGATGTGGTAGGGTTTGTTGAGTGAGTGTAGGGTTTGAGGAAACTTTTTTCATTTAACGCAATTGTTAGTATTTTCAGTATTTTTATTTTTCTTCCCAAAATTTAATAAGCTAAATTGAAAATAAATATCATAATTATGTTCATAATGAGTTAATGTAAATAAATATTACATATTTTTTTAAATGTACAAGCATGAGTTAAGGGAAAGTTCTCATTTGAAAAAGAATGATATTTATTTTTATTAGATAACTGTACTACCCTTTTGGTATAACTAAATATTTTGATTTGTTTTTTTAATTCTCTTTATCCAAAAAAAAAAAATCACTTTTTTTTCATTGCAGACATATGTCAACCGTTTATTTAAGGGCAATTCTGATATTTCCCTCTGTGGCATATTTTAATTTTTAAAAATAAAATCGTTGTGTGTTTATAAAGTATATAGGGTTATATAATATAATAATAATCTATATATATATATATATATATAAACACGGGGGAGTGTGATGAATGTGGGTTTGGGTTTCAATTTAATAAGTGGGATGGGGTAATATGGTTATTGGGTTTATTTTAGTTTGATATATCAAACAATTTATTTAATTATTTAAAAAAAAATCTTTGAAGCATAGTTCGATATCTATTATTTTCTGTAATAAATATTTTAAATTGTATGATAATATATTTTCCATTTTACTATATTTGTATTACTGCTTTAATCTTTCGCTTTGAATATTTATAAAAGATTTTTTTTAAAAAATATAGCTTTTTAAAAATTTATATACCAAAATAACATTTTCAAAAACTTAAGTATCAAACTAGCACTTTTGACTTAAAATCCGGAATTGGTAATTCCGGATTATGAATTCCGGAATTACCAATTCCGGAATTGATTTGTTTTTTTTTTTGTTTTACAAAATTGAATTTCCCAAAATAATATTTCCGTAAATAGGGGGCGATCGCGCGTGAAAATAGAGCGATCGCTCCTAGTGTACTCCGGCGTTACCAATTTCGGATTCTATTTTTTTTTTCAAAGCTGATAAAATGAGGAAAATAATATTTTCTGAAAAAAATAGCAAGCGATCGCACGTTTGTGGGGGCGATCGCTCTTAGTGTAATCCAGAATTGATAACTCCGGATTTTAATTTTTTTTTAATACTAAATATAACTGAATTGAATTAAGTAATATTTTTTTTTGAAAAATTCAAATCCGAAAATGCTAATTCCGGATTTGCTTTACAAAACCCATCTTCCCCGGCAAATCTGTAAAGAAATCTAGCATAATAAAAATTCAGTGAAGAAGAAGGAGAAAAGAAGGAAGAAGAAGAAGAAAGTAGTTGATTTTTTTCCAAAAAATATTGAAAATTCAAGAAGTTGATTAAGAAGTTCAAGAAGAAGAGAAGAGAGGTGATTAAGAAGGTACATTTAATCCTCTTATTTTTTGTTCGAAATTTAAATTTAGTATTTATTTAATTTTTTTTGTGAATGTAGTGATATTGTTAAATTAGATTTTTTATAATTTTTTTTTCAATTTTTAGGAATAAATATGGCTGGAGTTCCACTTATTTTCATGTGTTATTGGGGAGGAAATGATGAACACCCGTTTGAAGGTGAACATTTTGAAAGGGGACCAAAATGTGCACTTAGGGCTAAAACTCGGTGGAGTTACAAGAAGTTGATTAAAAAGTTAGCTAAGAAAATTGAGATAGATCGAGCTATTGTTCAGTTGCAAGTTACATGTAGATATCCTCATCTTGTCGCTCTCGGGATTGCAAACTACATTCCATTTGTAATCGACAATGATATGGGTATGGAAGTCATGTTTGATGTTTTACGCTTTCGGTTTGGTGGGTTGAGTAGCTTACAATTGTATGTTAAGATAAATTTAGTTGATAATGTGAATGTTGAGGAGTTTGAAACCTATGAGGAGCCATTACAAAATGAGTATGTTAATGACATGGATACCTTCCAGATGGGTTCTTTAAGCTGCTATAGTCAGAGGAATGCTGGAACAAGTACACAAACATATGTGGAAGAGGGAGAGGAAGAGGAAGAGGAAGAGGGGGAAGAAGAGAGAGAGGAAGAGGGAGGGGGTGAGGGTGAGGGTGAGGAATTGTATAATGATGATGATAATGATTCAGATTATGAAGAAAATATTGGGTTGCTTCTAAATGAAGATCTTGACGATGGATATGATGATTGCAGTAGTCCTACTGATGTTAGCGAGAATGAGGGAGAAGATTTGGCGTTACATTTGGTTGCTTACGAAGAACCACAACATCATGTGCATGAGAGAGTCGGGTATCAATTTTATCGTGATATTGGAGAAGGATCGGAGATATATGATGATAACCAATATGACTTTGCTGAATGGAATGTAGAACATCATGACATTGCCAAAGGTATTCGGTTTTCAAAGAAGTCAGAGGTGCAGCATAAAATGAAGTTGTTTCATATTAAGAAAAATCTGCGCTTCAAGGTAAAACGAAGCACAACCCGAAAGTGAACTATTGAGTGTTTGGTGAAAGATTTTCCGTGCAATTTTTATGTGAATGTGAGTTTGAAGAATGTCGGGTATTGGAAAATTACCAAATACAAGGGTCCTCATTCTTGCTTGGCAACTGAAATTAGCCATAATCATCGAAACATGGATGCTAAGTTCATAGGGCAGGAAGTTTTGGAACTGGTTAAGGCTGATCCCGAGTTGAAGATTGCACTAGTGAAGGCGACAATAAAAAAAGCCCATGGGAAGGAAGTTTCATATAGAAAGGCATGGTGTGGCAAATAAAAAGCTATTGCAGAGGCATATGGAGACTAGGAAGAATCTTACATAAGACTGCCACGTTTGTTAGCTGCCATCCAAAAGTGGAACCCTAGAACCATTGTGGAGCATTCTGATCCTCCTCCTCCCGGTGCTTTAGGTATGTTTGATCGTGTGTTCTGGGCATTTGGCACTTGTGTGGAAGCATTCTCTCATTGTCGTCCTGTTATTTCTGTTGATGGCACATTCCTGCATGGAAGATATAGAGGGGTTATTCTTATTGCCATGGGTGTCGACGCAAATGATAGTCTACTTCCTCTCGCATTCGCTATTGTTGAAAAAGAGGACTATCGAAACTGGTGTTGGTTTCTGCATCTTCTTTGCAAACATATTGTTAAGGGTCGTGAAGTTTGCTTGATATCTGATCGGCATAATGGCATCCTTTCCACGGTTGGAGACATTGCCAGCTGGCCACGAAATGTTATCCACAGATGGTGCATGTTGCACTTGCGAGCTAATTTTCTTAAAGCTCACAAGGGCGTTGGATTGAAAGATCTTTTTTGGCGTGCTGTTAGCATCACCCAAGATAGAAAGCTTAAATGCTATCTGAGGCAAATTCGTATCATCAACCCTGAGGCAACTAAATGGTTTGAGAACTTGGATGCTAGAAAGTGGACAATGGCTCACGATGGTGGATATAGGTACGGCATTAAGACTACTAATTTGTCTGAAGTTTTTAATGGCATTAAGACTCACTAAACCAATTAGTGCTTTAGGGGGAGATCCTAATGGCATCCCACCACCAAATGCCACGCTACAGTTCAGTGAGAGAATCGATCGAAGATACCGATACAACTTGGATAAGGCTGGGTTTCATCACGTGACAAGGTTTAACACTATGTCTGTGGGTGTTTATAGTGTGACGACCAGGGTACGTGGTGACAAAGGTGGACACATTCAAGTTGTGAGATTGCGTGATCGAACATGCACTTGTGGCAAATGGATGCAATATCATTACCCTTGTTCGCATGTGCTTGCGTGTTTCAAATCGCAAACTGTCGATGGTATGAGTTATATTCATCCTTTTTACAACCTTGCCTCGTACTACATGACGTGGAGCTGCTCTTTTCATCCAATCCATGACGAGGCCTATTGGAATGTAGATCATATTGTCCCACGTTTTTACCCTAACCCGGACATCGACGTGACCATAAGCAAGGGAGACCCAAGTCAAGGCGACTGAGAAACTTTATGGATTGGCAACTTGCAAAAAAAAAGAATCGTTGTGGGATTTGCAAGTTAGAAGGTCACACGCGAAGGAGATGTCCAACTCTTAGGCAGTAAGAGTTAATTGTTATTTTTATTATTACTTCTTAAATTAAGTGCTTTGAACTTTTAAGTATTGTTGTTTTATTTGAACTTGTAATATTATTTTATTTGAACTTGTAATATATTGAACTTGTAATATATTTAACTCTTGGTGGAGTATGACATCAAATATATTTGTAGTTGCGGAACTTAAAACGACCAAATGGGTCAACCGCTCCATTTTATAGCAAATAAAATATGAATAAAAATTGAAATAACGTTAAAATAAATAGTTAAAATTAGTGATCACATCCCGATCACATAGGATAGAAATACAAGTTCAACAGTTCAACAACACATACATTAATCAAACATTAAAATAAAGAGTTCAAATTAGTGATCACATCCCGATCACATGAAAAACCCCTTCATGGAAAATTAGATGGGATGAAATCCTTATGGAATACCTGCAACACAAATAAACTAATGTCATTTGTTGAACAATCACCCACTCACAGTCTGTACCTAACAATTTTACCTTGAATACATTGGGGAGTGTGATGTTGAGATAATGTGATTTACGTGAGGGGGAGAAAACAACAACCTAAAAATTACAAAACAACATGATTAGATGGCAATATTAATAATAGGTTCCAGCTGTTGCATTTTTAATACATCATACCTGATGAAGTATCAGAACAGAACCAACACATACTAATCATGCTAGAAAACATACAAAACTCATATGCTAACCTTCAAAGTCACCATAGCATCACCAAATTCATTTCGTGTGATGGTCTTGACAACACCAACGGCAACATTAATCCTATCAAATTCATTAGGAAATCCGCCCTTGACAGTATTAAAAGGGGTAGCAGGAATCATACCTGTGATGATGTGTCGCCATTTTTCGCGGGAAGGAATTCGATTTTTTCGCGTTTCTTTGAAAAAAACCAAAGAAAACCCGGGAAAAAGAACGGAGTCGCCACGCCATTTTTGTATTAAGGGCCAAAACTTTGAAAAAAGCCCGAGATCAGAAATTTGGGTTCGGAGGTCATGTTACACGCCGGGAAGGACGTTAGTGTGCACCCGGAATGCCTCGCAAAACGAGTCTTCCAAGCTGAAAATCATTTGTGTGTGTGTGTGTGTGTATGTGTTTTGGCCAAAATAATTTTAAACTCAGAAAAGTAAAAATTGGGATATCTTTTCAAGACTTTAAACTGATCCCATAAATTTTTGGAAGATTTTTGGATTGAGATTTGGTACTCAAAAGACCTTTTGAAGTTGAGAGTCACTTCTGCCAGAATGAAAAAGGCAGTGGACCTTTGATTTTGAAATGGATTCAAGGGTCTTAAAACTTCATAATCTGGATAAACTCAGAGAATGAAATTTGTTCCAGACACCTTAAATAAGATTTGTGCGAAGGAATTTTCCATTTTGGAGAAGATTTGATGGGTCAAAACCTTCTGGAAACCTCAGATATGAGATCTGGATTCCCAGAAGCTGATGAACTAGCCTCTGAAAGAAAATTTGAAAAGAGGAGTTTTACTCACCCAAAAAATAAAGTAAAAATATTTATGGAAATATCTGGATGTTGGCTACAAAAAGTGTTTTGTAGTCAACACCAAATTCCACATTTATCTGTGTCCAAAAAATTAGACCATGGACTGAGGTCTGAGAAAATTGCTACTGGACAGCAACTTCTCAAGAAAGAAAATATGATTTTAAGGGGGGTTTTGCATCCATGCTTGTCCCCATTTCCCTAGGTTTTGGTTAGTGATCACTTGAAATTTTAGTGGTGAATCAACTATACCAAACCATCCTTGGGGTACATTAGGACTAAGCATTTCATTTGCTTGGGAAGGGGATTTTTATCCTTTGAAAATGAGATTTGATGCTTGAAAATGGTTTTTAGGGTTTTGAAAATGAGTTTTCTTTGCAAGAAAGTAAGAGAACTTGAAAATAATTTTGATCTTTGTAGAAGATCATCCATGGAGATGGTCTTCCATGGTGATCTTCTTAGATCTAAAGCAAGAAGATGAAAGAACTACATTTTGTAGTTTGCAAATGCATGCATGGTTGGAGTTTAGGGTAAGGAGAAGGAGGGTTTACCAATCTTCCTTGTGTTCTTGAGTTTTTGGCTTGAGTGTATGAGTGTTTAAGGCTTAAATATGAGAGTGAGTGGATGAGTGTGAGTTGGGAAAGATTGGAGAGAAAATGGTGACAATTCTTGAAGAATTCTTCCCGCTTTCTCTCTATATTTCGCCAGAGGTTCGGTGCAATTGGTGTTGTGGCTTCCTATTTTTGTGACTGGAGGGCTCAATTTATAGCCCTCCTGAAGTTGCAAAGATGTCCGCGCGGATGGGAAGTGCAGCGTGCACTGTTCATTAATTGCAGCTTCAGGCTTTGGACAAGAGGAATATTTCTTTTCAAAATTCAAATTAACAGCCAGTTTTATGTTTCCAGCCATTGCTATTTTTGGTTTTCTTCCTTTGTTTTGCTTTTTGAGATTCTTTTTGAGGTTTAACCTTAAATAACAATGCCCATTTTACCCTCACTTTGTTAGAAATGTTAGGATTGTTAGGAATTGTTAGAAATGTTATAACTTTCGTTAATTTTCTAACGAAAATTCTAACAAGCTCAAATTGGAGCACTTACAATACCATCGCCATTGAGCAGTTCAAGTGCGGAGAGCCAAGGACTGCGTTCAAAATCTTTATCCTCCTTGGGATCTTCAATCTCTCTCCTCACATACTCTTGGGTCGGAATTAGAGGTTCCTGAGAGGATCCCCCCCTCTGACGATCGAGGTTTCTCTGGCGCATAGCCAACTGCACGTCACCAGCTGGACCAGGAATCAGACGCTCTGAAGAGGGTTGAGACAGATTTATTTGAGAGAGGTGAGAGGGTTGAGGGTTAGATGTTTGGCCTTCAAAATGAGGACGGGGATTAGAATGGCGTTTTGAGTCTGCGATCCATATTTGAGTTTTGTATGAAGCAGGTTGTAATGAAACCACTCCTTCCTTTTAAAGGGGAATTCAGATTTGATAAATCCGGCATTAGCAGTGCCGGATTTGAAAGTTAAAATAAATTCGGCATTGGCAGTGCCAGATTTGTCAGTGAAGATAAGATCGGCATTGGCAGTGCCGGATTTGAACGTATATTTAGTAATCCGCTTGTACTAAAAAGCCAATTTATTTCGGAAATTATTTTATTAACTCTTAATAAATAATCTTAAGAGTTTCTCGTTGTATTGTTTAATTAAAGCATTACAAAATTTAAGAAAAGTTATTACAATATTTTTTAACAAAATAATAAAATGTATGAAAAGTTTTTACTCCCTCCGTCCCAAAATTGTCATATATTAGTGGTTAAAATTCAACAAAAAAGTCAAATGGAGCAAACATTTTGAGACGGAGGGGAGGGAGTACAATATGTTTAAAAGGTAAATCAAGACAGATGGGGCGATCGCCCTCTTCCATTCGTGCGTTCACGCGAAGTTACTGGAATTTAGGAGCGATCGCTCCATTAAGAGGGGCGACCGCTCCCATATCAAAACTGAGCCAATCTTGTTATACTCCCTCCGTCCCAAAATGTTTTTCCCATTTTTGACTTTTTTGTTGAACCCGTTATTGTATAAAATGAAAAATATTATAATTACAGTGATTGCACATATACAGTGTATTATCAAAATGTCTAATACATTTTGATCAAAAGCTGGACATTTATTTTAGGATAAATAATTTCAACACTTGGTATAGTTTCTGTGATTGCAGCGATCCAAAAATAAATTTTTAACATAACACAATGTTTGCTTAAAATAAACAATGTTTTGCTGAAAACAAACATCAGCTATACCACCAGGCACACTACAAGAAGGGAAGAAATAAAATAGATTTAGCGAGTCAAACCAAAGATGAAATTAACAACGAGTTTGTTACAAACCAAAAATAAAGATGTCTTTGGGACACACCCCAATATAAAACCAAGTTTGCATGCCAACAAAGGCATGACGAATTAAAATACAAACCAAATATGAAATATTGTTTATGAGGATTCCCTCATCAAATTAAACCACAAACCAAAGCTGAAATTAACAAAGAGTTTTAAAATTCAACAAAAAGCAGTAATCTTCAATACTGTCCACCATAGCCCGACCCATCTCCCGGTGGTGGTGGCATCCGTCCTAGGATATTCTGGAGCAACCGAGTCTGCTCCTCCTGCCGATGATCATGTTGTGACATCCAAACATTTTGTTGTGCCCTCCAAGCCTGAGCCGTCTCAATCTCTACATCCACGCGGACGGATAAATGTCTAAAATCTCCCCTCAGATCGCTAATCTGACTCTCCACGGAGCCAATCTGCTCTGACAGATAATAAGCAGCCTCGGCCGGGTCTGCTCGCCACTCATCCTCCTCCTCCTCCTCCTCCTCATCATCATCATCATCATCATCATCATCATCATCATCATCATCATCATCATCATCATTATCATCTCCAGCATGATGTCTCCTAGATGACCCCTCACCCCTCTTTTCATTCTGACATTTAGTGGTGAGGGTGAATAAGTTAATATTTGGACCTCCTCTAATGTCCTTGTTAACTAACCTGGGGTTAAATCCCGATTTTGTTATCAGGGATGTGATCAACAATGGAAAATTATAGTTGGTATTGGTCATACCCTTAGCCGTGTTCCATATCTCATTACTGATTATTTTTCCAAAATCAATTGTTTTTCGTTGAACTATCATGTGCATCAGAAATGCACGTCTCCAATTAACCTCATTAAAATGAGAGGAGTGGAGGATCCTCTCACAAATAAATCTATGAATATACTTCATCCAATTATCCATGTCTCGAGACTTTACAACTACACCCTTCTTCAAATCCCTAGGGTCAATTACCCCGAAAGTCGGAGCTAGCAAATGCAAATTTTCCTTAACTTTTTTTCCTATCCTCTCCATCTCTTTGGTATACTCACACCCATCCTCCTCAATGTTGGAGGCTAACCCGTAATGTTGATTAATCGCATCCCTATCATATTTTACCTCCAGTCCCCGCACAAATGACTGTCCCGTATTCCCCCGTTGAAAAACATTAGCATAAAATTCTTTTACTAAAAGTGAAGTTTCATAGTTTAGAGTCTTACTCCCCAACTTTCCCCAATTGTATCGGGTAACATATTCATCTAAATACAAGTCATTAAAATCAAATTCCCTCTCCGGGTTGAATGGCTTGGTTTCATATAACTCAAAGAATTTTTGAGCTTCAATCCCAACAAATTTAGAAGCATCAAACGGGGGATCGGGAGGGGTTGTAGTGTTGGTGGTAGTTGTTCGTGCTTTTTTAGGAGGCATTGTAAATCAAAACCCGAAGATATAGATTGAAAGCTTACTTTGGAATTGGCCGGAATGTCGCCGGAAAGTCGCCGAAATCTTTTTCTTCAAAAACAAATGTTTGACAATCTTCAAAATGCACCTCAAACCTTGAATTTGTGCTTCAAAATGGATGATTGATTGATTTTGGGTTGAAGAAAATTGAATTTGGGGGTTGAAATTTGAAATTTGAAATTTGAGAGAAAGAGAGAGAGAAGGGGGCGGCTGGTAGGGTATTTGATTGGGAGAGGGGGAGGTTCTTTGGATATACCAGCGTTCTTGGGAAATTCGCTTAGGGAGCGATCGCACGGGGTCAAGGGAGCGATCGCCCCTTTTCTCTGTAAAAAGAGGGCGATCGCTCGTATATAGGGGTGATAGCGCACCCTATTTGGACTTTTTTATTTAAATTTGTAATTTAATAATATTTTTCATTTATATTATAGTTTTTTTTATTTAAAGAATCCGGAATTATTACTTTCGGATTGCATTGGGGGCGATCGCCCTCTTCCATTCGCGCGTTCACGCGAAGTTACTGGAATTTTGGAGCGATCGCCCTATATAAGGGAGCGATCGCTCTCTTGTCCATCCCTCTTTTCTCAAATTCCAATAAGTTATTTAATGTTTTTTGTTAGTTTTTTTTAGAATTTTCATCAGTTTTTTAACGTTTTCAGTTAGTTTCTCAGAATTTCAGTTAGTTTTTTAGAATTTTCAGTCAGTTTTTAACGTTTTCCAGTTAGTTTTTCAGAAATTTCAGTTAGTTTTCAAATTGTAATCTTTATTAAAAAAAAAAAAAAGAAATATAGAGTACAAAACTTAACAATAATAAAAAGAATAAGTATTATAGAAAATTGACCACATCCCGGTCACGTAGGATACCCGTCAAGGATAATTAGACGGGGTAAATTCATCAGGAGGATTGCGAATCCTACTCCCTCTCCTCGGTATACGACGACCACCTGATCTAGATTGTTGAGATGAGGATGATCCATCGGGACTTTCTGAAAACTGATCACGAGACAAATGGAAACTAGGCCTAAATCCCGGAATCCCGAATGCCTGCTCAGGCGTCTGAGTATAATTGCTAGAAGAAGGGAAGGAGCTCTGAGGCGATTGCGTGAAACCAAACTGATTCATCAATTCGGTAAAAGAATTACCCGGTCTGTGCGAGTGAACTCTGCGAGTGAACTCGTCGATGCATATCACCGTATTGATCCCGCATCTCTGGCTCATCCTGCAGCTGGTATCCGCCACGCCTACGAACCCGATTCTCCCTCTGTGGCTCCTCTTCAACATTATGATCAACCGTTGGAGGGAGAGCTTGGGCTTGCAGTCGTTCCTGCTCCCTAATATGTGTCAGTGTGTTACTGACACATTGTTGAGTGTAATTCGCCAGGTCTTCCAAGGATGTGGCATTCTGGCTGTATATGTACATTCCTTGGAGACTTTGAATCTGTTCAAAACAATGAACTAAAATTAATTAATACGGAAAAATGGTATTGTTTTTTGTAAAATCATTGTATGTAATATATAACTTACCACACCCTCATAACCAGTTGAACGTGGCCTGAACCCTAGTCCCTCCACATTAGACGAATTGTGGATGAGCGATCGAGTAATACGCCTATACCATCTCAAATAGGGGTGATGGTAACTCATATCCACTTCACCAAACTCTCCATCAACGACATTAAACTCCCGTTCATTCCACTTTGCTATGTGCTGACCATGTTCTTGCATCCAGCTAACGCGACCGACCTTGCCGACTAATCCGATGCAAGTCCAACCTGGTGTCGCGGTCATCGTGCACACCTTGAACCATCCCAAACTGTCGCATTACGCGATCTGGAAAGTGCCATTCAACCCTCTCAAAGCAGATGAGGGGCACCTTCGCCCTCCATATAGCTTGGCCCTGAAGGCAGATATTCGGAACTGGCACACCGTTGTATGGCTGCCACACAACCTGATCCTTGTCTAAATATGACAACTGGTCTCGATAGCCTTGCAGGTTATGGGCAGTCACAGAAGTATACGACAATGGACCCTTCCACCTACATATGAAACAATTGACATAAAAAATAATGAGTAAAAAAGCGATATATTACAAAACAGATCATTTACAAAATGAAGTAATTGAAATATACCTGTAACCCACTGGTTGCAATCCATTAAGTGTTATTTCTGTATGTCTCCTAGGTTGTGTACACAACAACCTCTCCCATGCCCAAAGCTATAAAAAAATTATCATTACGTACAAAACAGATTAAGTCCACTAGCATAATGTAATCATATATAATTGACATACCTGTACAATGGTTAAGAAGCCGCCACACCCTTTCGAATCGTGCTGAGATGCTACACACATCTCCCTATACAAGAAGGTCAACGCTTCACTACCCCAACTGTACTGACCAATATTATTTATTTCCCTAAGAAGTGCGAGGTACATCAACTTCACTAGGTTATCAGACGAGACGGGCATAATGTATGACCCCAATAATAAGAAAATGTAGGCTCGAGTATATGTCTCAATCATATGCTCGGACGCATTATGGGAAGTCCGTTCAAAATGAGGGAAGTGTCCTAGAACCCATCTCATTGATATCATTCCACCTCTTTTGATGTCTGCAGTTGAGGGTGCAACCCCAAATAACTCCTCAACAATCTCAACCCATGCCCCCGCACTCCTACTAGTTTCTGAACTAGTCACCGCCATTCCGTCTACAGGAAGACCACACAACATGTCAATATCCTCTAAGGTGATGGTCATCTCCCCTACAGGTAAGTGAAAAGTGTGGGTCTCTGAACGCCATCTTTCAATCAAAGCCTCAATCAAATGTCAATCATATTGTAAATGACATGATAAATACACTCCATAAAATCCAGTATTTATAAGCTTATCTTCTATCCTCCAATCAACTCTAGCTGGAAGTACTGGACCACGCCTAGGTCTTAAATTGGTTAACTGTTGTCCCTCCCAAATATATTTAGATCTATGTGTATCCTGAGAAGTCAATACATGTGGATCGATTGGCCCAGGATCAATAAATTGTTGTTGTTCATGTTGATTCATCTGAAATACAAAAATTTAATAGTAATTAAATTTAAATGAGACTTAAAGTTTTGCTACATTTAAATAGAAAAATTGCAACATGTTTGTCAAAGTAATTTTAACAAACACTTTATTTTAAACCTAACTTAAGAAAATCCTAACTAGGCAAAAATTAAATTACAATTGTTTAATTCATTGACAATCAAAAATTAAGTACATAAATCACAATAGTTTTAACAACAAATTATATAAAAATGCACAAATAAAAATTCTTAAAAAATTTAATATAGCTAAAATTAACAACTCAAAACAAATTAAAAAAAAGAAATATAACTAACCATTCTTAAGTATCAAACTAACACTTTCTCTCACAACTCTTTAAACTTCTTCTCTTCTCCTTCTCCTTCTCCTTAATTCTTTCTTTCTCTATCTCACTGCACTTGCACTATCCTTCTTCTTCCCTTTCTTTCCTGTGTTTCAATCTGAAAAATGGTAGGTGGGGTAATTCAAAATTTGAATCCGGAAATGGCATCCCCGAATTCAAATTAAAGCAAATCCGGAATTTGCATTTCCGGATTTGAAGATACGCCACTAAGGAGCGATCGCCCCATAAGACGCGCGATCGCCCTCTCCTTTTTTTCAGAATATATTAATTTGCTTTATTACTTTTTTGAAAAAATAAAATAAAAATAGAATTCGGAATTGGTAACGCCAGAGTACACTAGGTGCGATCGCTCTATTTCAGGGCGCGATCGCCCCCTATTTACGGAAATATTATTTTGGGAAATTCAATTTTGGAAAAAAAAAAAAATCAATTCCGGAATTGGTAATTCCGAAATTCATAATCCGGAATTACCAATTTCGGATTTCAAGTCAAAAGTGCTAGTTTGGTACTTAAGTTTTTGAAAATGTTATTTTGGTATATAAATTTTTAAAAAGCTATATTTTAAAAAAAAAATCTTTATAAAATTCAATGTAGATATTCACCCAATGTTGATCTTTTATTTTAATAGTAACGCCCCGTGCATCGCACGGGAGTAAGTGAGATGGGGTAATATGGTTATTGTGTTTATTTTAGTTCGATATATCAAACATTTTATTTACTTTTTTTCCTTTTTTTTTCTTAATATTTGAAGCATAGTAAATAAAGTATTAATAAATTTGAAAAAGAATGATATTAATCTTTATTAGATAACTGTACTATCCTTTTGGTATGAACAAATCTTTTGTTTTTATTTAAAAAATTATCTTTATCAAAACGAAATAAAATATCACCTTTTTTTAACTAGATTTTCAATCTTCACCGTTTTCTACTAATTTCAATAACTTGGAGTATTTCGTATGTGCTAAACATGTTTGTGTGTTTTATTTACTTTTTTAAATGAGAAAATACTACAGAATTGTGTATAGATATGTATATTTCTTATGATTTTTGTTTTATTCCTATTTTATTGTTCTCTAATTTTTATGTACTGACAATGTAATTTTTAAGGAAGTATTTCATAATGTATAAACGAATTGATTTATTTTTCTTAGTTCAATTTTTGTCTTTTAAATATATAGCAATGCCCCGTGCATCGCACGGGAGTCAATCTAGTTTATGAAAAAACTAGAGCCCAAATTTTTACTTTTTATCTATACATATTATATGAAACCATGATTTAAACACAAAGAGCTTGTTTGGTAGGCCGATAGGATTAGCATGTATTAATAGGGAGGAGGTTATTAATCCAGAGATTAATAATACCACCCCTTTTTTTAGGATAAATAAAAAGGGAATAAGAGATGTTCAGATGCTTATTTGGAGTGTACTTTGAATAATTACTACAGTTACATTTAATTTATCAAACATATTTTTATTGAACTAATAATCCTATCCGATCATTTATCGACCTACCAAACGGCCCCAAAGAGAATTGTTACTCAATTGGTTAAGCTTGTTGGCCTAACGTCCTTCAGGCGCATGTCACCCGGATTCGAGCCCCCATGTTACCCTCTCAGGCCCTCATTGCTTTGAATTACTTGTATTTATCACTATAACATTAGTTGTTGTCTTATTTATTTATTTTTTTATTTTATTTTTATTTTTTTATTTTTTTGGCAACTATTTCAAACAATTTAAATATCAAACCCAATTGTCCAAATCCCGACTCACTAGTTTTATCACTACAATGTTACCGCACTCTCTCACATATAAAACCTCTCCCTCCTCTCTCTCTTCTCTCATTCACACCTCAACTAATACACACACGTACTAAAATGCTCCGTCTCATGATTTTAATTTTAATTTTTAATTTAATTTTAATTTTCTTTATAATTTTTTTTAAAATATTTTTTTCTATTCTTAAACCCTAGGTATATGAGCAAGCTGATTAATAAAATATGAATTTTTTTTTTACTTTTTAAGAAAAGCAAAAAATAATATATAAAAATAATAATCTTATACCAAAGATATAAGAGTAACTATAGCCTTATACATTAGATATATGAGCGAACTGGTTAATAAGATATGAATTATTTAAAGAAAATGTGAAAAATTGTGAAAAAATAACACTTACTCCCTCCGTCCCACTTCAAGTGTCACTTTTTACCCAAAATGGCGTCCCGTTTGAAGCGTCACCTTTCTTAAAAAGGAAATGTTTTATTAATATTCTATTATCCCATCCACTATTCCCTCCACTAATTCTCTCTCCTCTACACTCACAACACTTTTTAAATTCACTATTTCCTCCACTAATTCTCTCTCCTATTTTCAAATTACACTCACAACATTTTTTCTTTTCCCTTTTTTTCTTAATTTGCGTGCCACCCCTAAAAGAGTGACACTCTTGATGGAACGGAGGGAATACACCTAAAGTATAAAAGTAATTCTATTCTTATATAGTACATTAGATGTACGAGCACACCGGTAATAACGTAAATTTATATGAATTTTTGACAATTCCACAAGTACTTATAAATTTTTGGTCGGACCGGAAACCCTAAGCCCCAAACCTTTTACCCGTCCACTTAAATTTATATTTTTTTTATCTAAAAAAACTTTGTGCCAAACCTTTTATGTTTGTCCGTTTCAAAATAATTTTCTGTATCCAAATAAAGAAACAGATTTGGTGCAAGTTTACTATTATAAAAGCAATTTACAAACAAATAAAAAACTCAACTCAAAAAAATATTAAGAAGTAGAATGCAACGCAACGTTTTATTTTATTGTGAGACAGGGGAATAGCTTAATAAACACTCCAAATAATCATCTTTTAATTAGATCTCACTTACATTTATATTATTATATGGTAAAACATTAAGAGTGTTTATCTTAGAGATGTCAGTGGTTCGATTTAAATCGCGGTTCGGGATTGAATCAAATCAAATCACGTAATTTAGTTCGGTTTTTTAGCAATAGTGATTTGGTTCGGTTCAAAAAATTGTCAAATCGTATGGTTCGATTTGGTCTGCGGTCTGAACCCCCAAACTACGGTTCGAAACCGCGAGACCGAACCACCAAACTGAATTGTTAACCAAACCATCAAATCGTTCAATATTAACCTTATATATTCATATCTTTCATCTCCACCTCACAGTTACATTTGAAAACCCCTAATTCTATTAATGGGATTAGCCCATAGCCTTTTTTTTTTTTTGTTAATCTTGCTGTAATAATGTTAATTCACTTTTTAGCATATAGCATTACAATTACTCAAATGACATCTTGTTATCATAAATATTAAAGCACAATTTCATTTAAATTTTGAATCTATTCTGTATATTATGTCTGAAAAATTCAAACAAACATGATAATGAATTATGTAGTCTGAAACCATGTTCTAATTAATGGTGTAAGTCATGTTCTATTTCATGGTTTGAACCGTGGTTTGAGTGGTTTAACCGTGGTTCGAACCGTAAAATTAAACCGCGGTTCGAATCAAACCGAACTAAATTATGGCGGTTTTGATTCGGTTTGAATTTTTTCATGATTCAGTTTGAAATTTTTTCAAACCGATAACTAGTGATTCGGTCCGTAAATTGACCTAAATCGAATCAAACTGAACCATTTCCACCCCTAGTTTGTCTCCACATCATTTAATTGTGCTTTTGCAACTTGAGCATGTTTTGGGAGAAACTAGTTTCTCCATAAATTATAAAAAGTCCACTTTTTTTCTACTTGCAAGTAGTTAGTGAATATTTAGGAACAGTTTATAAAACAGAACTTTCTATAACTTAAGGAGAAACTAGTTTCCCCAAAATCTTGTGTTGCAACTTTATGTAAAATGGGTTCTAAATTTGCAGTAGGTTTTTTTTTTTTTTTTTTTTTTTTCATTTATATTTATAGTTTTCTCAATTGAGTTCCTCAAAAGGAATAAAAATCATCAATAATGTTAGGAACTAAACTAGTACATCTATCTAATCTCTCCATATTTACACCTATTCAGAATTTCATTCTCTTGATCTTACTGTGATCCAACTACTTGGAACTGACCAATCTGGTTTAACATCGCTGGTCAACTCCGACAACCGAATTGCCGGAGCTTTAACCATCGACCATGACTGCTCAAACTCCGGTGAGTAATCCGGTGCAATTTCACTTGACAATTCCCAATCAGGAAAATCGAAATGACACTTTGGAGATGATGAAGGAACTTGATCATCGTCTTTCAATGGAACAGTGTTTTCATGATCATCATCATGCCCGGAAACGAACGGGTGATTTAATAGCATCTGAGCTGTCCATCTTTCTCTCGGATTCTTGTAAAAACACTTTCCGAGAAAATCTTTTCCCTCGTCTGACAATTTCCCGGGAATCTCCGGAATTTCCTCCTCAGAACCAATTCTCATCAAAAGCGCGCCAATAGACTCGCAACATCTCCACACCGGCGCACCGGTCATCATCTCCGCCACCAAACACCCGAGTGCCCATATATCCGCCGCCGATTCCTGCTCCCCACGGAGGACAGTTTCCGGCGACATATACAAAGGTGTACCCCTTATATCACACATTAACCCTTCTACTTCACTGCCCGCCTTTTTTGCTAAACCAAAATCGGCAATTTTGACGACGCCGTCTTTGCAAACAAGAATATTTTGAAGCTTAAGGTCGCAGTGAACAAACCCAGTTTTATGAATAGACAAAAGCCCTTTAAGAATAGACTTTGTGTAGCGTCTTACGTCAAATTCCGGCAGCCCACAACCACCGGAATTCTTAACCTTCTCTGCTAAAGCACCGCCGGGAGCGTACTCTAACAAAACATTGTACAACTTCTCGCCATTTTCAAGACTGAAACTGTCGCCATAAAAATCAATTACTTCCGGGCAATCGCTGAGCTCTTCCAAAATCAATTTCTCGTTCTTGAGTGAAGCAGAGTGAGAAGTTCCGCAAGACTTGATCGCCATCAATGGCGGAAATTGAGATTTCTGGCTGATGGGTATTGCTAAACTGACAGTTGCAAAGCTACCATGACCGATTTTATCACCGCGAACCCACTCCATGGTTGCGATTTACTCTTACAATTTTTTTTTTTTTATTTTGAAAATCTCTCTTCAAAATAAAAACAGGGGTAGAAGCCTTTTATATAGGGAAAGGTCAAAGACTCAAGGTTGTAATACACTATTGATATTTTACTTTTATTTTTAAATAAAATAATAAAGAGGCACGTGATAATTAAGGTTAATTCCCGGGAAAATGGCTGCAAAATGGGGCTATGAACGGCTTACGTTTTTTTCTCTTAAAAAGGTCTAAGTTTGAAGTTTCATCCTAAATAAATTAATTGGTGTTAAGAGAAGTTGTTCAGGATTTTTATATGTTAAAGACAAGGTTTGTCAATTTTTTATGTGGGATAATATCTCTAACACTTTCCCCCTCACGTGTAGTCGAACTTTACTAATGACTTACAATGTGGACTTATTAATCAGGTGAAGCGTTGTTGTAGGAAAAAAATTGTTGGTGCAATTCGAAATCCCCAAAATTGCGTGCACCAATTAGGAAACGTGGTTGATAGATACGGAGTATAATGGATACTCTCCCACGCTAAGTAGGATTTGGCGGGAGTCATTTAGTGGATGGAAAATGACTAAAATACCCTTATTAAGGAATTAATTGTAATTAATTAGACAGACATGGTACTAGGATGATGTAAGCAGTTGGATACAATGAACTAAAAAAGTGAAGTTAATAAACTGTTTCTAAAGTGATCAATTGTTAATTAATGAGTTTTAAGATTAATTTGGTGAGGAAAACTTGATTAATTGACAAGGCGGATCTAGTAGGTAATTGACGTGGGCTGAATTTTGAAAAAAAAAATAAAATTTTTATATATGTCACTGACTATATGTAACTTTTTTAAAAATATACTCCCTCCGTCCCACGTTAGTTGAGACTAATTTTTTGGGCACACCAATTAAGAAAAATGAATAAGATAATGAAAATGTGTGATAGAAAATGAAGAGAGAGAATGAGTGGAGTTAATAGTAGGTTGGTTGAATAAATTGTATGGTGAAAAATGAAGAGAAAGAATGAGTGGGTGGGATAGTGTGAATATAAAATATTAAAAATTTTGCCATTTTGGGCAGTCTCAACTAATGTGGGACGGCCCAAAAGAGAAAGAAGTCTCAACTAACGTGGGACGAAGGAAGTATATATGAAATTATTTTTCGCTGTTATTATTGTTTACAATATTTTTTAAATATTATGTTTACACGATTTCAAAATCCTGAATCTGTCACTGTTAATTGATACAATGAATTAGGATAAGTTTAGTTCAGTGTCACAAGTTGGTTTACTATCCTATCCTAGGATGAGGTCAAAAGGGGTCTATTAGGAGTTGGGAAATGTCACTTGTTCTTTCCAATCTCCTTGGGGTGTCATAGATAAGGATTAAAATTAGGATATCTATTAGTATGTCAAATTGAGATTCTTTTTTAAAGTTAAAACATGTTTATCTAATTTCCTAAGTAGGAAGTGTTTTACTTTACTTCTCCAAAAGGAAAGGGTTGTGAATCAACCTTGGGAGAAGAATAAAAGGCAAAATAAGAGGATCGGATCGGGGTTGGGGACTGCATTGAACGATTTTTAAGTTGTTCACATTGCTCTCCTCTCATTATATATTGTCGAGATTGATTTGATAAATTATGAGTTTCATCATACTTAAAATCATCGTTTTCATCAATTGCAAAAGTAAGTTAATGTGACAGATTTTTTACCATTCACAACAACAAATGTTCGAATTCGAAGCTAGCAATTCCAAATCCAAAATAAGATAACCTAAACAAAGACTTCGGTATTGCTTTAAAAAGAAATAAAGGCAGTCCAAAAAGATCAAGATTGTATAGTAAAGTAATACGTACTCATTTATAATAATAACAATAATAATAATAATAATAATAATAATTTTGCATTGGTATAATCTAGATATAGTCACATTCTATGTAAAAGAAATTAAATTATAATGTCATTTCAATTCACTAAGACTAAAAGATGCTAAATATTGCCAATGCCAGTTTTAGTGATTAAAGCTAGATATATTAGTATAGTTGTATAGGGATTTTATGGGGATTGAGTTATCTTTGTTTAGGATTCTCTCAGTGTATATAAACGCAAGAATGAATAATATTCTGTTACGAAAAATATTCTTTTATGTTCATGTAAAAATTAGTTTTTTCTTTAAGATTAATGAAAAAGGGGAAATTGCCCGCCCCTTGTTGAAGGAAGACGGCGCATGAAAGCAAAAAGGGGCAAATACTGAGAGCCCCAAAAACAAAGGCGACGGTGCACATACTGTTTTAGTCAACATCGAAAAGCCATCCGTCCCACAAAAGAATTGAATTGAATTGAAGATATATTAGTTAATAAATAAATCAATCAAACTCCACATGTGAGGGAGGAGAGGAAAGGAAAGACGATCGTTGAATGTTGTTCAAGTGGTTTGTGAATGCGATTCATTTGCTTGTCTATTTCATCATCCGATTTTCCACTTGCAAGCAACGATCCTATATTTACGTCTACCAATCCGGTTGGACCCCACCAATATATTCTCTATTCTTTTGGTTGATCGTCAATATAGATATTTGTTGTTGTTACTTTAGTTTTGGTCGCCGCCCAAATGAGCAGTCCAAATGTGATCCAGTTAATTTTTTTTTTTTCAAACATGTTTAGATATTTTGAGTTAGAATTTGACTTGATCTCACTCACTCTTGTTCTCTTCCTCTCCCTATGGTGAAACTACTGAGTTTGATGACGTCACAATCCGGGGTGACAAATGTTGCAGTGAACGAGTCGCACCTCGGACAAGATCTGCAAAACAGGATCGATAGGGGTGCGGGAGTTGACCGCTATAACCCTCGGGCGTAAGGATCAGCTTCTGTATACGAGAGATATGGAGAGAGTATTGTAGAGAGAGAGAGAGAGTTCTGAGATTACCTCTAACCTTTGAGGAGGTTATAGTATACTCCCTCTGTTTCGTTTATAGGTTCATCATTTTGAGCATGACACGTAAATTAAGAAAAAAGGTAAGTGAAGAAAGTGTTGTGAGTGTAAAAGTAAAATAAGAGAGAGTGAGTGGAGTGAATAGTAAATTTGAAAAGTGTTGTGAGTATAAAAGTGAAATAGGAGAGAGAATGAGTGGGTGAAATAGTAAAGATTCTTTGTCATTTTAAGAAAGGTGAAGCTTTTAACGGGACACTCGTTTTGGTAAAAAGTGAAGCTATCAATGAGACGGAGAGAGTATATAGGATGAGAGAGTGCATATGTGGCATTTTATGGGGGCCCATCGTATATATGTGATATATATAACTGTATGAGACTATGTATATGTGTATGTATAAATATATAACGAAAGTCAGGGTTCATCAGAGTTCCTCCTATTTCGCGGTTGATTTGAATGATATGATCGGTCAGCTTCATATCCTATCTGTTCTTCTTCATATCTCTTCTTCCTTCGACCTATTTAACCCTGAAAGATTTAAGATTTTAGATAATATTGACTTTTCTAATTTGAATACAATTGTTAAGTTTGGTAAGTGAATTTTATATTTTTTTAAATAAAGATTTATATTCCTATTTGGAAAAGGATACTCCCTCCGTCCCACCCGAATTTGGACAAAGTTACTTTACACGGAGATTAAGAAATAACAATAAGATAATAAAAATGTGTGGTAGAAAATGAAGAGAGAGAATGAGTGGAGTTAATAGTGGTTGGTTGAATAAATTGTATGGTGGAGAATGAGTGGAGTTAATGAGTGGGTGGGGTATGCCCTTTTTTTATTATTATAAACTTTCCTTTTTGGGTTGTCCAAATTCGGATGGGACGCCCAAAAAGGAAATTTGTCCAAATTCGGGTGGGACGGAGGGAGTATAGTTAAATATGTACATACTTTCATTTATGTAAATATATTTAGGCTGAACTAATATTCTAACAAATCTCTTTCCTTATAAGTCTCAATCTTATGTTTCCTTTTAAGAGCTGAAATGCACCAAATAAGGAATAGTTTGACTGATTGAAAAACTTCTCAAAGGTACATATATAATAACAAATCTCTTTCCTTGTAATTTACTAAATCATGAAAAATGAAAAATTATTGAAATTTAGGGGTGTCCAATGCAATTTTTAAAGAAGATTGTTACTTTTTCATCAGTTTTGTTAACATTTGTTAACCGTAATCCCTCATTTTTAACTGTCGTCCAAAAGTTTCTTGTATTGCAATTTTGTGTGAATATAATGTACTAAATTGCAACTTTTGGTACTATACAACCCAAATTGCAATTCTTGGTAAACTTAGTGGTAGTATGGTGCAATTTGTCCTTTAATTATTTGTATGGTGCAATTTGTCCTTTAATTATTTCACATATTAACTTTTTTCATTTCATGATTTGTTATTAATTTGATTTTGTGTGATTCTATTTTTAGCTATAAAAGATGTAATTTATAAATTATCAGATTAACTTATTACTATTATTGGAAATTTTAATTTTTTGATTGAAAAAAATTTCTAATAACTAAATTATAAAAGGTGAATTGAGTATACTTCAACTATAAGAGTTATTTTATGTTAATTATTAGATTAATTTGTGGCTATTATTCAAAGTAAAAATAGTTAAACATAAAAAATTAAAAATCTTAAACGGAGAACGTCATATTAAGAAAAAAAAAAAAAAAAAAGGGCCATGGATTGGGAAAGAGAAGAGAAATAAGGGGATATTGCCCCTCCGTTGGGGAAGGATGACGGCGCATGAGAGCAAAAAAAAAAAAAAAAAGCCAAATACGTGCCTTGCCCCACCTCCTCGATGCATTTCTAGTTGATTAGTTAAATATACAACGTAAATAAGGCTCCGTTTGTTTCGTGTAAAACATTTTTTGGAAAATATTTTTATGTAAAATGTTTTCATGTAAAAAGGTTTCTTTGTAAAATGTTTTCATGTAAAAAGGTTTCCTTGTAAAATGTTTTTTTGTAAAATATCATGGTCTTGTTTTCAATTGTTTGGTAAATTTGACGAAAATATTTTCCGGAAAACATTTTCCGAAAATGTCACTTTTTTTTTATTAATTTAAATCAACTTTGAATGATAAATTTAATTAATTTATAATACTAAATTTAAATTATACTAATAAAAATTTAAATCAACTTTGACGAAAATGTTTTTGTATTATTATTTAAATTATACTGAACAACTTAACTTTTTTTATTATTATTATTTTTTATTTTATTATTATTATTATTATTATTATTATTTTATTATTTTTATTTTTTTATTTTTTTATTATTATTATAATTATTATTATTTTTTTATTTTTTTATTATTTTTTATTATTATTACTTTATTATTTTATTATTTTTTATTTTATTATTATTATTATTTTATTATTATTATTTTATTATTATTATTTTATTATTATTATTTTATTATTATTATTATTATTTTATTATTTTTTATTATTATTATTATTATTATTATTATTATTATTATTATTTTATTATTATTATTTTATTATTTTTTATTTTATTATTTTTATTTTTATTATTATTATTATTATTATTATTATTATTTTATTATTATTATTATTTTATTAGGGCGAACGGAAGAGTTGTAAAACGATTTACGAATTTGAAATCGGTAAATCATTTTACAAAGAAAACCCCTTTTTTTACATTGACGGAAAATGTTTTACATTTGAAAACATTTTACAAGTTGTTACCAAACACCCGAAAACAAGAAAAACATTTTTTGGAAAACATTTTACTTGAAACAAACACCCAAAAACAAGGAAAACATTTTCCGAAAAATGTTTTACACGAAACAAACGGAGCCTAAGTATACATGCCGGCTTAGACATGAAATATTAGGTTCTTTTGTACAGGGTCTCAAATTTTGAAGGACCCCAATTTTATCTATGTCCATTAAATATGTATATATAACAGATTAATGTATTAATTTTTTAAAGGGCAAATTGCAATTTAGGGCCTGAAGTCGAGGGGTGTTCTCCAAACGGGATCTCATATTCTCATTTCGCACAGAATCTCTGTACTTATTGAGACAGATATATGATAGAAAAATAAGATATAAATTAACAAATTTGTTTTATGCCACTCCAACTCCTCCCGACTACCTCCGCGAGCTCAACCACTCCCACTTAGTTATTTATCAAACCACTCCCACCTAGTTATCTAGCAAATATCTTAGTGTTAATAAAAAAAAAAGAGTTTTACCAAAATACTTAAACTTGTAAATCTAATTCAGTTTAGTTTCAATCACCATCCTTAATTTATTAATTACTCCCTTCGTCCCTAAAAGTTTGTCATATTTGACTTTTTCATTAAACTTTGACCACAAATTTATGAGAGATTAATCATGTTCATGAAATTCTAAAAGTTGTTGTTGATAATATTATTAATGGTGAATCAATAGGAATTTTTAGAATTTCATGAACATAATTAAATTGTCATATATTTGTGGTCAAAGTTCAACTAAAAAGTCAAATGGGACAAACATTTAGAAACGGAGGGAGTACTAATTTGTCTTCTGGATTGGATTCTGTATTCATATTAGTAATTTCGTAATCTCATTTCTTTATGCATATTATTCCCAGGTGTTAATGATAAGCACCTTGTTCATCCCTTTACCGGCCAAGAAAATATAGGAAAAACACCTAATTGGGCCAATAGTATCTTGGTTGGGTGGCTTCTCATAGGGGAGGTCATCGGGTTCGATTCTCCTAAGGGGAATCCTTGTGAATTAATTTCTTCATTGGGTTTCAGGGTTCTTAGAGCCCCCCGGCACATCCATTCAGTTAAGGAAGCGGCATTGCTGGGCTTGCAACCTCAGTGTGGGGAGTTCAACTACCGCGTTGTAGGAGGGCTCCCTTGGGGCCAGGAGTATAAGGGGTGCTGTCACCCTGGCTGATTTGGGCATATCCTCGATTTACCTCCGCTAGGACACTGTGGGGCCGGTAGCTAGTGGTCCAGGACTAACTCGACGAAACTGAAAAACCTGGATATCAAAAAAAAATAAAAAATAAAAAATAGGAAAAACAAAAGGCTCTCCTCTAACTTCACTAACTCTAGCAGTACAAACAGTATAATAGAACTGCCCTGAATCCCAAGCTCTAGTTTGATGAAAAACTTGTGACGAAAACAAACTATCATACTCTTGCCGTACCAAAATAAATAGAAAATAAATAAGTAGGGATGTTAGAGATATTATATCACGTTGCGAATTGACAAACCTTACCTATAATATATCCCTCCGTCTTATTTGAAGCTTCATCTTTTGCTTTGCCAAAATGGGTGTTCCGTTAAAAGCTTCACCTTTTCTAAAATGGCAAAAAATCTTTACTATTCCACTCACTAATACTCTCCTACATTACTTTTATACTCACAACACCAATAAATTTACTATTCCTTTCATTCTCTCTCCTATTTTTACTTTTATACTCACAACACTTTCTTCACTAACTTTTTTTCTTAATTTGCGTGTCATGCTCAAATGGGTGAAGTTATAAATAGGACGGAGGGAGTAAAGATACTGGGCCACTCACTTTGACATCAATTATTTTTAAGGCAAAACCTCGTACTGATGAGCCCGGATCTACTGGACCGGGCCCGCGCTCGGTCTAGTCCAAGGAACCAGTGACGTGGCAGTTCCTAGACCGCTGGAGGGAAGACCGCGGACAAATAGGCCCTTGTGGTCAAGACCGTGTCCCTCCTCGCATCGTCCCCATCGAGGACCATTGGGACCCTGCTCGCTGGATCCGTGCCCGCATGAGTCATGCCCGCATCAACCGTGCTCGCGTCATATATCTTTGACCGCGGACACAACGTTGACCGCGGGCACATGCTGCTTCCCGGTTAATGTCAAGCCTTACTGAGCAAGTTAGCTTACTGGCTCTGACAGGCCACTGCCGGCTCCCCATCACGCATTCAATGCGGCCTGGCCCGGCGCCTACTATTCCATTTAATGCACTAAGCCGGCTACACGGCTCATGTCACTTTCACCATGTCCCCCGGGATACCAATGTTCCCTCCCCGACAGACCAATTAGGCTGCGGACACGTGTAGCCGGTCAAATACCAAAGTGCCCCTGAGGCCGATCTCATTGCTTACCTCAACAAGCACTATCGTATTGCCTATAAATAGAAGGTCTTTACCCCTTGGGCAAGATAAGTTCCATATACAATTGAGTAAGCTCTATTACTCTCTAAACCTAAACACACACACACTCCAAAGGTATTCAAAGCCTTATTACTCAAGATTCTTACTCACACCCGAGGGCCCGAGTTGGAGTAACATCCAACTTTGACCTTAACGGTGCTTGTTTGTTTGTGGTTGCGTGATCTAGGTACATCAAACCAATAAATATATCCTAGCCGATATCCTTGAACCGCTCGACCCCGAAAGCCGGCGTCATCCGTCATCATTCGCTCGCCCGTAGTTCTCTTCCTCAATGCCTTTGCCGGAGCAGGTGTGCCCGCTAGACCAAAGACAGATCTTGTCCGTGTCAAGGTGCACCAAACGAGCCTACAAAAGATTATATATCCCGGTTCAGAAGGTGAGCGAGGAGATTGTGGACCTGGACGAAGGAGATATCGGACTATGTTTTGAGGGCGGCCTCGGTTCCTCCTTCCTCAAAATGAATTTTGCCTCCAAAGAAACCTAAATCAAATGGAGGAAATGTATGAAAGGGCCTCGGCCATCGCTCCGCCGAAGAGCCTAGCCAAGTGCCCGCTCCCCGAGCTTCGCGAAAGAAAGGATAAGCCAAGTCCGGGAGACCACCCCTGAGCCTCGCCACACCAATAATCGGGGCAAAAACAGAGGCCGGGATCGAAAAGCTCAAAAAGGCCATGGCCGAAACAGTTTACGTAGCTCGCCGACCCAAGGGTGGTGATCATGAGAGCCTCGAGACTTTCCCTGCTCCTCCCCCATGCTTCGAAAGCCAAATGAGCGGAGTAGACTTAAGTTACGTGAGTATCACAACGACCACGGGCACGGAGCGAGGGCTGTTTCACTGAAGCGAGTAATCCAATGAGAAAATCAATAACGGGAGCTAACCAAGTGGGTTAAGGGAAACAATATCGCCCCCGATAACAATGATCGGCGGCGGGCACGACACACGCGGGGACCAGAGAGAAATGAAAGAGATAATTATGATGACGATTTTGGGGACTATGACATTAACTTCATTGGGGAGGAACCTCCCTCAAATAAGCAGCTGTCCCTCCAAATTCGGACATTAGAGAAGGTTTTCTCCATCCCCGCCACAGCTCAGGAGGAAGAGCAAGAAATTGGGTTCAAAAGGAGTGAACTTGCCTCCACCCTTTTTCATTCCACACGGCCGCTCACCCTCGGGATGAGAATCAACCGGCAAACATAGGCCGAGTGTTGATAGATCTTTGGAGCGCCGCGACATACTCTACTACCATACTTTGGTTGGAATGAGAATGACAGAAGCACATCTCACTCCATATGCGGGCATGCTCGAAGGCTTCACCAACCACGCTGTAAGGGTAAAGGGGACGATTGTGTTTGACGTAGCTATTGGGGAAAAACCCATGCAGAAGACGGCCAAGATAACTTTCATGGTGGTCGATCTTCCTTCCCAATACAATGCCATTCTCGGCGTAACTGCTCAGGCCGAATTGGGAATAGTTGCGTCCGTCCCCCACCAAAGGGTGAAATTTAACACCCCGAGCGGGGTTGCTACCATCAAGAACCGGCCGGGAGATTCCTCCGAGCCGGAGGAAAAAGGAAAGAAACAGAAAGGCCAGACCTCCTGCCCGCAGATAGAGGGCGAGGACAAAATGATAGAGGGAAAAGGCGAGGACAAGTCAAAAAAGGGGAAAGCTCTTGCACTCCCGCCGCCGCCCGTACCGATCGGCATGCTTTCTTTCCATTCCACGAAGGTGGAGCTCAAGATGAGCAGAAAATCGAAGCAGGTGGCTGCTCCTGTTGAGGGAGGTTATATTGATCGAGGAATAGAGGGGGAAATTGACCGTGATATCATATATTCAATGGCAACACTGACCGAAGCTCAGGTCAACCCCCCAACTATTGTCATTGACTCCCTGCACAATCGTGAAATCAGCGACCTTCAACCTAACGACGAGCTCGAGGAGGTGGTAATCAATCCCCACTTCCCCGAGCAAACAGTTAAGGTTGGGCTGGAAATTCACAGCGAGGAGAGAAGGATACTTATTGAGTTCCTTAGAGCAAATTGCGATGTGTTCGCTTGGAGGGTGGAAGATATGCAAGGCATCAGCGAGGACGTGATCCTCCAAAAAATCAACGATGACCCATCCTTCAAAAATATTCACCAGAAATCCAGATATTTCTCCCCGGAGAAAGAGATTGCCATCAAGGAAGAGGTGGAAAAATTGCTAAAAGCGGGGATAATAAAGGAGATCTCCTACCCCAAATGGCTGGCCAATGTGGTCATGGTTAAGAAATCCAATGGTAAATGGAGGATGTGCGTTGATTTCACCGATCTCAACAAGGCATGCCCCAAGGATTGTTTCCCTCTTCCTCGCATAGACAGATTGGTGGATTCTATAGCCGGACACAGAGTTCTAAGCTTCATTGATGCATACTCCGGCTACCATCAAATCCAGATGGCTCCTGAAGATGTCCGCTCTGTAGCTTTCATTCTTTGCGGGCAAGACATCTTGCTACACTATGATGCCGCTTTGGGGCTGAAAAATGCGAGGAGCCACGTATCGGCGCATGGTCAATCTGGTCTTTAAAAACCAACTAGGCGAGAAATACGGGAGGCCTACATTGACGACATGGTCATAAAAACTAAGGAAAACTCCCACGAGCTCGATGTGGAGGAAACCTTCAAAAACTTGCGCCACAACAACATGAAGCTAAACCCCCTTAAGTGCGCTTTTGGGGTCAAGGCGGGCAAGTTCCTCGGATTCATGGTCAACCAAAGAGGGATAGAGGCTAATCCGGAGAAAATCAGGCCCTATTAGACATGAAACCTCCTGCTGCGTAAAGGATGTACAAAAACTTCAATGGTCGCATCACCGCACTTGGCCGCTTCATCTCGCGGTCGGCGAGAGAGGTGCCTCCCCTTCTTCAAAACTCTCAAAGGGGGAAGAGAGGCGATGAATTTACATGGAGTGCGAGTGCCATCAGGCTTTTGAAGAAATCAAAACATACCTCGGGCAACCGCACCTCTGCTCAAAGAAATTCGGCAGGTCTCGAGAAGAGCTCTTTTTGTATTTAGCATATTCTTGATCACGCGTGAGCCGTTCTTGTAAGGGAGGAGAATAACTCCCAAAAACTAGTTTATTATGTAAGTAAGGCCTTTGTCCCGTAGTAGAAGGGCGTTATCTTAATATAGAAAAGTTAGCTTACGCCTTGCTTGTATACGCTCGAAAATTAATAGCCTACTTTTACGCACATCCTATAACTGTACTAAGCGAGGCCCCGCTTAGAAAGGTTTTACATAAACCGAGTCCTCGGGGAGAATGCTAGCTTGGTCTATAGAGCTCACCGAGTTCCGGATCACCTACTCCCGAGAAAGACAATCAAAGCGCGAGGCCTTAGTTGATTTTGTAGTAGAATCATCGTTCAAATTAGCGGACGGCGACCTCGGAAAAAGAAAGCGAGCGAGAATCGAAGATGACCCGAAAGCCCGAGCACGAAATTGTTCAACCCGGGGAGCGTCCGAGAAGAGGTATGGACTTTATATGTGGACGGCTCCGCGAGCAAGTTAATCGGTGGAGCGGGCATACTTGATCGCACCTGCGGGGAGAAATTTATGAGGGCCTTGAGATTCAAGTTCGAGGCATCAAACAATCAGTGAATATGAAGCGATTATAGCGGGCATGGAATTGACAAGAGACTTGGGAGTTCGAATATTGAGATCAATAGTGACTCTCGGCTCATAGTTAATCAAATTAGGGGAGTATGATACTATCAACCCGGTACTAGCTCAAGATCTTGTGGCCTTGCAAAAACCCTCATCAAAAATTTCACTTACTATGGTGAACCAAGTCATGAGAGAGGACAATGTGGAAGGCGACCTCCTCTCAAGAATAACCGAGCAAGAAATTGGTGAATTGGAGACAAATTGCCGATTGAATTCACGGAGAGACTGCTATAGATCGAATACGAGATAAACAATATTGAGGATCAAGTAAGGAATGGGTGGATGAAATGAAGGATTACATCGAGAAGCAAACCCTCCCGAGGACCCAGTAAAGGCTAGAGCCATCAGAACGGTGTCCGCGAAATACCTCGTCCTCGATGGGGTGCTTTTTCGGCGATCATTCACCAAGCCTTTACTAAGATGTGTTAAAACTCACATGGTCACCAACTTACTCTATGAGGTCCATGAAGGAGTTTGTGGCGGACATCCAGTGCTCGCACCCTCTCGAGACAAGATCAAATTCCAAGGATTCTTTTGGCCCACAATGAGAAGGGATGCGCGGGAGTATGTTAGGAAATGTGATAAGTGCCGGAGATTTGCGGACATCCCTAGACTACCATCAACGGAAGCGAGACTTTGGTTGTACCATCGTGGCCGTTTGATACGTGGGGGATAGATCTTATTGGACCATTTCCAAGCTGCTAGATGAAGCATCAAGTATGCCGTGGTGGCCGTGGATTATTTTACCAAGTGGACGGAAGCAAAGGGCTTAGCCACTATTTCCGAGGATAACACTATCGGTTTTGTCCACGACCACATCTATTGTCGATTTGGGGTTCCCAGAAGCAATAATTTCGAGATAATGGCACCCAATTCTCCGCAAAATTCAACTGCTTGAATGTGTGAGAATGAAGGTGCAACACCGTAAGTCCGCAGATTGCCTATCCTCGGGAAATGGTCAAGGCGAGGCAGCAAAACAAGCTAATCTTGACTGCCTTAAAGAAAAATTTGGAAGGACGAGGAGGACGTTGGTTGGACGAGCTCCGGATCGCATTATGGGTTGTCCGCACCACAATAAGAAATTCAGCAGGGAGAAACTCCCTTCTCGCTCACGTATGGGTCGGAGGCAATGGCTCCGGTTGAGGTAGCCCTACCCTCGTACAGAGTCACATACTTCGACGAGTCTCAAAGCTTGAGGCAAACGAAGGTGTGACTGGACGATCTCGAAGGAAAGAGAATGCGGGCACATGAAAAAATGGTGAACTACAAACGAAGCGAAGAAGCACCATGACAAAAGAGTAAATAAGAGGAGTTTTTCGGTTAGGCTGGGTACTCGAAGCGTAGAGGTCCAAGGGACCCAACCTGGTTTCAACAAGCCGTCCCCGAAATGGGAAGGTCCGTATGAGGTCACAAAGATAGTCAAAGAGGACACCTACATATTGCGACCAAAAGAGGGAGAAGAGCTTAAGCACGCTTGGAATAGCGACCACCTTAAGAGATATTTCTTTTAAATCTTTGTAATTTTTGGAAGGAGTATAGTACTTGTGTATACAAAGGAAGTTATCATCATATTTTGATGCAAAAATCAATTCCCACCGGCCCCAAAAGCTAGGGTGGATGCCGCACGGCCGGATGCCGGTGGGTTCAAGAGCCAACATATGAGCTCCTACTAACGATGCGCAAAGATCTAAGGATTCGCATGCCTATATATGTACAAAGATCCATTACGATCCGTACTATGATCGCGGGAGGATACTCTCTCTGCCGCGTGACACCACCAAAAATAAGTGGGTATAGATGAACGTAGGTACAAAGGCCATGATGCCCGTGCCTACAGATTCTAGTGGGGACAATGACACGAAATCCGGACCCACTAATTGCGCGAAGGACCTCGTTAGGGCCGTTACTCGCATGCACTGTATGTGACAAAGGCCTACATATAAGCCCGTTCACCGGATCGCCACGAGACCTCACGAAAAACCCTAGGGAGTTTTGAATAAAGGGTCGAAATAAGTGAGAACCTCCAATAAAGGGGATACGAGATGCCGGGGGTTAAAGGGCCTCTATGCTAAAATATGCTCCTACCTTTACATTGCGCGGACAATAGCCTCACGGCCACCTTCTGCATGCCACATGAAAGTATGCTTGCCTTGGCTACTTTTGACTTACACCACGGCTCGCAAGGCTGGAAATAAGTGTAAATGGATGAGAGTGATCAAACTAGTTTAACAAAGCCAAAGCAGACAAACGAGGTTAAGGCCTCAAAGTTTGCCACAAGGCTAAACAAACGCGATCATAGAAGAATAAGGTGACTCTCACAAAAACCTAAGGGTTTTGAATAAAGAGTTAGGAAAACTCAAAATGCGGGCGAAAGGGCCCTCTCTTAAGGCGCTTTGCCTTGAGAAGGAAAGTATAAAGTTAATTACGGAAGTCAAAAACGCTTATTTGGAAAAAGTAATAGGCAAGAATGCAAGTATTAAGGTGCTCGAAAATTGCCAAACTACTCAAAATAGCCTACGAGACAAGCAATTAAGATAAAAGTAAAGGAGCAGTGGAGAAAAATGCTTCTATTGATGTTAAGAAAGTATTTACAAAGTCCTAAAACTATTACAACAAGAAAAAACAAAAATCCTATACTAATGGAGCATTCTCCTTGGGCTCCTCGGTGGCCGCTCCACTGTGCCCGCTTACGGCTCCTCGGTGGCCGCACCCCCTGTGCCCGCCGGAGTCCGGAGTTGGGAAGGCAGGTGGTCCCAAGGCACCTCGGTAGTAGGAGCGGTTTGTTGCTCGGTGGAAGGCTGAAGCGGGAGGCGCGGCGGGGAATAGATCTCCGATGGTGGCCCCTCTGGAAGAACTGAAGCCGGGGCATCCCAAAGATAAAGGGTTGTCCCAGAATCGCGGCACATCCGGTTCGGCGATCGAGGCAAGGCGATCCGCCACGGGAGGCGAGAGCGCGGCGGAGAGATCCCGGACCGCTTGACCTCGTCCTCGAGACGAGAGGAACTAGCGCGTACCCGGGCACGCACTCCGCGTCAGTGCAACCAGTGAGCCGATCACGGCCAACTGTGCACGGAGAACATACCGTGGCCGCGAAGTTCCGGATCTGTGTCCGGACACCGCCTCGTCTTGGGCCGAGCACTCCGCGTTAAACTCATCGGAGTTCTTATACTCCTCGATGGCCTCCTTGCGAGCTTCGGCCGGTATCCTCTCCTTCTCCCAGTGCTGACGTGTCGGAGGCGGCGGCTTCTCGGAGAGATCATCCGCCTTGGCCTCCGGGATCTCCACTTGCTTTTGGGAGGCATCCGGCTTGACCGTGAGGCTCGGAATTTCTTTGCTCCAGTGAAGCTTGTGGCCCCTAAGCTCATCTCGGCTGACCACTTTGCCTTTGCAAGGCTCCCTCCGGCTCGGTCACCCGATCCACGGAAGCCCTTCAGAATCGGACTCCTTGGTGGAGAGCTCTTTCTCCTTGGCATCCGGGAGGGAGCTCGAGTCCCCACCTTCTCTGGGCCGGCTCCGGCTCACGGAGTTTAGCCGCCGGGTCCTTGGTGTTCTTTGGTAAGCTCGGCGGACAGAGCTATCGCGGGTCTCCGGAGCCTCATAGCCTTATTGCCCGCTGCGAGGAGGATAGTTAGAACGAGAAGGGCTAAAAATGTCAAAAGAACGGACGGAAAGAATCAAACCTCGGTAGAGGGCAATCCCGATGTCTCCCATCAAGGCCGATGGGTTCTCCTTCTCCGCCACGGAATGATAGAAATCCGGGGCAAAAAGCACGTTGATGAGCCCTATCCCAACAGTGAGTTGTGGGCGAGCGGGCGTACGGGTCCGCCCCTTGATGGCGGGCACACCTCCCGCTGTTTCCTCTTCTCCCGGAGTCTCCTCGCGGGTGGCCGGGGAGGAGATCGGGTAGGCCACCGAGCATATGATCCCCGCGGTGGAGGGAGCAGTGGTAGAAGTGGTGGCGGCGACGGGGGCTACGGGTAGAGGTATCCCCCACTTTACAGGTCTTGGAGGACCTCTCCTATGCGTCAAATCCGCCTCTCTGTCGGTCCTTTTCTTGGGTGCTCCACAGTTATGCCCGGAGGCAATGGTACGGCCGGGAGATGATGCCGGAGGGCATTGGGTGGAGGAGGACCCGGGGAGGTGGAGCGAGATTCCCAGTGGTTAGAATAGTTACGGGAGCGACTAGAGTCTCCCCGGTCCTCCTGCTCGCTACGAGAATGCAGTCTTGTCTTTTGTGGGAACCCCTCCCGTCTCATTACGCCTCTTACAGGCGGCTTCCTTGTTGGCCCTACGGTTCTTGGCCTTCGGTTGAGCGGCACTTAGAGGAGGAGCCATCGAAATTATACACTTGGGATCTACTACGGAGGGAAAGAAAAATGGTTAGCAGAGCAGTTCAAAAAATCAAAGGCAAAGTAAATTGGCAACAGTTTTATAGAGGAATCAGAGACCGATTATTTCGGGAGGATCGCACTCAGCGCCCAGCATGCAGGTCTTACAATCTGCCTCGAACTGGTAATGTTCGTGCACCCGCCAATCAGGGTCGCGGGGCAAAGGCTCTATCTCTACTCTGGGGGCATGTGGGGCGCCCTCCCTGCGAGCCACCCCAGGAGTAGATCGGTAAGGGCTCATCTTTCACTATGGCGCCCACGTCATATACGAGCTCCTCCCGCTGTCCAAATAGAGGGCCAGATGCCTCTCTATGGCAGTGCGCATAGCATCGGCTAAGGACGGGTCCGGATATTTGCTAGCGGCCACCTTCATAGGGACGGGGTGTGAAGGTTTGGAAAAGGGCCATCCAAATCTTGACTCAATAACCAAAATATCTTTCTGATTCCACTGGTCAAATTTGTTGGAGGGAGGAGAGAAAGTCCTGGTGGAGTAGTTCCTAGCCTTCAAGCTCAGGATACCACGGCTAATCTGGTTCTGATAATAAGCGTAGAGCCCAGCAAGGGTAGGTTCATAGCCCTGGAATGCACGCGGCGATGAAGGAGACAATGGCTCGGATGGCATTGGGAGTCGGGTGCGTAGGCGGGCGGGCATTGAACTCCGGGGAAGAAGTAAAAGAAAGGGTCCGGGCGGCCTCAATCCGTTCTCAGCTGGGCCCCATAAAAACGCAGGCTTTGTTGTCCCCACGGACATCTGCTATGGTCTCTGGTCGCAGCTTGTCCTTGTCCGCCAAATGAACATGCCCAAGGGTGCGGACACGGTAAGCGTTGCGGTCCACATTATAAACCTCGTAAATCTCCTCCTCCCAGTCAATGGTGACCACCTCCTTGGCCTTCTTACGGCCACGACCAGGATTCACATCCCTAGCTGGCCTCTTGCCTTTGTTCCGGGCAGGGGCCACAATCTCCTCCTCCTCCTCGGAGTCAGAGCTCTCGAAGGCATCCACAATATTGGTGGTCTCAGCGGCCTTCTTGGAGTCCCCGCGGCCCTCCTATCCCCCTTCCCGCGGTCATCTTCTTCGGTCTCCGAGCTCGAGGAGCCAAAGAGACCGGTGGGGTCACCACGGGCAGGGGCCGCCTCCGATTCAACTTCACCGGTTCCGGTCGCCTCGAAATCAAGGGGTCGAGTTCCTCGGCTATTTGCTCGGCTCGGTGTCCCATACAGGGGGCCAGCGGGCCTGACGGGGGAAAGATGGTACTCGGGGCGGGAACATCTAGAGGGTCGCTCGGGGTCCCGCTCTCGGTGCCCGCGAACCTTGATTGGTCGAGTCCATTAGTTCACACTTTTCCCGATCACTGAAACTACTTCGGGGACGCGAATCGCTCTCTCGCTAATTGATGGCGTTCGAGCCGAGCCTCTCTCGCGGGAAACACACTGAAAACCCCCGTCACAAAATTTCTCGGCCCTCTTGGTATCCCCCGACACCAAAACATCACCGTTCCTTTTACCCTTTTATCCTTGGCCTCCCACAAGGGGTGGGACAAAGGCCCCCGTTGGGATTTTTCGCGAAATATTGGAAGCACTCGAGGGATAACCTAAGCCACCCGTGGACTACCTTCCTAAATATCCCCCTGTCCATTTACAAACGAAGCAAACGATCTGGAGTGCTCCCGTCTCCTAACTCTATGGGACGGCGGGGTCCAAACTCTCGAGTAGTCATTATTCGAAACCAAAAATAAAAGAAAAACGAGAAGGAGATGAAGAAGAAAACACCCAGCGGTACTTACGAGAGAAAGATTGAGAGAAGGATTCGGAAACGGTAGCAAGAAAATCGCGGCAAGAAATTTCTCTCAAAGGCTCTACGAAGGTTTGGAAACGGTAAAAAGGGTTTGAGGTTTAAGGGTTTGGTATTTATAAGGCCTACCTATACGGGTTAACCCGTTAACCCGTATTAATTAGCCCCACAAATCCTACCTCGGACCACAGAACCGTCTCCAACGTTTGAAAATTCGAAAAATTAAATACCCTTTGCATTTATTGCCCCCTTGAACGAGCGACAGCGTACCCCTGTACGTACCACTAACCCGTCCTTTCATACGCGAGGGCCCACTGTTAACGGGAGGCACGCCATGCGAGGACCACGTGTCACTCACTGGTGCCTCCCGAACGTTCCCTTTGGCCCGTGGGGCCAAGCAATGCACAACAAAACGCTAACTGGCAGTGCTCGCTCGAGGAGCAATTGAAGCGGCCAGAGCTTCTAGTAGCTCCTCACTCGGACCATAAATAATCACACTTGGAGCTAGGGGCCATTGATGAGCCGGATCTACTTGGACCAGGGCCCGCGCTCGGTCTAGTCCCAAGGAACCGGTGGCGTGGCGGTTCTAGACCCATTTGGAGGAAGGCCGCGGACAAATAGGCCACTTGTGGTGAAGCAGGTGTCCACTCACCGCATCGTCCCATCGAGGACCGTTGGGACCACACTCGCTGAATCCGTGCCGCGTAGTCGTGCCGCATCCCAGCCAGTGCTCGCGTCGTATATCTTTGGCCAGCGGACCTGGCGTTGGCCGCGAACGCATCTTGCTTCCCGGTTAATGTCCAAAGCCCTTGCGAGCAAGTTAGCTTGCGCTCGACCGGCAGCTGCCAAACTCCCATGCATTCAATGCGGCTCGATCCAGCCTTTCTTATTCCATTTAATGCACTAAGCATTGCAGGCTCATGTCACTTTCAGCCATGTCCCCAGACGGTCAATGTTCCCTCACAGACGGGACCAATTAGGCTGCGGACACGTGTAGGCGGTCAAATACCAAAGTGCCCCCTAGGGTGATCTCATTGCTTACCTCAGCAAGCGCCGTGCATTGCCTATAAATAGAAAGCCTTTACCCCCTTGGGCAAGGTAAGTTCCATATACAATTGAGTAAGCTCTATTACTCTCTAAACCTAAACACACACACACTCCAAAGGTATTCAAAGTCTTATTACTCAGTATTCTTACTCTCACACCCGAGGGCCTGAGTTGGAGTAACATCCAACTTTGGACCTAACGGTCTTGTTTGTGTTGTGATCTAGGTACATCAAACCAATAAATATATCACTGTGAGATATCGGCGAGCAGCTCACGGCCAGAAAGGCGTGGCGTAAATCACGTACTTTATTTAATATTTCTTTTAACGTATGGGCTTGGGATTGGATTATGGGCCAGGCCGAAGCCTATTTCTTTCAAACAGGCAGATGAGCCTGCCTACTTTAGTAAATCAGCAAGTTGAACACTCTTTTGGAACTTTGTCATAGATATAGATAGATAACTTTCAATCGACTTATAAACACAATTGTGTGGAAACATGTTCCAGTCTTCCAGATAGGCCTAAAAGACAGCGATACATGTAAATACCGAGGAGACATCGCATCAAGAGCATAAATTGAAAATGTACATAAGGCTCGTTTGTTGGAACTGACAGCCGATGATTTATAACCGATGGCTGACGGCTGATAGCTGATTGACTTATAATTAATTGACTGAAAACTGTTTATTTTAGATGATCTAAAAAACTTAAAACTATAATAAGCTAGTTGTATTTGTTTGTTAAAAAAAAGTTAGAAAAGGCTAGATTATGTTAAAAATACTTAAATGTCCCTAACATATTAATTAATTCATCATAACATATGTATGCCAAATTGCCAATCTACCATATACTAATTAAAATTAAAAATCAACAAAAATATTAATATTTGCAACCCACTATAAATTTAACCAAAAAACAAAATTTTATTTTTTTGAAGTTTTTTCCCAAAAAAATGAATGTCTATTTTTCAGGACAAAGGAAGTAAAAAATTGAATTAACATAATATTGTTGCAAAAAACAAAAGTAAATTAGCAAAAGAATATATAAATAAATACTCCCTCCGTCCCTAAATGTTTGTCCCATTTCCCCTTTTCCTTTGTCCCAAAAAGTTAGTCTCATTTCCAAAATTAAAGCTTCAAAATCACAAAATTTTCAAAACTTGTAACATTTAGGGACGGAGTATTACATAACGGCGGTGTATATTATCAATAATTTTCAAAGCGTTCGTAAAAATAGCCAAAATTAAAGCTTCAAAATCACTAAATTAAAATATTTGAAAAGTCAAATGGGACAAACATTTAGGGACGGAGGGAGTATTAAACTTGCAACCAAATAAAAAATTAAATTAACAGAAAAATGAATTTTATTTCATGAAAAAATTATCAATAAAACGAATGTCTATTTCTTTAGATAAATTAGTAAAAATTATTTAAAGCCTTTTTTTCTAGTGGTTGTATATTGAGACGAGTCTTCCATTTACGGACTTGTGTATTCCAAATTCATTCATGCAAAAGGGAGGATATTTTGGGAATAAAACAAAAGGGAGGATATTAGGGGAATAAAATTATTTTTTAAAAATGGAGAAACACTTGTTTCATTGTTTCCATATAAGAGGAACTAGTTTCCATATAAGAAGGAATAAGCAACAACTTCTAAATTTTTGAGCTTTTACTTATTCATGCAATAATTGGGTTCTATTATAGGCTTATAATTTATAAGTTAAAACAAACACTATACTAAACTAGTATAATACACGTTCGTTAAATATGCACGGTTAAAAAACATAAACAAATAACAGAAATTAAATTAAGAGAGTTACTATTATTATAAATGTTAATTTAGAAAATTCTTTTTTAAATAAGAGATATTCAACAAAATATATAATGGCATTGAAACTTTTTTCATTTTATTAATTGGTTTATTGTTGAAAGTAATGAAGGAGAAATAATAAATAATGAAAATATTGGTATTTTAATCATAAAGTTGGTCTAATAACTATGTTTATTAAAACTTGTAAAAAATTTAAAATTGACAAATATTTCAAACCAGAGGGAGTATACTATATAATTATTAAATTTTAAAAAATCTTATAATAACTAATAATAATTTTCTAAAAAATATAATTTTGAAGATACTTATACAAGATCATTTATTTTGAAATTACAAGATCATTCATTTTGAAATACAGGTGATACTATAGACATCACTAAAATAATTTCATCTTCTTTTTTTAATTTTTTCCTTCCATTTCCTATCAACTTCTTAAGTCAAGAAAATAAACCATTAATATAAATATCCTATTTATTTTCAGATCTAAAAATAAAATTTTATTTGCCTATTAAATAAGTTTTTACCCACAAGAGAATAACCTCATAAAATACGAATAATTCTTTTTACGATGGACTAATATAATGAACCTAGTTATTTCTTAACGGGCTGGACTGCTAACTAATAAAACACAATCGAAAATAACCTGACCCAACCCTAAACCCATCATATAAATATGAACCTTCTCCCAAACCCCAAATCTAAATTTCTATTTAATCCTCAATGTTTCTATGTCGCTTATGAAATCCTAACCCAAGATCAAAATTTTACGACTAATCCATCAACTATACTCATACTTATATATACATATATATATATATATATATATATATATATATATATATATATATATATATATATATTTTTTTTTTTTTTTTTTTTTTTTTTTTTTTTTTTTCAAATCATCAACATATGTATCTCTATTTAGAAATATCATTAAGAAATGGTTAAACAACGTTTGTTTCAAAGAATTTCATCATCTTTTGTTTCTTCATTCATAAATATTTACATTCATTGTTCGCAATCTCAAATTTCGTTAAATACATCTATATTATCAGATGATTACAAATCATTTGACTGAATAGAACTTGAATCCTTCTAAAATCTGGTATTTTTTTTCTTGCATATGTATATAATTCAAAATTTTCTTAAATAAATTCATGTGTAATAATATTTTACACTAAATTAAACCTATATTTTTAACATAATTCTATATTTATAATATATTGCGATGTGAAATGCATATATTTACATGAACCCATGTTTTAATATAAGATAGATTATCAAGATTTAAAATATATCTAAAGTACAATTAATTAAATACTTTTCCACATATTGTTGAAATTCATCGCTTGTGCTTTTTATCAAACTGTATTTTACCTTAAAGATCTCATAAATTTCTTCTAAAAATGTATATCTACATTTGAATTTTTTGTATACTTAACTTCAATCACCTTTGTTTTTCAAATAAATATAATCTTATATTTTGCAGAGGTTTATAATTCAATATATTGTAATCAGCAATAAAACTCCTTACTGCATATAAACATTATTCATTCAACATCTCAGCAAACTTTGAAGCACACATGGACTCACACTCCATATTGGAAACAATTTATTCTATTTTATACAAATAATATGAAATCAAATAAATTGTTACTACCTTCATCCCAAAATAAATTATGAAAAAAATCTTAAAAAAAAAACTTAGATTTTTGTTGTCATTCAATTTTTTGTTTGGGACGGAGGGAATATGTATTAATGGGATATAAATCACCATAGTGAAAAATGCATTTCATATTGTACTCGGTTGATGTTGCAAACCAAGCAAAACAAACGAGACATTGTTTGTACTTTATGACGTGAAAAAATGGGATAGTTACTCAATATACTAAATGTTGATGTTATTTATAGGCAAGCTTTGTTATGCCTTCTCAAATATCTATGCTGCAAAATAGATTCTAAAACAGTGGTTTCAAGTTCAAACCATGATACTAGAAAGTAGTTTCTAAACTATTCAATAATGAGCTATTATCCAGAATATTCAAATTAAAAGTCATTAAATGGCTTTAATTAGATTGTATTAAATGCTGCTCAATAATCAATTACTAATTACTATTGCATTTATTATTTGAGATTGAATGCTTGATGCATATGAATCTGGTCAAAATTGTGTATAGGTAAAAGTTTTGGAGAGAAAATGCTAAATTAACTTCATCTTTTATATAGTAATAGATAGATGCTTATTTAAAGTTATAAGTAATAAGCCTCTCAAAATAATTGAACAGAAAATTTTGGGGGAAACTAGTTTCCCCAAATATTATAAAAAGTCTTGTTTTTTGTTTAAAAAAAAAAATTGTACGTACCTTTGTTTCGATTTTTAAAACAAGACTTTTTATAATGTTAGGGAGAAACTAGTTTCCTCCAAAACCTACTCATAATTGAAAACAAACGAGCACATAGTCAATTAGTCAAATATGAATTTGGCACTGCTTTATATTTAACTAATACATATAAAAAAAGGAAAAAATTACCAAAAACCCCCTATTAAAAATTTTCAAATCCAATAAACCCAACAAATAATTCTCATGTAAAAAAAAAAAACCTAATAATCGATATTCATTACCAAAAGTTCTAAAATTTAACGGTTTAGCCAATGTTATTAGGTTTGAGAATTCATATTACTTCAAACGTGATTTTTTTTTTCAAATATGAGTTTACAAAGATGAAATTTATCCATATTAAGCAATTATAGAATAAATATTTTAAAAATAATACTTTTAATATTAATAAAACTGTAGGACTAACAAAGTAATAATTTCAATAGTAATTCTAAAAAATAATAATGATAGTGATAATTTTTAGATTTTTTAATCATATCTTTATCTATTATTTTATAATTTTATTACAAAATTTAATAATTACATTATATAAGCATGATTTTATAAAAATAATTAGACATGGTATCATAAATTTATCTTTTTATTATTTTTACCTTATAATAAAAATAATATTTTGTATTATTATTAATTATAATTATTTATCAATATATGATAAATTACATTCTTAACATGTCACAACTTAAAAAAAAAAACAAATTCCATCTAAATAAAAGTTGCAAACTTAAAGAAAAAGTTGAATCGTTAAATTTTGGGTTTTTCGGTATTTAATATACTCCCTCCGTCCCACTATACTTGACACTTCTTTCCATTTTGGGCCGTCCCACTATACTTGACACCTTCCAAAAATAATCAAGTTTTTATATTTTTATATTCACTCTACCCCACCACTCATTCTCTCTCTTCATTTTCCACCACTCAATTTATTCAACCAACACTACTATTTACCCCACTCATTCTCTCTCTTCATTTTCTACCACACATTTTTTTTATTTTATTCTTTTTTCTTAGTTTTTGAACCCACCCCTTGGGTGTCAACTATAGTGGGACGGAGGGAGTATAATTTTAGGGTTTTTTGATAAGATAATTATTTGTTAGGTTTTTTGGATGTGAATGTTTTTTAGAGGGAGTTTCAGGTATTTTTCCCTAAAAAAACACAAGATTTTGGGAGAAACTAGTTTCTCCTTAAGTTATAGAAAGTCCTGTTTTATAAACTGTTCCTAAATATTCGCTAACTACTTGCAAGTAGAAAAAAAATAGACTTTTTATAATTTATGGAGAAACTAGTTTCTCCCAAAACTTGCTCCTAAAAAAAATGTTATCAAATGTCTCACGTAATAAATAATTTTAAAGGCATAAACATAGGTTTTATGCTCCCTAGTCTCATTTTTATTGTCATATTTGACATTTATTTTATTAATATAAGTGAGCGATTACCAAACATTAATATCAATCTAATCATTCAAATGAAATGCTAGAAATTATTAATAATAAATCACTAAGACTCCGTTTGTTTGTTTGTTAACCATTGAAAAATAAAATAACAGAAAAGATTTTTCGATCAATGGAAAATGTGTTTGTTTTCTAATGAAAATGTTTTCCGAATTTCTCCTACTCAAAATATTTTTCGAAAAATGCTTTTTAGCACCATAACTCCCAAACCCCACCACCAACCCTACTACACCCCACCTCCCTCCCCCCACCCCGTCCACCCACCCCCGTCAAAAAAAAATTCTCATATTAATTTTTTTATCAACCTCTTGCCGCCACTTCAAACCCCACCCACCCCTGTCAATTATTTTTTTTGCTCATGTTGATTTTTTTATCAACACTCCTACCACCCCTCCCATCCCCCTCCATCAATTTTTTTTTGCTTTTTTTGCCCATATTAATTGATTTATCAACTCTCATGTCGCCACTCCAACCCGCACCCTTCAAAAAAAATTTGCCTATATTAATTTTTTTTATCAATTCTCTTGACGTTTCTCTAATCCGCCCACCCACCTCAACCCCCCCCCCCATCCAAAAAAAAATTACTCATATTTTTTTTTATCAACTCTATTGTCGTTCCTCTAAACCCCCAACCACGTCAAAAAATAAATAAATTAATTATATTAAAATATTTTTTGGAAAATATTTTCCATAAATTTACCAAACAGTCGAATGTTATGTTCCGAAAAACATTCCCCCCCAAACAAAACAAACGGAGCATACATTAATAAGAATTTACAGAATTTCATTATGATAAGGGCAAATTGCAATTTAGCGCCTGAACTCGAGGGGGTGCTCTCGAAACGGGGCCCCTTATCTAAATTTTGTCAAACCAGGGCTCAATATCTAAATTTTTCGTCAGTTAAGGGCTTTTTGACGATTTTCGTTAAAAATACTGTTAAATAGCACATGCCACTCACGTGATTAACTGATTTGGTTAAATTGAATTGGCACTAACTTTTAAGGGGTTAAATGACATATTTTATAAATAAGGGATCATAGAACAAAATAAACCTTTTATTTTATTGAATTTCTTTTTAATTCTTATGTTATCATAATTTATTAAAAAAATTATCCAAATTCAAATATTTAGTTTTTTTTAACAAAAAATAATTAGTAAATTTAAAATATTGAAAAAATAAAGATAATAGTTAATATGATTTAAAATAATTTAAGATATTAACTATTATCCTTTTTTCTAATAACTTAAATTACTAATTATTTTGCTTCAAAAAATTACTAATTATATTAGATTGAATAATTTATAAAATATATAAATAAAAATAGATTAAATAAAATAAACATTTACAAAAATATGCTTACCCAATTTATATTTTTTCTTAATCAATTTTTTTTAATGAAACACAATTTAACTAATTAAAATATATATAAAAAATATTTTCTTAAACACAAATAAAAATTGTTATTCATCCCCGCACATTTACTTAATACCCCGCAATATAATTTTCAAAAAATGCCATTAATTGAAATAACTCTATTACCCTTCACTAATGTTATCCACATAATGAATAAAAAATCATAAAAATAAAAACTATAAATAAATAAATCAAACTAAAAAACCTCATCACATATTTATGTTTATGTCTAATTCATCCCCCACTCAACCTCACTTTCCCCTATCTTCATCTTTCAAAGCGACGGCCACCCCCATTCCATCCTCCACCACCATCATCCACTCCACCTCCACCAGCCTCCTCCTTCTCTCTCCTCATCCCCTTCCCTAATCTGCCATCAACTCACCATCACCCACCATCATCCGCCAACACCACAAACAAAACCACCATCCATCACCATAATCGCCACCACCAACTTCAACAACAACCCAATTAAAATAAAATCCCCAATATGCAATCATCTCACAACAACCACCAACAAACCACAATAATCAACAAATTGAACCAAAATGACCAAATGTGAACCAAAAATTCAAACTAAATTTACTGTTGTGCAATTCTTCCACATCCAGCTAAGGCCATAATCGCTGGCTCGAGTTCTAGTCAAGCTGAGTGATTCCAGCCGCAAATTTTGGGGGGAATTGGAATTGGATTCTTCTTCCGGTAAAGTGTGGTCAGTGAAATTGAATTCACCGGCATTGTTGCAAATTAGGGAAAGGTGTTTTAGTGAGAGAAAGTGGAGGAGCCAGTGGAGAGAGAGGGGTCAGGAGAGATTGATTGTGGGAGAGTTGAGGTGGGGGCATGAAATAGAGAGAGAAATGAGAGGAAGGAGAGAGACTGGCCCGGAGAGGAAGCGGAGGTGGCGGAGTTTAGGACAAGAATTGGAGATAGCGAGTAGTAGGTCGTCGGAGACGGTGGTGGACATGTCGGAGAGGGAGAGTGAGTAGAGAAAGGGGGTGGTCGGAGAGGAAGAAGGAGAGAGAAGTGATGATGGTAGCGGGGGTGGGTAGACGGATGGAGAGGGAGGTCAGGGAGTACCGGAGGAGACGGAGCCACCGTTTGGAGACGAGGGAGACGGTGGAGGAGGACGGAGGTAAAGAAGGGAGAGATAGAGAGTAATTAATCAGTTAGCCCTTAAATTTCAACCCCACTTTTAATTTATTTCACTTAACCCCTTAAATTTAAATATTAATGAAAACTAACCAAATCAGTTAATCACGTGAGTGGCATGTGCCATTTAACCGTATTTTTAACGAAAATCGTCAAAAAGTCCTTAACTGACAAAAAAAATTAGATATTGAGCCCTGATTTGACAAAATTTAGATATGGGGCCCCATTTCGAGAACACCCCCTCGAATTCAGGCCCTATATTGCAATTTGTCCTTATTATGATAATTAGATTTGCATTATAATTATTTACAAATATTTTTCATTGTGTAGTTGAAATTTACATTTATTAGTGAAATTTTATGCAACTTCGGCAAATATTCAAATTACTCATGATTACCTTTTTAGACATTATTGTTAAGCTTAAAATTAGTCACACAAGATAAGATTGTATCATACAACAATCTTATAGGTTTGCGCGGATTCAGAATGATTCAGAATTCTGAAACAGCGTGAGCTTGATATTTAAAAAATTTTGTATACAATAAAACAGTAAAAATATCTTCATATATATAAAAAAAAGTTACATATATAGTCAATGATTTAGGTAAAAAAAAAAAATCTATCAAAATTCTCAGGGGGAGGGGCTGATAGCCTGGAGTCCACGTCAAATAGGCCTGATTACGGGAGTAATCTACTGAAACAATACAATCACAAATACAAGCCCTAATTAAACAAATATTAGATTGATTTAGAGATTATTGCTCAAATCATTACAAGCAATTACCACACAGTGCGAAAGACTAATATAAATATATACTCTCTCTCACCTGAAAAATTAAAGCAAAATTATAGGGCAAATTTCTAGAGAAAACCCAATTTAGAGGCCGAAAGTCGACGGTACGTACCATAGTGATCGATAGATAGTACGAGTGATGAATTCATCGGCTGCAACGAGTAATTGTAGAGCAACCTCTGGTGTAGGGATGAGCTGGTCCATTAGCTACGTGACAGTTGTGAGTGTAGTACGATCTGCCGGAACGCGGCCGGCAGGGAACTCTATTAGCGGAAAGCGCGCCGTAGGAGATATAGTACCTCGTTCTCCACCAAAGCAGAGATCGCCGTGCATCGCCGATGTCGTCGTTTAAATCGCGGTCGAAGAGAGACGTCGCCGACGGCGCCCACTCAAGATCGTCGGTGACGGCGATTTGCAAGGATAAAGCGGCGTCGTCGACGTGAGAGACGGCACAAGTTAGGGAGACTAGTATGAAACAGAAGAGGATTAGCGTGGATAAGAGAGTAGACGCCATGGAAATGTTGATTTTGAGAAATTGGGGTTGGGAAGGGAAGAAGTTATGAGTCATGTTAAAGTCTTAAAGAGCGGGAAAGGCGGGAAAGGTAGGGACGGAGAGTCACATGCAGCCTCAGGAAAAAGGAGAGAGAGAAAAAGCGTGTCGTTTTGTGATCCACCTGCACATTATTGCATCATTGTAATATGGGAAATACTCCCTCCGCCCACAATTTTTCCTTTTTTTATCCGTCCTAGTTTAAAAGTTTCATTTCATTTCATAAATAATAAATTTTAAACAGTATTTTGAATATTGTTCTCTTATAATAATGTAAATATATTTATAAAAAAATTATTCATTATTCTCTTATAATGTTGACATATTTATAAAAAAAACAATCAAAAGGGATTTTATCATAAATATTTTAATTTTTACATTCTCTCTCCTCTAATCTTCTAAAAAAATTAAGAAGCGTGAAATATTACCCTATGACCCTTGAAATGGGACAGAGGGAGTAATAAAATTGCAAAATAAAAAAATTTGGTTTGTAAAATGACGTGTAATAATTTTGTTTGTGTGTTTAATTAAAGTATTCAGATTCACAATCGATACAATTAATAAAATATCGTCACCTCATTTATTATTGATTAATATGAATATTTTTAAACATAATTTATTATTGATTAAAAAAAAAAAAAGAAATAATAAGAGACGAATATAAAAATAATTTCACCAAAGTGGCCTTGGCCCAGTGATATGTTGGTGACTTCCCGAAGGGGAGGTCACCGGTTCGATTCCCCTCGGGAATTTACGTAGTTTAATTAACTACCTTAGGTTTCGGGGTCTGGAGCCCGGCATTGAAGCACCAATTGGTGATGTAAGAGTGATGTAAATGCCTTGTGAGAGGCTCCTCGAGGCTGGAATATAAGAATGCACCGATCAGATAGACATCCCGCGATTTACCTCCGCCAAGATATCTTTTGAGGGTGCAGTACTGCAGTGGTCAGGGATTACCGTCAAACAAGTTTTAACCCGTATAAAAAAAAAAAAAAAAAGAAGATAATGAGTACTTTTTCTTTTGGGCCTCCAAGACAAAAGGCAAAAAATTGGGTTTGCATAAAAAATAAAAATTAAGAAAAATATATAGTTGTATAAATGTTGTGAGTATGAAAAGGGAGATAAGAGAGAAAAAGTGAGATAAAAAATAGTAAGTGAATAGATAATGTAAATATGACAAGTGAGTTTCATAAATAAACAAATATTATAAACATTCCTTTTTGAATTTGTGTTTTTTGTAATGAAATAGTATTAAAATAAGGCTTTTGTGCTTTTTGTAATGAACAGAGAGAGAGTATTTCACTCTCTTCTGTTTTATTTTTATATTTACAAATCTAACTTCTTCTTTTTTCCTTAATATTTGCATACTCCTTCCGTCTCACAAAACATTACCCCTTTTATTATTTTGGGCGTCCCACTTTAAAGTCTCACTTTCCTAAAAAGGAAATTTTTTAATACTTATTTATTCATGGGACCCACTTGTCATACTCACAACACTTTTCAAATTTACTATTCTCTCCACTCATTCTCTCTCCTCCCACTCACAACACCTACTTTAATAACATTATTCCTTATTTTTCGTTTTCAACAATAAAGGAAAGGAGTAATGTTTTATGGGACGGAGGGAATATTTAAATTTAATAACCAATTTCGTGATTGTTGTTTGGTTGTGACTGGGTTACAGCTGTGTGATGAATGATCCTGTCTATTATCAGCTACCTTTGTCTGCAATTAACGCTCTGTCTCTGTTTGGACCAACCGCCTGTTTTCTCGGCCGACACTTTCTACGGTTATCAATGGGCTTTTTAAGGCAATCCAAGCCCATATAAAAATTTGCATATAACCATTCGGCCTGTAAATGTTTTATGCCTAGAGAGTTACTATTTAAACCCCCAATTCCTATTAGTATACCCTATTTGAAAAAATTACAAAAATGCCATTGAGGTTAATTACTTTTTTGCCCCTATTTTCATCTTCCCCTATTCCCCCATTAACTTTCACCCAACTACCATCCTCCTCTCTTCCATTAACTCTTTTACCACACCACCATTTACCACCCCCACACACAACTACCATTTACCACTCCACCATTCACCACTCCACCATTTACCATCCTCCTCTTCACCCAACTACCATCCTCCTCTTCCAATCGCAAGAATCATGGATGAAATGGCAATCCAAGCAAATAATAATGTAATCTACTTTACACTATCTCTTTATTTTACATTTTAATGCATTTAGTTTAAAAAAAAAAAAAAAAAATGATTTTTGACGGGGTCGGCCATGAGTGGCCGATTCTCGGGCTTATAGTCGGTCACATATGGCCGACTGTAAGAATACACCCACACCCGGCCGACTTTATTTAATATTTTCCGCCATACCCGGCCGACTTTAAGAACAAATTTCCACCATTGTTAGTCGACTTTTTAAATTTTTCCGCCACACCGGCCGACTTTCAGTAGGAAAAAATAAGTCATCAATGGCCGACCCCAAATTTTTTCCACAAAACTTCCCTAATTGTTTCATTTATTTAATTTCAGTGTTCATTAGATGATGACAACTATGAATCTATTGATTTTGAGGCTATTTTAAGAGATTACACCGAAGAGTTCTCCGTGCCTACATATTTTTCCAATCGGAAACGTGTTTCGATTGGGTACGTAAAAAGGGAGAAGAGTATGGATTTGTTATGATTATAGGCCGGTCAGATAATCCTGGAAGCCGTAGATCGTACCCTCGAATGACCCTCGTATGTGAACGTTGGGGGACATACAAAGAGAAGCCAATCTCGCTATCGTCTCAAGAATCGATTGAAAATGAATTGAAAGGCAAAAAAAGAAAGAAAAAAGAAAAAGTGGAACAAAGAAATGTGATTGTAAGTTTCAGTTGAATGCTAGACAAGTGAATGAAGATGGTCAATGGAAATTGAAAGTGATATGCGGCGTTCACAATCATCCAATTTATGACTCTATGCTTGGTCATTCGTATGCGGGAAGATTACAAAAAGATGAGGAGGATTATGTGATAGCAATGTCTAATGCAAATAGCCGACCGAAGGATATATTATGTGGCTTAAGAGCGCAATTTCCGGAAAACAAATCCACAGTACGAAATATCTATAATGCGCGCTTGAAGAACAAATCAATTGAGCAGGCAGGTCGTACGCAAATGCAACAACTCATGTTTAGATTGAATGGTCATCGTTACCACTTCGAATATCGGCAATCAGCGGGCTGGCCAAGTTAATCGGTTATTCTTCGCTCATCCTGGATAGCATTAAATTGCTTAGAGCCTTTCCAAACATTTTATTTATGGATTGCACTTATAAGGCAAATAGGTATAAGTTACCTTTGCTTGAGATTGTGGGGGTGACATCAACGAATATGACTTTCTTAGTTCTTTGCTGTGTATTTAGAGGCTGAGAAAGAAGCAAACTACACGTGGGCATGCGAAGTATTGAAGTCTATGATGGACGAATCATGTATTCCTAATGTTATTGTGACCGATTGTGAGAAGGCTTTGATGAATTCAATTCGTCGGACGTTTCCAACTACAACTCATTTGCTTTGTCGATGGCATATTAGCAAAAATATTGTGACAAAATGTAAGAAAATGTTTGATAGGCAAGAGGAGTGGGAGTCGTTCATTCGTAGAGTTGGCATGCATTGGTTAAAGCCGATACAGAGACAGTTTAACGACTGTTTGCGGCGATTACCAAAAGATTTCAAGCATTACCCAAACGCGGTTGAGTATGTCATGAAGCAATGGATTGTGCCATATAAAGAAAGATTTGTCTCATGCTGGACAAATAAAGTTTTACACTTTGAAAACTTGACAACAAATAGGTACGTGAATCAAACTTTATTTTTGTATATATTCATGCTAATAGGGTGGAGAATCGAAACTTTATCTTTGTTATATATAAGAATCTTATGTTTTGTATATATTCATGCTAATAGGGTGGAGAGTCAACATGCTTGCTTGTTGAAGAAACAACTTCAATCGAGTCAAGGAGCGTTTGAGACTTGTTGGAAACAAATTCATACACTTATTGAGTCATCTCATGTTGCAATTATTGCCTCATTCGAAAAAAGCAAGACGGTGGTACAACATAGATTCAAACAACCGTTATGGAGCGAGATTAGGGGGTCGTGTGTCTATAAGTGCATTGAATTTGATTTACAACTCGTTGAATGATCTATTTGATCGCGACCGAGACCCATCGGTGTGTGATTGTATTGTGAGATCGACATGCGGACTTCCTTGTCCACACGAGCTTACCGAGTATGTGAAATTCATGTCACCCATTCCCTAAATAAAATTCATGCATTTTGGCGTAAGCTAGACACCCTACCGATGGTAAGCTATGAGGATAACATTGATGAGAGAAGAGATTCGTGCGCGATACAAAGATTGTTGTAATACTCTTGATAGTAGATTTGAGGCGGCACCAAGAATTGGAAAGAATTTGATTGTACGGAAATTGGCGAGATCTGCTATCCCGAAACAATAGTGGCCCATGAACCTGAAGTAAAAATCAATAATAAGGGTCGTCCTAGAGGAAAGAATGCCAAGCTTGAGAATTCCACAAAGCGTGATCCTAGCGCATTTGAGTATGCTGGAGGCCATACCCGACAGTGTTATATTCAAATCTGTTCCCAAACCAATGTTCTCAAATTTTACAGTAAAAATCTTTCTAAACTATTTATCGTGCTCACTTATATGTACATAGTTAAAAATTATAGTCATTTATACGATTTTACCATTCTTGAATTTCTCTTATAGACCATACGTCGAAAAGGCCAACATGATATTCCATATCTTGATCAACTACCACTTTACATGCACGATTATATTGAGAAAACAATTGATGTTCGTGCGGATGGAAATTGTGGGTTCCGTTGTATCGCGGAGTTGATTGGACGTAAGACAGATGAATAGCGGCGGGTTCGGGAAAGTTATTCATGGAGATAACTGGATACCAAGAACTATATGGTAAGTTATTCATGGACTGAGTAGGGTGGCGCAGTCCTTAACAGTCTCAACTGGTACGACGGTCCATGCCTATCACCATATTGGTTTAATGTTGTAGAAATGGGATACGCGGTTGCAAATGCACTGAACGTTGCATTAGTGAGTTTAAGCAACTCAATCTCTTTGACATTTCTTCCTACACGAAAACCATTACCCACAACGCCAAAATTGTATTGTATTGACATGTCAACGGAAATCATTACATTCAAGTGATTTTGAAGGAAGGATGTCCATTACCGCCACTTAGTTCAATTGGTATGATCTTCGTCAACATTATGCAAGCTGGATGGCTTCGACTATTATCAACATCGACTAGTACAAGTACTAGATAACTCAAATGATGTTATTCATATTAAATGATGTAATCAAGTTGGATGATGCATTTACATTAAATAGTTTATATCAATTCTATAGACTTTTATTTAAATTTCCGTATTTCATTAATATCTTTAATTTCATGGAATAATTAAATAATTATACAAATCTTTAATAAAAACATAAAATAAAAATGATATATTATTTTTCATCTATGACTACATAAAAAATTAAAAAAAAAAAAAAATCAAAATTACAAGGGTCGGCCACTAGTTGCCGATTACGGGAAAATAGTCGTTCACAGTGGCCGATTTAATTGCAAGGCGTCGGCCAACGGGGCCGACTTTACACCTGCTGTGACAAGCGGTGGTGGCCGACCCTGTACAAAGAGTTCCCTTTACATTTTTTGAAATTTTCTGGAATACAGTACCAAATGGAACAATATCTTGAAACCAAAAAAAAAAAATACCATTTTTTGCAAGGTCGGTCAGTATCCGGCCGACTATTTTCCCAGAAACGTCCATAACTGGCCGACTATTTTCCCAGAATCGGCCATAACTGGCCGACTACTTTCCCAGAATCGGCCATTACCTGCCGACCCCTTTAATTTTCCTTTTTTTTTTTTTTTTTTTTTTTTTGCGCATAGATTGGCTAATAGGTCTATCTTTCTGGGGGATGGAGGGAGTAAGATACTACATTAGCACATAAAAGAACCACATATAAAAGCAAAACAACAAGGAATTAAGAACTAAGTTCGTCGGCCAACAGGTTTCAATGTCTTAACACCAAATAGAATAGACAACATACTGAACTGAATCAAACAGTGTATCCAAAACATTTGTTCAAACATGAGTTACAAAAAAAAAACTACCATTTAATCCCTTCCACCACCACGAGAAGTCGACGGTCCATCCCTTCCACCACCACGAGAAGTCGATGGTAATTCTGTTGCTTCAAGTGCTCTAAATATGACATCCGCGAACTCTTGTGCGATCGCGGACTCATCTCCACTTCTCCATCTCATCGCAATTGGCGTGCACTCACGAACATTCTTTAACATATTCCAAGGATTTGCCTGACTAACCTCATTGGTCCTCTTAACTGCTTGAGATCTTTGAGATTCGGGGATAAGAATCGGATGAGAAACATTATAGTACCACGGTAAGTAATTGTTGACAGTGTCTTGTGGTACTCGTATCTCCTCAATATCATCTAGATCAAGCAAGGCATTCTTCCAACGACTGAATAATTGTGCATTCGCGAACCATCCCGCGTAAGTTTTGGTATCTCCTCGAGGCAATCCATTGGAATAGTGGCATGGATGGTATTATTTGGACGTATCCAAAGCTTGTCTCAAGACCCGATCTGAGAGATGTGGTTCAATTACATTTGCAGCAACAATCGATCCTATATAAAGAGAAACTTTGGGAAAAGGGTATCGTTCTCGATTACCCTCATACGGCCTCCAAACCACCTACAATTACAAACATAATATAAATCATTAATGTGCTTTTCACGAGAGTTTAAGTAAACATTATAGATATTTCAATATATATATATATATATATACTTACATCCGTATTCGTTAGTACGTCCATATGTTGCCTTTTCATCTCCACGGATGCATACGCTCCAGATTGACCCCGCGGGTCCCACCTTGCTGTGAGTGGTGAAGTACGAAGATAGGTGCTGCTCAAATCACATCTAAAATCCGGAAATCTCTCATACACCCATGACTGCAGTAAAGTCAAGTATCCAGATATCTGATTGCAATTATACCTCGAAGCTTTTCCAAGTTGCCGGTAAAGGTATGCTAAAGCTCCGGCACCCCAAGCATATTTTCCTATCATTTCCTCGTCTCTAAAAAAATTCAAATATCTCACATTCACACAAGTCCCGGTCTTATCAGCAAAGATTGTGCACCCCAACACGTAAAAAAGATAGGCTTTTGCAGCCGAGGCAGCTTTTCGTGGGTCAGGCGAAGACATTTCCGGAGAAAACTTTTTTTTCAGCCAATCAAGACTTACCTTTCCACTACCTCTCTTGAGTAAGCCTTCGTTAGCCTGTTTTTTATTCACCCCTAAAACCTGATGAATTATATCAACTGGTCCCATCTTAGAGTAAGAAGGATTCTCCAATAGTGGTTGCCCGATGTAGGGAGCCCCGTCAAGCAAAAGACATCATCAAGGGTGATCGTCATTTCCCCAAATGGCAAATGGAAACTATTACTTTCCAAGTGCCATCGATCCGAGAATGCACGAATCAACGTCTTGTCCAAATGATCATGAACTCCATTTACTACTAAAAGAAGATTTGAATTACCTAGAATTTCTGCTTAGGTGCAGTCATATTCTCAAAATCCAACTCCCATTGCTTCAACTTCGCCACATGGTTAATACATTTGAAGTTGCGCACATCACGTCCTTGCCATATCATCCCCGCCACATGATTTTCATATGATAATAATAAATCTTTAACCACCGGGCCACCAGGAAAACCCGCATCTGCTTCTTCTTCATCCTCATTTTCTTCTTCTCGTTCTGGTACATATGTCATTTGATTTTCATTAGTATTTGGTGGAGATGTTTCCATACTATCACTTTGCTCACCTTCATCCTCAGTTTCAGAATCACCATCCTGCTCAAATTGTCTAGCATTTGAACTATCTCCTCGTTGCATCATCTCCTCACGCAACCTCTCTTCCCGTTCCCTCTCTTCCCGTTCCCTCTCTACCCGTTCCCTTCTGGCAGAGGCAGTGGTCGTTTTCCCTCTTCTAATTAATTGTTTAAGCTAATAAACATCAAATGAATAATCAATTCTAAGCCAATTATCAAAAATGAAAAAATGAAGAACAACATTAACAAAAATCATATACATAGTCTTTCTAAACACAAAAAAAAATAAAAAATAAATAAAAAATAAAAAATGATAGGGTCGGCAGGAACCAGTTGATTTTATACAGAAAAGTCGGCCGGGTGTGACTGAAAAATGAGGCAAAAGTCGGCCAGGGGTGTGAGGTTTTTTTGCCCAGAGTCGGCCGTGCCTGGCCGACTATCTACTCCGTAGTCGGCAGCCTGGCCGACCCACGTAAGATCCAGATTTCCCACCAAGGAATTACAAATTGAGCTTATACCAACAATATTTCCATGAAATAAAGCATGAATTCTAAACAATTTGACTAAATTTGTAACGAAATTACAAAAAACGAAACCCTAAAGCTTACCTTTTCCACCAAAGCTTGACATTGTTGTTGTTGTTGTTGTTGAATGTTCTTCTTGTTCTTCTTCTTCTCTTTCACTCTCTCTCTTTCTCTCTATACCGTGCTTGTTCTCTCTCTCTCTGGCCGGTCAAATTACCGTTTCTTCTTCTCTCTCTCTCTGGCCGGTCAAATGGAATGGAAATGGGGGTGGGTGAAAATTGGAATAGGATAAAGGGGTGACATTAAGGGTATAAAGGGAAAGTTAGGGGGTGTGTGCAATTTATTTGGGGGTGGTATTAGTAATGGGGTATACTCATAGGAATTTGGGGTTTAAATAGTAACCCTCTTATGCCTAATTGGAACGCATTGGATCTCAGACAGATACCGGCCCAGATCTAAGCATGTGAACTGGGCCAAAACGCCAACCATCGATGATCGAACTCAACTATTCTCTCTCCGGCCCAAAATAATCTTTCGGAATTTGAATACTTTTGACCACAAAAGTGATACTCACTCCGTCCCACTTTTTTTCAAGAGTCCTACTTTTTCTTTTATTTCGTCTCAGACTAAGAGTCACATTTCATAAATGACAAATTTTGAACAGTGTTTCGGATATTTATACCCTTATAATAATGTAAATATATTTACAAAAAAACCAGTCATTATACCCTTATAATGTTAATATTAGAATATATACTCCCCCCGTTCCACAAATATAAGCACTTTTTGGGAGGCTGCGGGAATTAAGGAGAAAAGTGAAAAAAGTGATGTGTTGTGAGTATAGATGATTGGGTGGGAGAGAGAAAGTGGAGTAAGTGGGTAATGGTTGTGAGAAGAGAGAAATGGGTCCCATTTTCATTTTAGAAAAGTGTAGATTATTGTGGTCATCCAAAAGGAATAATTTTGCATATTATCATGGGAAGGAGGGAGTATCTCCTAATGATCTAACTAACTAAGGAATACAAATCAAACTATACTACTACTTTGATATACAAAATATTCACTAAAGATATATACACGAATATATATTCTCATTAGGAGATATATATTCTAACAGTTAACATATTACAAAAAAATCAATTAAAAAGAAATTTTATCATAAATGTTTTAATTTTTATATTTCCTTTCCTCTAATTTTCTACGCACTTGCACTTCTTTATTCGTTTTTAAAAAAAAATCTTAAAAAAGCGTGAAATACTATCGACCCTTAAAGTGTGAGGGATGAAGTATTATTTTGAAATAAATATTTTATCTAAAAGTAGTGACAGTTATTTTAGTTATTTTAAAGGGGATAGAGAGTATTGATTATCTGCTTAAATAAACAGTATCACAATTTGTAATTTTGCATTTCCTTTATGACTTGTTATGAGGTTCATTGGATTCGCAATTTGTAATTTCCTTGTTACTCCATCCTTCCATCTCATAATACAGTATCACAATTGAGTTTTCAAACATTTTCAAATTTTATTATTTAGAAACGCAACGCTTAATTTGTGTTGTGGGATAAAAAAAAGTTACACGGGACAAAAAAAATACTTTTAGATGAATATTAATAATAATATATGAAAAAATCATTTTGGAACAGAGGTATAGTAGGTTTTTAGTCCAACTAGACTATGCATCAAAAATTTATGTACTAGCACGCGGGGTTTTAGCATGATGGTTAGAGTTCATGGCTTCCAACCTGGAGGTCATGGGTTCGATTCCCCCACCAGCTAGGCGCCTCTGTGAAGTGCATCAAGGGCAGGGACGGATCTAGAATGTCTCGATAGCAGGTGCACAATTTACACTACAATTTTTTTTTCAAATCCATGCTCTAAATTCATATTATTTTCCCAAATCTCCCAAAATTTGAAAATGAAAAGTATTTTTTTTTTCAAATACAAACTCTAAATCTAAAAACAATCGAACTCTAAATTTGAAAATAAATCAAAATCAAACACTAAATTTGAATAAAAATGATTTAGATCCAAAATATTTCATAGTTGGTGAAGCAAACAATAAGCAACATAGTTGGGCTTTCAAAGAATTATAAGTGAAAAGGAAAAAAATTATAGACTGACAGTAGAGACAGAGAGTTTGGCTTTCAAAAGTGAGAAATGAAATAAGAAAAGAATAAGCTAACAAGGTTTGAACAAGTAACCTCCAAGTTATACATCTACCAACTTACCACTCAGCCAAATACTTCTATATTATAGCAAACAAATAACTTTTATATATCCCAAAAGTGCGGGACACTTCTAAGTCAAAAAGTTTTTTTAAATTTTTTTTATAACTAGCCATTTGATTTAACCGGGTGCACGTGCACCCCCACCTATAGCACTAGATCCGTCCATGATCAAGGGGGGAACGGTGAAATGTGTTGATCCCCTTCTTTTAAAAAAGGAAAGAAAAAGTAAAAAAAAAATAATAAAAAAAAATTCATGTACTAAGGCTCCGTTTGTTTCGACGTAAAATGTTTTCCGGAAAACGTTTTCTGGAAAATGTTTTCCTGTAAAATGTTTTACGGAGGTAGAGCGTAAAATGTTTTACGGAGGAAGGGTGTAAAATGTTTTCGGGTGTTTGGTAAAACGACTCATATTTCACAAGGTGACCTACCCCACCCCCCCACCCCCCCACCTCCCCCCCCCCAAAAAATTTTTTTTTTGTAATCGCCCCCACCCCCCCTGCCTACCCCACCCCCCATCCATCCCCCAAATTTTTTTTTTTTTGTAATCGCCCCACCCTTGCCTACCCCCAAAAAAATTTTTTTTTTTTTTTGTATGTCGCCCCTTACCCCCTACCTACCCCACCCCCAAATTTTTTATTTTTTTTTGTAATCGCCTCTACCCCCTGCCTACCCCACCCCCCAAAAAAATTTTTTTTTTTTTTTGTAATCGCCCCCCCCATGCCTACCTCACCCACCCCCACCCCCAAAAAAATTTTTTTTTTTTTTTTTTTATCGCCCCCCTACCCCCTGCCTACCCCACCCCCCAAAAAAATTTTTTTTTTTTTTGTCGCCACCCTTCTACCCCCCTTTCACCCCCGAAAAATTTTTTTGTAATCGTCACCCTGCCCTACCCCCGCCCCCCCAATTTTTTTTTTTTTTTGTAATCGCCCCCTGCCACTGCTACCCCCACCCACCCACCCACTTTGCCCCCAAAAAAAATTTTTTGGGGGGGGTGGGGGTAGCAAGGTGGCGATTACAAAAAAAAAAAAAATTTTTGGGGGGTGGCAGGTATGCGGTGTGGGCGATTACAAAAAAAAAAAATTTGGGGGGAGTGGGTGGGGGGTTGGGTAGGCGGGGGTAGAGAGGGGGCGACAAAAAAAAAAAAAAAAAAAAATTTTGGGGGGTATGGAAGGGTAGCAGGGAGTGGATTACAAAAAAATAAAAAAATTGGGGTGGGGTAGGCAGGGGGGTAGACGATTACAAAAAAAAAAAAAAAAAATTTTGGGGGTGGTGGGGTGGGCGTGGGGTAGAGCGAGAGGTAGGGGGCGATTACATAAAAAAAAAAAAAAAAAAAATTTGGGGGGGTAGGGGGTGGGTGGGGGGTGGGTAGGCAGGGGGTAGGTGGGGCGATTACCAAAAAATTAAAAAATTTGGGGGGGGTGGGATAGGCAGGGGGGTGGTTGTGCGTAATATGAGTTGTACATTAAGGCCTCCATTTTTCGGAAAATGTTTTACTTAGGACAAGGTCAGTAGGTCGTTTTACTTAGGAAGGGCGTAAAATGTTTTCCGGAAAACGTTTTACTTAGGCAACCAAACAGCGGAAAACGAGTTATTTTCCGGAAAACATTTTTCGGGGGCTAACCAAACACCGTAAAACAGGTTATTTTCCGGAAAACATTTTCCGGAAAATGTTTTACGGTGAAACAAACGGAGCCTAATATTGTATTTGGGATATCCTTCTATTTTATGTGTTCAATTAGACAAAAATTAATTAATAAGTGTTTCAGTCCAACTAGGCAATAAATAATACTCCCTCCGTCCCTAAAAGATTGTCCTGTTGTACATTTTGCAATTATTAAGGAAGAGCTTCACCTTCTTGTACCTTAGTAGATTTGCACTAGCATTCATGCCTAAGTTTATAAATGGGACATGTTAGTTTATCCTCAGCCTAAACATGATCTAAATAGCATGAACATGTTATAGATAATCAGCGGAAGCAACAGGAATCATACCTCCAGCCATTGCTATGCGGAATCGGCTCCGATCGATCGACGCACCGAAGACACCTTCGGGTTTCTAAACCTTAACTCTTCCTATGGTGATGGTACTGTATTTCTGGAGGTGAGAGTAGGTTTGGTGACCCAAGATGAAGAGCATTGTGTCCTATTTATAGCTCTTTGTCCATCACAAAGTTCACGGACATAATATTTGATTGAGAGAAATTCTCTCTTGATTGAGAGAAATTATCTCAATTTGGGCTGAATATGTACATATAAATGGACCACATTTAGAAATCAATTTCCTATATACAATAAGGAAAGGATTTCAATGAAATCAAATACCTAAATCATGAACGGGAATATTGAAGATCCCTATAGTTACGGGAGAAATCTTTACATTCTCCCACTTGGTCCATTTAACCACAACATGTCAAAAAACTAATATATGAATCATGGCGATAGGTCCTCTTGTGGCGAGTATTATCTTCCATGAATTACAATACATTAAGCTCCTCAACAATAGCCCTTAACTCATGAATAAACCACATGTTTATTATGGGTTCATAAATGATGTTTTCTCTTATAACAAATAATATGTGCACAAAACTGTATGAGAAAAATCAAACATTATAAGAGTTTCATTCAAATAGCGTACATACAATAAAATATCACATTATGGAACCAAGTCCCATTCTTTCTACATGATCCTTAAACCCCTTTGGTGGCATGCCTTTAGTCAAAGGATCGGCAATCATCAACTCAGTGCTAACGTGCTCAATGACCACTTTATTTTCCTTAACACGTTCTCTAATGGCTAAGTACTTAATGTCGATATGCTTACTTCGACTACCACTTTTGTTGTTCTTAGCCATAAAAATAGCAGCTGAGTTGTCACAATATAATTTCAATGGCTTAGAAACTGAATCAATGATTCTAAGCCCGGACATGAAACTCTTCAACCATACACCGTGTGAGGTAGCCTCAAAACATGACACGAACTCGGCCTCCATAGTGGAAGTAGCAGTCAAGGACTGCTTCACGCTTCTCCAAGATATAGCTCCACTGGCTAACATGAAAACATACGCGGATGTTGATCTGCGAGAGTCAACACAGCCAGCGAAATCTGAATCCGAGTAGCCAATCACCTCCAAATTATCGGTCCGTCTATACATGAGCATGTAACCCTTCGTTCCTTGAAGGTATCTCATGACCTTCTTTGCAGCTCTCCAGTGGTCAATTCCTGGGTTACTCTGATATCTCCCAAGCATCCCAACAACAAATTCAATGTCAGTGCAGTGCCACTGAGCATACATAAGGCTTCCAACAGCTGAAGCATATGGAATGTCTTTCATTCGTTCCCTTTCGAGCTCATTCTTGGGGCACTGGTCCAGGCTAAACTTGTCACCCTTCACAATGGGTGCTACACTAGGTGAACAATCCTTAATCCGAAATCTCTCTAAAACTTTGTTGATATAGGTCTCTTGGGACAAACCTAATATGCCTCGAGATCTATCTCTATAGATCTTAATGCCAATAACATAAGATGCCTCTCCCATATCCTTCATATCAAAGTTTTTCGAGAGAAATTGTTTCACATCGTATAGCAATCCTTTATCATTGGTTGCAAGCAAAATATCATCCACATATAACGCAAGGAAATAAATCTTGCTCCCACTAACCTTGAGGTATATGCATTGATCCATAGCGTTCTCTTCAAATCCAAATGAAGTGATAACGTTATGGAATTTTCTATACCATTGGCGGGAAGCTTGTTTCAGTCCATATATAGATTTATTAAGCTTACATACCAAATGCTCACCACTGCTAGAGGAGAATCCTTCAGGTTGTTTCATATAAACCTCTTCCTCTAGATCACCATTAAGGAAAGCCGTCTTCACGTCCATTTGATGTAGCTCTAAATCAAAATGGGCTACCAATGCCATAATTACTCGAAGGGAATCTTTCTTAGATACAGGGGAAAAGGTTTCCGTGTAATCGATTCCTTCTCTTTGTGAGAATCCTTTGGCAACAAGTCTTGCCTTATGTCTCTCGATGTTGCCTTGTGAGTCTTTCTTTGTTTTGAAGACCCATTTACATCCAATGGCTTTTACACCATTTGGCAACTCGACGAGATCCCAGACTTTGTTAGTTGCCATAGAATCCATCTCATCTTTCATGGCATTGTACCATAAGCTTGAATCATTAGAACTTATGGCTTGTGAAAACGTTTCAGGATCATTTTCGGCTCCAATATTGTAGTCACACTCTTGTAGATACACGACATAGTCACTAGGAATTGCTGACCTCCTTGCCCTCGTAGATCTTCTTAAAGCTGGATCAACATTATCCTGAGGAGCAGGATCATGTTGTTCAGCAGGTTCAACATTTTCATGTATTTGTTGAACTTCATCTACTATTGGATTAGGATCAGCTTGTGGTGCTTCTTGAACTGGTTCTTCAACACGTGTTTGTTCTTGAGGAGTGTTGTTAACAATAATGACCGGTTCATAACTTGAAGTGGTACGTTGAGCATCAGAATGATCTTTCCTTTGATCAATGTCCAAGGATCGATCGCTCCCACTAATCAAGTCATTCTCAAGAAATTTTGCATTTCTTGATTCCACAAATCTAGTGCTATGAGATGGACAATAAAATCTATATCCCTTAGACCTTTCGGCATATCCAACAAAATATCCACTTATGGTCCTCGGGTCCAACTTCTTTTCTTGTGGATTATATATTCTCACTTCGGACGGACATCCCCAAACACGTACATGTTGCAAACTGGGTTTCCAACCTTTGAATATCTCAAAAGGCGTTTTTGGAACGGCCTTAGTTGGAACTCGGTTTAATATGTACGTAGCCGTCTTAAGTGCTTCACTCCACAAGGATCGAGGAAGTTTGGAGCTTTCAATCATGCTTCACACCATGTCCAATAATGTTCGATTTCTTCTTTCAGCTACTCCATTTTGTTGTGGAGTACCTGGCATGGTATATTCTGGAACTATACCATTCTCTCGAAGAAATTTCGCAAATGGACCAGGTGCTTGTCCATTTTCAGTATATCTACCATAGTACTCTCCACCTCTATCTGATCTCACGATCTTAATTTGCTTGCCGCATTGTTTCTCTACTTCTGCTTTAAACACCTTAAAAGCATCAAGTGCTTCATTCTTATTGTTAAGCAAGTAGAGATACATATATCGCGAGTAATCATCTATGAATGAGACAAAGTACTTGTCACAGTACGCATCCATGTCTGGACTACAAATATCTGTATGTATGATTTCCAATAAATCTGAGCTTCTTCTGACACCCTTTTTTGGCTTATTTGACACGTCATGCTTACCCTTAATGCAGGCTATACACGTCTCAAAGTCTGCAAAGTCTAAAGTACTAAGTACTCCATCGTTTACCAACTTTTTAATTCTATTAATGGAGATATGTCCCAATCTCCGGTGCCACAACATAGAAGAATCGTCATTCATAACACATCTTTTGGTACCAATATGAACGTGCATAGATGAGTGGTCATCATCATTTCTCAAATTTAAGTTAAAAAGACCATTAGACAAAATACCATTTCCAATAACATTTGATTTGAAAATTAAATCAAAACCACTTTCTGAAAAGTTAAAGGAATAACCATCTGATACAAGTCTAGAAACGGAAATTAAATTCCTAGAAAAACTGGGAATATAAAATGTCTTTTTCAAACTTAAATGAAAACTACTACTTAAAACTAAATTGCACGTTCCAACGGCCTCTACACATGAAGGCATCTGATTTCCTGAATAGACGCTGCATTCATTTCCCACTGGTTTCCACAGGTTTTGCAATCCCTGCAATGAAGTGGTAATGTGAATTGTAGAGCCCGAATCAATCCACCATGTATTATAATTTACAATAGTCATATTGGATTCATAACAAACAAAAGAAAGTTGAGTACCTTTCTTATCAAGCCAATTCTTGAACTTAGAACATTCCATCTTAATGTGCCCCTTCTTTTTGCAAAAGAAGCACACGAGATCCTTCTTAATGTCCTTGTTGGAAGGGATTTTTCCCTTTCCATTGTCCTTGGCTTGACCATTCTTCTTGTTCTTTCCAACTGTAGTAAAATTCACACTCTCCTTTTCCTTAACCTCCATAAGCAGCCTGCCCTCTTCCTGAACACACATGGTCATCAATTCATTGATTGTCCATTTATCTTGAGAATTAACAAATAGATTCTTGAGAGATGAAATCTATGAGATAGAATCTTGAGAGGTAATCTCTGTAAGGTAGATTCCTGAGAGGTAGACTCTAAGGAGGTCAAACCAATTAGAGATATTGAATACTTTGGAAGTCGGACCGGTACAGAGATGATGACCACTCGAAGAATCTAACCGATAGAAGAATTTGATCACTCGAAAGGATTGACCATTCTAGAGAGACTAAAAGTCTAAATAAAAATTGTAATAAATCACTAAGTATAGTCAAAGTACTTGGAGTACTTAAAGATATTCTTGTGATTACAGATTACAATAAATGAGATATTCAATAGTATGAAAAGGATATACTAATTGGATATCAGACACAAATAAACTCCAAGGTGAAACTGTGTTCACAATAAATGGAGCAGCGGTGTCAAACTTCCAAGACAAACATGTACAACTCGATTCAGTAAGGAATCTGAGTCGATAGCATCAGATAAAGATAAAAGCTGAATGGTCTTGGAAGATATTCCTTTGTGGAATAAGTTTGTGTCTACATGACCTAAGGCATTGTGACGACAATGAGAAATAGGAAAAGGTGTAGAACATCGTGGTAAGTCAAGACACAATGGTCATTGACATATTACCATAAGACAATTGATCTCAAATGAGACTGTCACAACTGGCCATGTGAAGTCAAAAACGGATCCGTATACCAAAGGGTATGAATAGGAGATCAAATTGTCTGGTAAGGGGAATGAAGTTAAAAACCCACACAAACAAAGAAATCCATAGTGGACACTCAACCTTGAGAATTGGAGATCCCATGCCCTTGGTTCAATGAGACAACTAAATTATGGAAATTCTAGTATGTGCGCTTAGAACTCATTATAACTCATTCTCAGAAGCCATCTAAGTGCTAAAACACCTGATGACGTGTGGTGAGGGTAAGCTTAAAGCTTTTAATGATTCCTATACCTAAGTGGTGGAGTATAGCAGGATACTCTTTATGGGAGATCACCTATATAAGTGAGAAGTAATAAGGCCGCTTTTAAATTGAAACACTTATGAATCAAGAACGGTCCAGGGCCAAAATGGACAAAATGTGAGAACAAAACGTGTTAGAGTTGTTATTGTGTGAGTACTATTGTCTTGGTATACACTATACAGTCACTGGTTCAAAGCGTCTCGCTACCAAATGACTAGTATATCCGATAGTATTTCACTAGGGAAGGTTCAAGGCCATAAGCTACCTATCTCGATGCAATAATAGTTCGCCGAAACTTCCAGACGAGTCTGCATTCATGCATGCATTAATTTGTCATGCATGTGGGGGATTGTTGGAATTTTGGTTTGTAAAAGTGAGGTTTGACCGACTTTTGACCAAGAATTCCATTGGGTTCCATTGTAGGAAAATGGAAATTGATTGCATATTAATAATCTATATTTGGAGTAGATTAATTTGATATATTTACTTTCTCAAAACCAATTAGTGGTGAATGAGAAATTAATGCTCAAAGTATGCAAAATGAAATGGGTTTATGAAGAGTTTATGGGATATGGAATAGTTATCCCACATTGCTTAAAGATGTAAAGTGATGAGAGTTTATAAGTGGATCCATCCAAAGGAGTAGTCAACAAGTTGATATCCTTGGGCCAACATAGTTGAACCATTGGGCCAACCATGCATCCAAGTGGGCTATTGAGCTAGTTTTGTTCTAGCTTAAAATGGACCCACAACCCGCGAAGCGCGCGAAGGGCGGAATGGGCGGTTTAGGACGCACTTTGCACTTCGCATCGTCGCTAGGAGCTAATGAGCCTTAAACTTTTGACAAAAGTTGGCTCGATTCATGGTTCGATAGCGGTTCAGGCTTAGGGCGAGTGGGCTCGTGGTGGTTCGATCCATTCCAAGTCAAATGGGTTAAGGTTGACAGTTGGGCCGCTTGGTAAATCTGTTTGGGCTTGGGCGAGTGGGCCGCTTGGGCGGTGGGCCCCAGGTTTGGGCCGAGCCTTAGTTGGGTTCCAGCAAATGGGCGCCGGATTAAAGGGTTGTGACTATTCTTGAAAAGGTGGGTGTGACCCATGCCTTTTCAAATAGGCGGGTCAAGGCTGTTGGGTCGATCCAGCAGATCTCCTCCCTCCATCTAGATCTGATCCAATGATCCAGAATCCACTAGACACCAATTGTGCCTATTCCCAAGAGACACCCTAACTCTTCATATACTATATAAACCCCCCACCTGTTTGTCAATTCAATCACTCATTCATCAAATCACTTCTCTCTTTCTCAATTTCACTCTCTCTTCTCACTAGAAGTAGAGAATCAATTATCTAACAAAGTTAACTAACTCAGTTAGATAATAAACTGAATTATGAAATTCGATGCACAAATTCAACTAATTCTTAACATCATATGTTAGAAGATAGAGCATCTCGTTGCATAATTCTTCTTCAAAGTCCGGAAGTGTCAAACACGAATTTTAGTTTCGCCGAAGTCATTAATTTGGAGTGCTTCTATTAATGACTGTAAAGTCGTTTTATCTTGAGAGAAGATTGCCGCAGACCATTAGCACCAGTGCGGGGGCAATATCTTCTTGCGGAGATTGTGTCCAACACAAGACTCGACTTCGTTAATTACTCGGTTTGCTTTAATTTCCGCATTCTAGTTTATCTTTATTTCCTGCTCCGTTAATTATGTTATGGTTCATTATTTATTTGTCATTTCGTTAATTTCAAGAAAACCTTATTTATTGTCAAAATAGACAAATTTCCCAACAAAAAGGACTAGATTGAAGAAGGAAAATATAACAGAAATGGCCAAACAATCTGTTAAAGATGGAAGATTTACTGTGAATATAGGGTTATGCATTTAGGGCAACAAAAAATAGAGGACCATTTTCAAGTAAATCAGGCGCGAATCCAGGATTTTGAAATCGCGTGGACTTAAAATTTAAAAATATCGCAAACAATAATAACAGTGAAAAATAACTTCATATATAAATAAAAGTTATATATAGTGGGTGACTTAGATAAAAAAAAAATACTGAACTACTTGTGCTTTTTGTTTGTTTACGCCCCAAAATAAATGTCTGATTTTGTTCCCCGATCAAGGAAAATGAGCATTCGTTTTGAGAGGGAAGAGTATGATTTTGTAATGGGTAAAATCTTTACCCGTTTTATTACTCCATGTCTTATAATAAGTGTTAGTTTTCTTTTTTTAATTTGGCCCTTTACAGCAACAATGCAGCAAAATATCATTATTGTAGCAGTTTCAGATCCCACCGTCCAACTCCAAACTTGTTGATCCACATAGAGTAGTGTGCCGGGGTGGAAGCAGCAGGATACCACCGTACGTAAGATACTTTAATACAGTTTGGTTATGGTGGGTCCCTCCTTTCATCCATTTTCTCAACCTTTGTGGCTATTTTCCTTCTGACACTTTTCATGTGATTGTGGGACTCATACTTTTCGATCACTTGCATATCCTGAGTTTGGTTCATGCACCTTGACTCTCTTTTGCAAATTAAAAAAAAAAATAGTTTAAGAAGAAATCCCAAAATAGAAAGCAAAAACTTTTATTAGGATCAACAGTACAGATTTAAGGTAGTAGTTGAGTAGGGTTTGGAATTTTGGACCATTGCGGGTAGCATTTAGTATTGATCCGTTGCAGCATCCAATCCAATCAAGTTTTTGCTATATCATTCTATTTACGAGACGGAGAGTCGATATCATTAGAATGTTTAATGTGTCTCATCTTTTAACCATTTACTAGAGGGAGAGTCGATATCGTTATATTCCCTCCGTCTCAAAATGTTTGTCTCATTTGACTTTTTAGTAGAGCTTTGACCACAAATATATGACAATTTAATTATGTTCATGAAATTCTAAAAATTTCTATTGATTCACCATTAATAATATTATCAACAACAACTTTTAGAATTTCATGAACATGATTAATCTCTCATAAATTTGTGGTCAAAGTTCAACAAAAAAGTCAAATTGGACAAATATTTTTGGGACGGAGAAAGTAATACTCTCTCCGTCCCAATAGAAGCTTCCCATTTTGCCATTTTGAGTGTCTTTCTCTCCTATTTTCAAATTACACTCACAACATTTTTTCTTCCCACCCATTTTATTAATTTGCGTGCAAGGCAAAAAACGAACAACTTCTATTAAGACGGAGGGAGTATTTAAGGATTCAGTTTTATTTTCTTTTTATGAAACAACCTCTTTTCTCTCTCTCTTTCCTTATTTTCTTTCAAGACAACCTTTTCTCTCTCTCCTTCCTTATTTTCTCTCTTAAACAACTTGTTGTTGTCTCTTTTTCTCTCCTGATTTGATTTCTTAACTTTATTTTTATATGAATTTTCATTCCATTATTGTTGGGCTTTCCTCCTATACTTTCAAACTGAATTAGCAAATTTGATTTTTCTTTTTCAAATATATTTTAATAAATTATTTGAAATCATTAATACATTACTTCAACATTATTGAAATATTTTTATATGAATTATTTGCATTTATCATTTTGATCAAATGTTTATTTCAAATATTTTACAATTATTACATTATTTTCCATATATTTTTTACAATTATCTCAACCCTGTTAGAACTCTAGTTATTCCACATCAACTTGAAGAATATAAATGATTCACTATATAAAGTTGGTTAATCTCACCCCTTAACAAGGCCTTTTAAGGGGATGAGAACCCGACTCTAATATGGTATCAGAGCTGGACCAAGTTGATGATGGACTTGTTACCCGTGTTGGGTTTGAGCCGATGATAATGCCGGCGTGTTAATGGTCACGTGTAGAGCCAATGGTCATGCCGGCCTACACGTGAGGGGGCATGTTAGAACCCCAGTTATCCCACATCAACTTGAAAAATATAAATGATCCACTATATAAAATTGATTAACCTCACCCCTTAACAAGGCTTTTTAAGGGGATGAACAGACCGGCCCTTGTAGTGCGATTAACCATATTTCGACCACAGAATGCAACAACAGAACAGCAAAATGTCTGATGTCTTTTCAATGAGAAGACTTTAAAGTTGAAAGGCAAGTTCATTGTATCAGATCTAGAACAGAATCATCAACTTATCATACAAATGTTCTAACAATGGCAGGAAAAAGGAGTTTACTTTTAGGAAAAATATCAAAAAAACCCCTATTAAAAATTTTCAAATCCAAAAAATCTAACAAATAATTCTCATTTCAAAAAAATCCTAATACTCCCTCCGTCTCGGTAAGAGCTTCCCAAAACTTTTTGTGCACGCAAATTAAGAAAGTGGGAGGGAAGTAAAGATGTTGTGAGTGTAATTTGAAAATAGGAGAGAGAATGAGTGGAGGGAATAGTAAATTATAATAGTGTTGTGAGTATTAAAATAATGAGGAGAGAGAATGAGTGGAGGAAATAGTAAAGATTCCTTTGCCAAAAAAGGAAAGTGGAAGCTATTAGCGGGACACCCAAAATGGCAAAAAGGGAAGCTCTTATTGGGACGGAGGGAGTATTAGATATTCAATATCAAAAAGTTCAAAATTTAACGATTTAGCTAATATTATTAGATTTGAGAATTCATATTACTTCAAACATGATATTTATTTCAATTATGAGTTTACAAAAATAAAATTATTTATCTTAAGCAATTATAGAATAAATATTCAAAAAATAATACTTTTAATATTAATAAAATTGTGGGACTAACAAAGTAATAATTTAACAATTCTAAAAAATAATAATGATAGTGATAATTTTTAGATTTTTTAACTAATCTATTATTTTATAATTTTATCACGAAATTTAATAATTACATTATATAAGCATGATTTTCTAAAAATGATTAGGCATGGCATCATAAATTTATCTTTTTATTATTTTTTATCTTATAATAAAAATAATATTTTGCATATTATTAATTATAATTATTTATCAATATATGAGAAATTTTACATTCTTAACATGTAAAAACTTAAAAAAAAAACAAATTTCATCTATATAAAAGCTTCAAACTTAAAGAAAAAGTTAAATCGTTAAATTTTAGGCTTTTCGGTATTGAATATATAATTTTAGAGTTTTTTTTTATAAAAGAATTATTTGTTGGATTTTTTGGATATAAATATATTTTAGAGGGAGTGTCTGGTATTTTCCCCGTACTTTTACTGATTCATTTGCATACCTCAAAATGTGTATATATGCATTCAATATACACATTCACAAATAACTCTTTTATATCAAGTACTTCTCCCTTTAATAGTCCATTATTAACCTTTTTTTTAATGATCTATTAAGACTATTTTAATTTTTTTACAAAAATAAACTTTAGATCTATTTCTTTTAATTTTATTCCGTATTATAGAAAACTAATTATATCTTTATCTTTAGTACATTATTTTTTTCAAAATACAGAAATGTAAATTACAAAATTAATGTTTTATTCTTATTTTATATTTTTAACCAAGATAGACATACTGATTGAGGTAGTACTTTAAAAAATTTAAAAGCTTGTGCTACAACAATCCGTTGCTATTGAATCACATCACTTTCCTTAGACAATGGGTACGTAGGAGAGATTTAATGTGCAGTATTTGGGACTTCATGAACACTTTGCGGAGCCAAAAAATCTATAAATATAGTCCATTATCCGGAAAATGAGATGCAACATGGCCGCTGCAACAGTTTTAGATCCGTACTTCACGCGCGAATTCAGAATTTTAGAATCGCGTGAGCTTGATATTTAAAAAATATTGTAAACAATAATAACAGTGAAAAATAACTTCATATATATATAAAAAAAGTTACATATAGTGGGTGACTTAGGTAAAAAAAAAAAATTGAGGTGGGTTGGAGCCCGCCTCAAAAAAGGCTAGATCCAACCTTGCCGTACTTCTACTCTCTTAAGTTAATTAATTTGACATACATAACTAGAAATGTTAAATAATCACTAGATACAGAGGCAGATCTCATTGTTTGCCTGATGGTGCGTGTACCGGCACCACCAAAAAAATATTTTTTTTTTAACAAAATGACGTTGTTTTTGCTTAGAAATAAAAAGGATTAATAGATAATTTGGAACGCTGAAGAAGCGAGCGATCGTTGGTGAGCAGCTGGGCGAGACAGCCTGCAAAGGAATCTCAAAAAACTACAAGTAAGTTGTTGTACGAGTAAGCGACCGCCGAAAAGAAATGAGCACCACCAATAGATTAGGTGTAGATCCGCCACCGACTAATATTGAGAAAGATAACAGTAATTCCTTTGGGGGACCTCTGAATGGTTGAATTTTTGTAGTGTAAGAGCAATAAATATTATTATTAATTTATTTGGTGAGACCACTTGTTATTTATTTATACCCTTCTCCCTGACATATTCCTACACCACTGTGCTATTAGAATTATCCCCACAGATAACTGAAATAACCCTAATTTTTTAACCCTTCTTCTCCCTCAACTTTCCCATCCCTCTGAGCAAACTGCAATACAATAATAATGGAGATGATGGAGCATAAGCTTTCTGACCCATTCTCCAATATCCCTTTTTTCCAAGAAACCTCAGACTTAGAATTCTCCGGTGGAAGCACAACCACCGAATCTCCACCGCCACCAATGTTCCACCACCCACCATCACCTCCGACCACCACCTCAGTTGAAGCCATGAGGGAGATGATATTCCGGGTGGCGGCAATGCAACCAGTCCAGATAGACCCGGAATCCGTAAAACCACCTAAGAGAAAGAACGTGAAGATATCAAGGGACCCACAGAGCGTGGCGGCGAGGCATCGGAGAGAGAAGATTAGTGAGAGAATTAGGATATTGCAGAGATTAGTACCAGGAGGAACTAAAATGGACACTGCATCAATGCTTGATGAAGCTGTTCATTACATGAGGTTCTTGAAAAAACAAGTTCAATCATTGGAAGAACAAGCTGCAGTGACTAATATGACCCCCATGGGTGGGGGTATGGGGATTGTGGGGTACCCTACACCTATGAATTATTCAACTTTTGCGAAAGCTTGCGGTCAGATTACTTCTTCTTCTTCTTCTTCAATGGTGGGTAATTCTATGCAGATGCAGCTCAGGTGAGGGGTAGAAAAGGAAAGATCTTGATCTAATTAATGTAAATGTAGATTGGGTTGTTATGTGATTTTGAAGGATTTCTTGATATGGGTCTTTGTTGTAGATGAAACTTGGACCAGCTTTGGTTTGTAACTTTGGATCATTAACAAAATTGTAGTTGTAATTTGCCTGAGGAAAATAGATGCTTAACTTTGTTTAGAACTAATGTTGTACTATAATATTTGTTGCAAGTCGCTTTTAAATACTCCCTCCATGTGTTTCGAAAAGATAGCTTCATTTTGACTTTATTGGTCAATTTGATTGAATTTTTGACGATTTATTTATGTGAATTTGATTATCCTCATTAAAATTTGAAAGTCATCATGATATAAAGCAAATTGGCCCACTAAATTGTCTGTGTTTCTTTGTTAGAGCATCTTCATCAATGACTTTAGCAAAAGTCATAATCCTCCGTGGCATGAATTTACTCCCCAACCATGACAAAATTAAAAGTCATGAATGACTTTTAATAAAATGGAGTTGCCAGAAGCCGAGCTTCACGGCACCATGGAAAAAAAAAATCAAGCCTTTGATCGACACGTGTCATATTTTTGATTTTTGTTTTTTTTTGTTTTTACAAAAATTGCAATTATTAACATATAAAAAATAATAAAAATACAAGAATATTGAAAAAACTACCATTATTACTAAAAAGTAGGAGAGAAAAACTGATGACTTTTGTCATGAATGGAGATAAAATTATTTGGAGCTGTGTTTTTTATGACTGATGACGTGGAGCTGAGGTGGAGGAGAGAGGGATGGGAATGAAACTTCATTGTTGCATATGCTCTTATTGAGCAGCAGTTAGTTTATGCAATTTTGATGCAATTTTCATCATGGGTCATCTAAAAATACTCTTTGTGCTTTAATATAGAGAAAAGGTTGCGTACATCCGACCTTTCTTACCGTATTGTAAGTGGGAGCCTTTGTGGCACTGAAATATTGTTGTGTTGTTTTTCATGATATAATATTAGAAATATTATCAATAACAATTTTTTAAATTTTTACTCAAAATTTTGTCAAATTGTATCAAAATCAATCTAAATGAGACTATATTTTTTAGACGGAAGCAACTGATACTAGGGCTCCGTTTGTTTGGGGGAAACTCATTTTCGGTATTTATTTCGCATCAGAAAATGGGAAAAACTTCATTTTTATCTTATTTTTCGGAAAATATTTTCATTTTTCGGAAAACATTTTGCCGGAAATCATTTTCCGAAAAATATTTTACGCTAAACAAACGGAGCCTAGGAGTAGTATCTTTCATCTGGTGATGATATTGGGTGTCATTTTCTTTGTGGGAGAACCTTTTTGGGCCCTGAGGAGATACATGAAAACTCACAGTTGTAATTTCCCTTTACATTTGTTTACTTGGCTTGAAATTCACACGTTCCATGTTAAATCAGACTTATTTTTTGTTTGATCCGTTTTACCTTAAATTGAACTATATTAAATGACAAAATTTTTTTACTATTTTTCTTACTCATTCTCTCTCTCACTTTATTTTCATACTCACTAGACCAATAGACTTATTATTCCTCTCACTTATTCTCTTTCCAACTTTAATTTTCATACTCAAAAACACCTTTGTTCTATCTCTTTTTTTTTTAATGATTGTGCTAAAAAAATTAGTCTGATTTGAGAGGATACAGAGAGAGAGTGAGAGAAAGAGTGAGAATATATGCTATCCCTTTTCTTCTACTTGCTGCAAGCCATCACAAATCCATGTGGGGATACAAAAGGAAAGATAAAGTGGAGATCTTGGTAGTGATGTAAATAGATCAAACGGTATCAGATGTCTCTTTGTATACGAGAGTTCAGTGGTTCAAACTTCAGCAAACACAATTTATAACACTTTCGAGTATCACTCTTTTAATTAAATCAAGTCATTCATTAAAAAAAAAATACATTTTATCAATTACATTTTATAATATGTGTTACATTTTATTGGGGGAATATAAAAACGAATAACATTTTTAGTAACATAAATTAGATCTTATAGTAAAAAAATTATATTATATATTATATAATAGATAAATTTCATTTAATGTAGACTAGTGTACAATGAGGAATACAACCAAAACATTTGGAAGTAGGTCAAACAAGATCTAGCAAGCATGATCAATTTAGTGCTCATGATTCCCAACCTCTCAAATACATTGCATCTTTCTCTCTGACAAGTTCCATATTTTTGACAATACTGTGGACATTATAATTTACACTACTCCATCCTTCTCCGTTATAAAATGAATGATAAAAATAACAAATAAAAATTGAATATGTAAATAAAAATGCATATTTTTACATTTTGAGGCCAATGAACGCAAACACATTTTTCTTCTCAAATACTCCCTCCGTCCCGCTACAAACTGCACACTTGCACACTTTCTAAAATTGTGAAGAATCTTTACTATTCCCTCCAAGTATCAAAATATTCAATTTTACCATTCAACTTTGCCAAGCGATTCATATAGGCCACCAAAGTTTCAAAATATTCAACCTTGCCACTCACATAACTAAATTTTTGCAAATAAATCCAACAAATGAATGACCGTTAACTTTATTCGTTAGTTGGTTCCAAAATCTTCTTTATATTCCCTCAATAAAGTAATCATGAGTTACATTTTTGAATTTTAAATTGTTGCTTTGCAATTTTAATTTATAAATAGTACATACGAGAGCAACTTTAAGATTTTATAAATGTAAACATGAAAATTGAATAAGAAAAATGAGCATAATGTCAATAAAATTTGAAGAAATGAGAAATAACAACTACAATTTTAGATTTTTATTGTCTACCGATCTTGTTTCGGTAAAATTTACGAATTCTCATTTATAATCGACAGTCAACGAATTATTTTTATACCACTCAATTTAAATTCGAACATTATAAATTTTATAGTTAAATTTATATTGACGTATTTATGTTGATAAAAATTTTAACTTATAATTCATGGATTGTATTTAAAAATTTGAACAACAACATGCAAGTTCAATAAAATTAAAAGCAATTTTAAATTTTATATTTAAAAACATAAAAAAAATTAGAATTGTAATTTTAAAAATCAAAAGTGCATATTGGTGTTTATAATTTTATTGCGTATACAAATCTTAATATACAATTTTTTTGTTGATTTTTCATTAACAACTTTATATTTAAATAATTATAAAATTATGTTTCATAAGTACTATTGAAAAATTGTAACTAATAATTCAAAATATCAATTTATGACTACTTTATTGAGTGGTAGAAAGAAGATATTGAAACTAACTAAGGCTCCGTTTGTTTTGGGGAAAATGTTTTTCGAAAAACATTTTCCTCATTTTTCGGTGTTTGTTTCGCATCAGAAAATGGGAAAAACTTCATTTTTATCATATTTTTCGGAAAACATTTTCATTTTTCGGAAAACATTTTGCCGGAAATCATTTTCCGGAAAATGTATTACGCTAAACAAACGGAGCCTAAATTGAAATGGATGAATAAGTTAAATTTAGGTAGAAGAATACTGGAATGAAATTTGAAATTTCTATTTGATTCCTGCGTTTCCAGAAATTATAGTTTGATCAATATATTTGTGAAATTTTCAAATTGATCACTTGAAATGGAAAATGACCATTTTAACAAATAAATGACTACTTTTTTTTTTTTTTTTGCAATATTTGCAATTTTTCCTATTTTATATTGCATATATTTGACACAATTTTAATATTTTACATATATAAGTTTGGGATAGTTCCCAAATAGTCATTCATCCTAGAAACAATCACTAAGGACACGTATTTTTGAAATTGACCACCAAGTCTTGTAATTTTTGGAGGTCTTGTAATTTTTGGTGAACACGCGTATCCCTTCTTAATTGGGTGAAATTACACCCATTCTGCTAATTTAATGACGTGGACATGGTCCTTAAAGGCCTAGTTGTCACATTCTCTATCTCCTCCCTCATTTTTCTTTGGAAAAAATTCTTTTTAACCACAAAATCCAGATCATATCCCATTAAAACTCACCTCAAATTAAAAAAGACTAACTCCTTTGTTATTCCAAATTAAAATCCCTTTAAACCCCATTATTCCAGGGAACGGCCAAAATGAAATTAACACCGTTAACTTCCATCAATCTCATTTTCGTGACCCATCGTTCCATTCACACCCCTATCTTCTTCCCTTAGAAATCACCTCAAATCTATCACCAGAATCGCCGGATGCAAGATTGAAAACCCTCTCCGGCCATGGATAATTTCAAGGTGAAGCAAAAAGTTGTTGACAAGCATCAGGGGAAGACTAGGGTTCGTGACGATTCGAGTTCCGTTTCCGTAATTGATTTGGACTCCGATTCCGATGACTCTTCGCCGGCGCCTAAGAGGTCTAGGGCTTCGAACGGTGGCAGTGTGAGACTTAGTTTGAAGAAGAAGAAGAAGAAGAAGAAGAAGAAGAAGAAGAAGAAGGAGAAGAAGAGATTGAATGGTGATTTTGGTGTTGTTTTGCCCGCTGGATTCCTTGATTTTGGTGTGCTTGTTATCCTTAATAGCTCACAACCCGTCGTTGGCTCGCCTACTGTCCTGCCACCAGAAAATCACTCCACTCTCAAGCTACTATGTGCTCCTCCTCTGGACTTCTATCGTGTATTCGAAGAAAAATAACTTGTCTCAGGGATAATTATGTGGCCAACCATCCAATGTTGAACTTCAGTGTGAGAGCGAAATTGCTCTCAAGATACAACATGCCAATATGGTTCACCAAAGCATAGGATTCCCTGCTCATAGACATAAGGCTCTTAATAGTCAAGTGTTATTGGAAGATTTTGGTGTTGTTTTGCCTCCTGAATTCCTTGATCCTCAGTCTTTTGGTTGAAATGTTGGTCTCTGTTTTTTCTATTTATTTTCAAGTGATTATTGGAAGATTTTGGGTTTATTTTTGGTGATTAAAAGGATTTGAGAATTTTGTTGTTAGTGGTTGTCTCTAATCTCAAGTATATGTATGTAATCATTCTTAGTTTAATTGGTTTCAACTTATTGACTTTCTTGTTTATGCTTAAGGGTAGATTGGAGGTTATTCATTCTTAAATAACAACTTTGTAACTTCATTTATTTCCAAAAATCCTTGAAATTTATCATCTTTTTAATAAGACTCGCTTATTGATTTGTATATGATATTGCCAGGTCCTATACCAGTTGCTATAGGACCTATTAAAGGGCTTACAACTTTGTATACGATATTGACAAGTCCTATACCAATTGCTATAGGACCATTCAAATGTCTTATGTCTTTGTATATGATATTGACAGATCCTATAACAATTGCTATAGGACCAATTAAAGGGGTTATAGCTTTGTATATGATGTTGCCAGGTCCTATACCAGTTGCTATAGGACCTCACACAATCTTATACCAACGCATTAAGACCTTTGAATGGTCCTATAAAGAACTGGTATAGGACTTAACAACATCATATACGAAGCTATAAGACCTTTGAATGGTCCTATATCAAGTGATATAGGACCTCAAAAAATCATATACCTATACTATAAGACATTGAATGGTCCTATAGCAACTGGTATAGGACATGACAACAATAGTAAATGCAACAAACAGTCAAAATTCAACCATACTCCATCAATTTTATTGTTGGTGAGTATATGTAGCTCAGTTTGTTTCTCTTCTTCTTCTTCTTCTCTCCGTCCGTCTCATAATAAATATAATAATAATCCGTACCTTGATATTTTTTTTATCTATTTAATTGAATTTGTATATGATGTTGCTAGGTCCTATACCAATTCTTTATAGGACCAATTAACTGGCTTATAGCCTTCAGATATTTGTATATGATATTGACAGGTCCTATACCAATTGCTATGGGACCATTAAAATGTCTTATTGCTTTGAATATGATGTTGCCAGGTCCTATATCAGTTGCTATAGGACCAATTAAAGGGCTTATAGCTTTGTATATGATATTGACAGGTCCTATACCAATTGCTATAGGACCATTCAAGGTCTTATAGCTATGTATATGATATTGACAGATCCTATAACAATTGCTATAGGACCAATTAAAGGGCTTATAGCTTTGAATGGTCATAGAGCAAGTGATATAGGACCTGCAACTTGATTTACAAAGACGGGTCGAGATGAGTAACAAAGAAAGTGATGAAAAGTAAATAAAATTGAGACGGAACAAACATCAATTATTCATCAAAAAAATCAAAAATTCTGAGTAAAAAAATATTCATTTTATAAGAGTTATAGGACATGGAACAGGTCCTTTACCACATTAACAAATAATAACAAAATTTAACATCTATTTCAAACAAACAAATTCACAACCAAAATAAAGCAAGTGACCTCGAAATTAAAAGAACACTATTTCAGCTCCTATAGCAATGGTTATAGGACATGTAATAGATTATTTGCCACATTATCAAACACAAACAATATGAAGCAAGTAATCTAGAAATTAAAATCACACTAGAACAGGTCCTATAGCAAGAGTTATAGGACCTGGAACAGGTCCTTAACCACATTAACAAATAATTACAAAATTCAACATCTATTTCAAACAAACAAATTCAATTCAAAAATAAAATAAAATTATATTTTCCGCCATTGAAGATCCGGTGTTCTTCTTCGCGCCATTGAAGACCCAGGTGTTCTTCTCTCTCTCTCTCTCTCTCTCTCTCTCTCTCTCTCTCTCTCTCTCTCTCTCTCTCTCTCTCTCTCTCTCTCTCTCTTCTCCGATCAGTTAATCCATGGATGGAGAGTGTTGTTCATCATCATCACCTGCGATCACCGAAAAGAGAAAACAAAGGCACGACAAACCCTACAGAGGTATTAGGATGCGAAAGTGGGGAAAGTGGGTCGCCGAGATTCGAGAACCCAACAAGCGTTCCCGTATTTGGCTTGGTTCCTATTCTTCTCCCGTCGCCATTGAAGAGAGAAATTTAGGGTTTTGAAGGATTTGATTTTTTGATTATGGAATGTTACGGGTAGTTCACGGATATTAGGGAGAGATTTTAGGAACTAACGTCCGTCTACCTCTGTTAACGGTGGGTTTATTTGGGATTTTCATCTCAAATGGGTTTAAATGGGTTATTGATTTGTAAATTGGGTTTTTGGGTCCTTAGCTCTTTTTATTTTTATTTTTTTCTCAAAAGTTTAAAATGAACTATCTTAATATCCAAGTAATTTTATTTTTTTGAAATCATCGTTATTTTTGTATCGTCAACACTAATCAAAATAGTTTCATCAACTTATAATCTGCAACAACTTTTAAAAGTTTACAATTGTTCCAAGTTTACAATTATCTTTTATAAGTTTATAGTTGTTTTCCACAACTGTTCCAAGAACAAAGAAGAGACGTTCGCTGTTGTTTAGGTTAAATTCATAATTTTCGCATGAAAATGTCTTCTATTTTGCTTAATTCACAATTTTTTATAGTTTAGTTCACAATTGTTTTTAGTCTTTTATAATCCCTATTTTTACAATTCATGACATTATTTGACATATTGATTGATTCAGCGTTGTTGTTTTTAGTCTTTTATTACTTCTATTTTTGCAATTTTATGAGATTATTTGATATATTTGTTAAGTTTACAATTATTTTAGTTAAATTCACAGTAAATTTTAATCGTTTATGCCTTTATTTTTGCAATTTTATTAGATTATTTGATATATTTGTTAAGTTCACAGTTGTTTATAGTTAAGTTCATAGTTGTTTTAGTCTTTTATGATTTCTATTTTTGCAATTTTATGATATTATTTGACATATTTATTAAGTTCACATTTGTTTTTAGTTAAGTTCATATTTTTTTTAGTCTTTTATATTCTCTATTTTTGCTATTTTATGAAATTATTTGATATATTATTAACAATTGTTTTAGTTAAATTCACAGTTTTTAGTATTTTATAGCTTCTATTTATGCTATTTTATGAGATTATTTTTTAATGAACAAATAATTTTAAATAAAGTACTTTCTCCATCCCAAAATGAATAATCAATTTTTTTTAAAAAAATAATCCTTATTTTTTTTTAAAAAAAAAGGTGCAAATTTAAACCCAATTGGACTGATATTTATTTATAACTAATTCATAGATTCTTTTCTTTTTTCCCAAATATTAGTAGATATTCATTCTCCCTCATTCTACTTTGTCAATGCAATTGATTGGCCTTTGTCTGCCTGCGTCTCTGCAACATCAGATTTCAACAAATAGGAACAGTAATCATACCAAAACGTAAGATGCTTTCCTAGGGGGGGGGGGGGGGTAAGAACTTCTAAGTAACCCAATTAAGAATTTAGAACCCATCCTCATCAACTTCATGGCAGCAACGTTGAGATCAGACCCACCATTAATGACTAACTAAAACAATTAAACATGAGTTCCGATTGCAAGATAAAAGAAAACACTTGCCAGGGAGGTGAATTGATGGATTTGGAAGGAAAGAGGGAGATGAGGAGTTGTCGACGGAGGAAGGGGAGGGGATGGTTCCCCGGAGGCAGTAGCGAGGCTACACTCATGGCAAGGGGTCATCCGACCCCCTTCAATTTTGGAATGTGTTTGTTTTAGTACTATCAATTTTTTAGAAAATGACATTTTACTATTAAAAATTATGAATTTATACGTTTGACCCCTTTAATTTTGAGAAAATTTAAGACTAAATTAATATTTTGAACCCCTTATATATTAAAATCAAATACCTAAATCATAATGTTATGCTAAAAAAAAAACCTTGACCCCATTCCAAAAAAATCCTGACCTCGCCACTGGCCGGAGGGGAGGAAAGGGTCGGCTGGAGTGGAGGGCAGAGAGAAAGGGGGGAGTGTGTGCTGTGTGACTGTGTTTCGTGTGGGAGGGGGGGATGGGTTTTATTTGGGGTATAGGGATAGTTTTGTCATTTAAGTAAAGTATAAATGGTTGATGGACCATAATATTGATTCTGAACATTGGACTAGTTGATTAACTTTTAAAATGCTTTTACTTAATGGTCGATTCGATTAAGATGGAAGACCCAATGATAATAATTCCTTTAAGATAATACTTGTGCCAAACGACATCGCTTGTGTCAAAATATAAAAAACTTTCATATTTTTTCCACTATAAATAGAGTTCAAAATTGTGCAATTAAGTAAAACAATAGGATTATATCTTAATAATTTATATTGATGTAAATGAAATTTATTCACAAACCAGTTTCGTTCATGTGATGAACGAAATTATGAATGAATTTAAATTTAAGAAAAAATAATTTTCCTCAAGAGGAAATAAATAATTAATCATGCTCACAAATTTATTTTGGCCTCATGTCCAATTTAAATTTAACCAAATTTTTTTCTTTTCATTAAATTATGTATAAACAACAATGTGATTCTTGTTTTATACGTATTAATAAAGTTAGTACTATATATTATAATGTTTCTAAAATAAAACCATTTAGTTAGAAGAAAAATAAAGTTCAGGTCTTTATTATATATATATATATATATATATATATATATATATATATATACTAGTGCTTATACCCGTGCGAACCGCACAGAGATAATACAAAATTTGTGTGAAAATAAAACTAAATGAACAAAAACAAAGATAAGTGAGGAAATTAAATTTGCATGATAATTGTTTGAGATACTCTAATCAGACTGATTGAGTCAGGTTCAATTCGTATAAATAATGTGTCACAATATATAATCATTTTCAATTAAATTCCTTTGCTTTAATTCTTAAAAGGGGAAATTGCATTTTGAGCCCCAAAATTTAGGGGGTGTTTCTAAAATGGGTCTCATTCTATCACTAATTACAATATAGGGTCCAAAGTTCATATTTTGTTAACATTTTAGGATTTTTAATCAATTTTGTTAGAAAAATCCGTTAAATGGTCATGTGCAAGCCACGTGTCATTTAACGGATGATGTTTTTGAACACAAATTCTTTCGTTGTTGTTTTAATGCAAATTAAATGAAAATAAATTAACCATATAGTTCCTCAACTGAGCCGCTCTTTGTCTAAAGTTAATGGACGGTTAGGACCGAGCATTATTGTAATATATATATATATATATATATATATATATATATAATAATCATGTGATATAATTATTATAAATTCATGTGATACATATGTAGAAGATATAATTATTGTAGTGCTCGTTTTGTTTGATATAAATTGATGTATGATAATGGGATAAAGTGAAGCAAATCTTAGAAACAAAATCAGTTTTTCTTAATAGGTAGAAAAAGTATTTTAAAAACATGTGGTGTTATTATCGTAAATAACTGAAACTTGTTTTAAAACTTGCAGTGTCATTTTTATAAATATTTGAAACTTATTAAGATACCTTAGTAGTTCTTAATAATATCTGACACTTATTAGCATTATCATTGACATTTTTTTAATAATATCATTTAACAACTCTTTAACACATACTATGACAATCTTTTAACGTACTCCTTCCGTTTCAAATCTACGTATACATTTTTCTATTTTGGGCGTCTCAAATCTATGTGCACATTTTCTAAAATGGCAAGAATCTTTACTATTCTCTTCACTCATTCTCTCTCTTATTTTACTTTTATACTCACAACACTAATCAACTTTACTATTTCCTCCACTCATTCTCTCCCCTATTTTACTATTACACTCACAACACTTTTTCCATTACCCACTTTTCTTAATTTACGCGCAAAACACCAAACATACACATAGGTTTGGAACGGAGGGAGTATACACTAACACTACTGTTTAACACTTGATAATTATTAACAAATGTTTAAAATATCATTTTGAATGTTTACAAGTCTCATTATTATGAATAACTAGCACTTTATAACAATGACACTACGAGACGGAAGCGTTTTGGAAAAATCATTTTTTTTTCTAAACGTTAGAAAAAAATTGGTTTTTCTTGATGCCAACTCTAAATTGAAAATAACACTAATTTATCATAATCTAATACTCTTTTTATACTAGGGTCAATTGGAATTATACAACATGTATTTAGGCCCCGTTTGTTTACCGGAAAATGGGAGGAAAACGTTTTCCGTTTCGGCATTTTCCGGTGTTTGGTAATTCCCCGGAAAACGTTTTTCCCATTTTCCCCGAAACATGTTTGTTTTCCGAAAAACGTTTTCCCATTTTTCGGTGTTTGGTAGTTTTCCGAAAAATGGAGAAAATGTTTTTCGAAAAACATTTTCCGCCGTTTCTAAGGAAAACGTTTTTCGGATTTTTCCTAAGGAAGTTGTTTTCCGGAAAATGGTGTAAAAAAAGTGGATGGATAATATTTTAATAATAATAATAATAAAATAAAAATAAAATAATAATAATAATAAAATAATAATAAAATAATAATAAAAATAAAATAATAATAAAATAATAATAATAATAATAATAATAATAATAATAATAATAATAATAAAATAATAATATAATAATAATAATAATAACAAAATAATAATAAAATAATAATAATAAAAAAAATAACAATAAAATAATAGTAATAATAATAATAATAAAATAATAATAAAATAATAATAATAATAACAAAATAATAATAAAATAATAAAATAATAATAAAATAATAATAATAATAATAATAAAATAATAATATAATAATAATAATAATAAAATAATAATAAAATAATAATTATAATAATAAAATAATAATAAAATAATAGTAATAATAATCATAATAATTTTCCGAAAAACATCTTCATTTTCCGGAATTTCCCATTTTCCCCATTTTCCTAAGGAAGTTGTTTTCCAGAAAAAAATCTTCCTCATTTTCCGAAAAACGTTTTCCACATTTTCGGAAAACGTTTTCCTTTTTCGAAAAACATTTTTCAGGAAATCATTTTCCGGAAGTTATTTTCCCCGAAACAAACGGAGCCTTAGTATACTTTTGCAATTCTCAACCTAGCAAACCACGAGCCACCCCACCATCAATCATAATCACAATCACCACCAACAACATCAACCCACCCCCACCACAATCACCACCAATAGATCTGACAATCGGATCGGGTTGGGTTAAGTTGAGTCGGGTTAAAGCGGGTAACAGGTTGAAGCGAGGTAACGAGTTGAGGCGAGTAATACACTGTTATAACCCATTTAACATACGGGTCAAATGAGACTGGCCGACTCGGCTTCGGCCTAACTGATAAGCTCAACTTTTTTTTTCTTTTGAATTACTCGGCTAGAAAAAATAATTTTCAAAAATAAATTTAAAATGTTTAATTTTTTTTTACCCGGGGTGGTGTAGGGGTGGGGCTGGGGCGGGAGGGGGGCTGAGGTGGTTAAAAATAAATTTAAATTGTTTAATTTTTTTTTTTGACCCGGGGTGGTGGGGGTAGGGTGGGGGTGGGGTGGTTAAAATTAAATTTAAAATGTTTAAATTTTTTTGACCTGGGGGGGTGGGGTAGGGGTGGGGGGGAGGGGGTGGGGGGTAGAGGTGGGGGTGAGGTGGTTAAAAATAAATTTAAAATGTTTAATTTTTTACCGAGTGGGGTGGGGATGGGGTAGGGGTGGGCGAGGGGGTGGGGTAGGGATGGGGGTGGGTGGTTAAAAAATAAATTTAAAATGTTTAATTTTTTTTACCGGGGGGGGTGGGGGCGGGGGGGGGTGGGGTGGGGCGGGGGGGGTGGTTAAAAAATAAATTTAAAATGTTTAATTTTTTTTGACCCGGGGGTGGGGGTAGGGCTAGGGTGGGGAGGGGGTGGGGGTAGGGGTGGGGCTGGGTGGTTAAAAAATAAATTTAAAATGTTTAATTTTTTTTTTTGACCCGAGGGTGGGGGTGGGGGTTGTTAATTTTTTTTTTAAATGATTAAATTTTTTTTGACCCAAGGGGGGTGGAGGGTTTGTTAAAAAAATTTAAATTATTAAATTTTTCCTTATCCGATGGGGGGGGGGGGTTTGGTGGGGTGGGTGGGGCAAGGGGTTAAAACTAAGTTTATTTTGATTCATCTCCCTATCAATATAAATATAACGGCTTGAGACGGGTTGATGAGTTGATCCGCTTTAACCCGCTAAATTTAACGGATTAAAGCGGGTAACTCATTTCAACCCTAAATTGTTAATGGGTTGGGTTGAGTCGAATAATTAGCGAGTTGAATTGAACGAGTTTTTGGATAATGGGTAAAATTGACAAGCCTAACCACCAACAACATCAACCCACCACCACCGCCACAACCACTAACATCAACAACTTTTATTAGTTTTGGGATACCAAAAATAATACTCTTTTCATCCATAAGTAAAAAAACCCAACTATTATCTTTGTTTTTTTTTTTAAATAGATATTTTTATCGATGAATGGCTAAATCTATTACGAGAGTGACACTTGAAAGTGATAGAAATTTCAAGTGGCATTTTGAAAGTGTTAGAAATTATATTTGATGAAGTTTAAACCCCTGATCTCTCGTATGAAAAGGGACATCAAATGTCGTATAAGCTAGAGCTCTTTGGCCAATTATTATCTTTGAGATGCCAAAAGAAGGTGTTAAATTTAATGTCCGTTTGTGAATTTTGGTTATAAATGTCCACCCTTTCGTGAAGTTCGTGCAGAAAAATAGTGGGCACTTAGCCGAAGCTTATGAGTTAACTCTGATTTAACCCTACCTAAGGGTCGTTTGATAGCCCTTTTTATGATCGGATAAGATTATTAGTTCAATAAGCTTAATAATTTCTTCACTATTAATACGGGTTAATCATATCAGGCTACCAAACGAGCCCTAAAAGTGTTACTATTAATTAGGAAAATAGTACGGTTCTTGAAGTCATATTGCACTTAAGGAGAATGGCTATTTGCACCCATAAAACTTCTAGGCATACTTATAAAAATTTTGTGATTTCCAAAATACTCCGTTTTGTTTTGTCGAACGCACCCATTTTCTTCCTCTCCTTCCTTCCATTCTTCCATTGCAACTCACACGCCCCACCTAACTCCATACTATACTTTTCGGTCAGCTCCATCTTCTATCCCAAAATAATCCCCCTTCTACATAACTTTCGGCTACCCTAGTCTTCTTATCTCATCTAAATTTGCAACACAACCCTAAAACCTTTCCACTTATATAACACGCGAACACACTCGGATAAGAAAAAACATACTCCCTCCGTCCCATTACAAATCACACACTTTCCTTTTTGGGCGTCCCACTACAAATCACACACTTCCTAGAATGGAAAGTTTTTATCACTATTCCCTCCACTCATTTTCTCTCCTACATTATTTTAATACTCACAACACCATTATAATTTACTATTCTCTCCACTCATTCTCTCTCCTATTTTACTTTTACACTCATAACATTTATATCATTATTTTTTTCCTTAATTTACCCGTGAACAAGAATCTGCTCGAATTGTAATGGGACGGAGGGAGTACATAAAATGATAAATCATGCACACACAAAATTTTCAGCTCTATTTTTTATTTTAGGTTTCTTTACAAACCTTGATTCGTCTCCATCATTGAACTCAACCTTAACCCACCCCGTAACCCCCACTTATGTTTGACTATAAGTGAAAGAACACACTTCATGATGTTGGTTGGCCGAACACCCACTACAAGGAAAACCGGAATTAGAGACGAAAAATTAGCTTAGGACGGAGTCTGTAGCTAATTTGGCGACAGATTAGAGACAGAACCAAATATTAGAGACGGATTCTGATTCCGTCTCTGATTTAGAGACAGAATCAGATTTCGTCTCTGAATTAGAGACGGAATCAGAATCCGTCTCTAGTTCAGAGACGGAATCTGAATTTGTCTCTAGTTCAGAGACGGATTCTGATTCCGTCTCTAGTTCAGAGACGAATTCTGATTCCGTCTCTAGTTCAGAGACGGATTCTGATTCCGTCTCTAAATCAGAGACTGATCCTGATTCCGTCTCTAAATTAGAGACGGGTTCGGATTTCGTCTCTAAACGTTAGAGACGGATGTTGAATCTGTCTCTAAATCAGAGACAGATTTTAATCCGTCTCTAAATTAGAGACAGATTAAACAGCTGTCTCTAAAAGTTTAGAGACAGATTTAGCACTCGTCTCTAAATCAGAGACAGATACATAATCCGTCTCTAATTTAGAGACAGATACATAATTCGTCTCTAATTTAGAGACAGATTCAAAATTCGTCTCTAATTTAGAGACAGATTCAACATACGTCTCCAAAATTTAGAGACAGGTTTTTGTAACCGTCTCTAATTTAGAGACAGCTTCAAAATCCGTCTCTAAATTAGAGACAGATTCAGAATCCATCTCTAAACTTTGGAGACGGATGTTGAATCTGTCTCTAAATCAAAGACGAATTTTAATCTGTCTCTAATTTAGTGTTTAGGGTATAGGCTTTAGGGCTTAGGGTTTAGGTTATAGGGTATATGATTTAGGGTTTAGATTATAGGATATAATGTATAAGGTTTAGGGTATAGGATCTAGGGCTTTAAGTTTAGGGTATAATGTATATGCATATGATTTAGGGTTTAGCTAGTATATAGGGTACAAGGTATAAGGTTTAGGGTTTAGGGTATAAGGTATAGGGTCTAGGGCTTAGAGTTTAGGGTATAGTGGTTAGAGTTTAGGACTTAGGGTTTAGAGTTCAAGGTATAAGGTATAAGGTTTAGGGTTTATGATTTAGGGTATAAGGTATAGGGTCTAGGGCTTAGAGTTTAGGGTATAGGGTATAAGGTTTAGGGTATAGTGGTTAGAGTTTAGGGCTTAGGGTTTAGGTTTAGGTTTAGGGTTTAGGGTTCAGGGCTTAGGGTTTAGGGATTAGGGTTTAGGATTTAGGGTATAGGGTTTAGAGTATAAGGTTTAGGGTATAGTGGATAGAGTTTAGGGCTTAGGGTTTAGGGTTTAGGGTTTAGGGTATAGGGTATAGGGTATAAGGTTTAGGGTTTAGGATATAGGGTATAGGGTATAAGGTATAACGTTTAGTGGTTTAGTGGTTTATGGTTTAGGGTATAAGGTATAGAGGTCTGGGCTTCAGAGTTTAGTGGTATATGGTATAAGGTTTAGGGTTTAGTGGTATAGGGTTTAGGGTTTAGTGGCTTTAGGTTTAGTGGTATAGGGTATAGGGTATAAGGTTTAGTGGTTTAGGGTATAGGGTGGTTTAGTGGTTTAAGGTATAGTGGTATAGGGTTTAGGGCACGGGTATAGGGTTTAGGGTATAGGGTTTAGGGTTTAGTGGCATAGGGTTTATGGTTTAGGGTATAAGGTATAGGGTCTAGGGCTTAGAGTTTAGGGTATAGGGTATAAGGTTTAGTGGTTTAGGGTATAGGGTTTAGGGTTTAGGGCTTTAGGTTTAGTGGTATAGGGTATAAGGTTTAGGGTTTAGGGTATAGTGGTATAGGGTTTAGGGTATAGGGTTTAGTGGTTTAGTGGTTTAGGGTATAGGGTTTAGGGTATAGGGTATAGGATATAGGGTATAAGGTTTAGGGTTAGTGGTATAGGGTATAGAGTATAGGGTATAAGGTATATGGTTTAGTGGTTTAAGGTTTATGGTTTAGTATAAGGTATAGGGTGGTCTGGGCTTAGAGTTCGGGGTATAGGGTATAACGTTTAGGGTTTAGGGTATAGGTTTTAGGGTTTAGGGTTTAGGTTTTAGGGTTTAGGTTTTAGGGCTTTAGGTTTAGTGGTATAGGGTATAAGATTTAGGGTTTAGGATATAGGGTTTTGGGTTTAGGGTTTAGAGTATAGTGGTTTGTGGTGCATAGGTATGTGGTTTGTGGCTTCAGAGTATAGGGTTTAGTGGTTTAAGGTATAGGGTATAGTGTATAAGGTTTAGGGTTTAGTGGTATATGGTATAGGGTATAAGGTATAAGGTTTAGGATTTAGGGTTTATGGTTTAGGGTATAAGGTATAGTGGTCTAGGGCTTAGAGTTTAGTGGTATAGGGTATAAGGTTTAGGATTTAGGGTATAGGGGTTAGGGTGTAGGGTTTAGGGCTTAGAGTTTAGGGGTTAGGGTTTAGTGGTTTAGTGGTATAAGGTATAAGGTTTAGTGGTATAGGTTTTAGGGTTTAGGGTATAAGATATAAGGTTTATGGTATAGAGGTTAGGGTATAGGGTGTAGGTTTTAGGGTTTAGGGCTTAGAGTTTGGGGTTAGGGTATAAGATTTAGGGTTTAGGGTATAGGGTTTAGGGTTTAGGGCTTTAGGTTTAGGGTATAGGGTATAAGGTTTAGGGTTTAGTGGTTTAGTGGTATAGGGTATAGGGCTTAGGATTTAGGGTTTAGGGTATAGGGTATAAGATTTAGGGTTTAGGATATAAGGTATAGATTATAGGGTATAGGGTATAGGGTATAAGGTATAAGGTTTAGGGTTTAGGGTTTATGGTTTAGTGGTATAAGGTATAAGGTCTAGGGCTTAGAGTTTAGTGGTATAGTGGTATAAGGCTTAGGGATTAGTGGCATAGGGGTTAGGGTGTAGGGTTTAGGGTTTAGGGGTTAGGGTTCGGGGCATAGGGTTTAGGGTTTAGTGGTTTAGGGTATAAGGTATAAGGTTTAGTGGTATAGGGTTTAGTGGTTTAGGGTATAAGGTTTAGGGTATAGGGTATAGGTTTTAGGGTTTAGGGCTTAGAGTTTAGGGGTTAGGGTTCAGGGTATAGGGTTTAGGGTTTAGGGTATAAGGTATAAGGTTTAGGGTATAGGGGTTAGGGTGTAGGGTTTAGGGTTTAGGGCTTAAAGTTTAGGGGTTTGTGTTCATGGTATAGTGGTTTAGGATTTAGAGTATAAGGTATAAGGTTTAGGGCATAAGGTTTAGTGGTATAGGGTTTAGGGTATAAGGTTTAGGGTATAGAGGTTTGGGTATAGGGTGTAGGGTTTAGGGTTTAAGGCTTAGAGTTTAGGGGTTAGGGTTTAGGGTATAGGGTATAGGGTTTAGGGTTTAGGGTATAGGGTATAGGGTATAGGGTATAGGGTTTAGGGTATAGGATTTAGGGTTTAGGGTTTTGGGTTTAGGGTATAAGATACATACTTTCATTTGTTTAGTTTTTTTCTATCTTTTTTATATAACTTTTTTTAAAAAAAATCACTAATTAACAAAGGCTAAAATATTATTTTCTAGTCTATAAAAAACTTTTAAAAAATAAAAAATAAATATAGGGTAGTCCGTCTCTCTTTTGAGTTTTCTTCTATATACTTTCATTTGTTTAGTTTTTTTCTGTCTTTTTTTATATAACTTTTTGTAAAAAAACCACTAATTAACAAAGGGTAAAATATTATTTTCTAGTCAATAAAAAATTTAAAAAAAAAATAAAAAATAAATATAGGGTAGTCCGTCCCTCTTTTGATTTTTCTTCTATATACTTTCATTTGTTTAGTTTTTTTCTATCTTTTTTTATATACCTTTTTGTAAAAAAAAAATCACTAATTAACAAAGGCTAAAATATTATTTTCTAGTCAATAATTTTTAAAATAAAAAAATAAAAAATGAATATAAGGTACGTAGTCCGTCCCTCTTTTGACTTTTCTTCTATGTATATGATTTTTTATTTTTTTTAAACAAACCAGGATGTCACCTGGAAATTTTATTGATATAATTAAATTACAAGGATGAGAGGGATACTATCCCAACTCTAAAACCAAAACCAACATAATTAAAAGCACAACCAAAAGCCAAAATATGCCAAGTCAAACCCAGCCATTTGGCCCCAAAATACCCAAGTCAAGGTCAAGAGGCCCAAAAAAACAAGCCATCAGCCCAGTCATGAGGCGGCCGCCTGACCCAAAATGAGGCCGGCGCCTCAGCCACAGAAACATGGCCCCAAGATTGCCTCGGTGAAGCGGCCGCATGAGAAAAGTGAGGCTGGCGCCTCGGCCACAGAATCTCCATGCTGAAATTTCCCCCCGCCCCATTTGTTTTTCAATTCCCGCCCTTTCCTCTCTCAAATATTTTAACATCGCGCCCCTCCCCTTTTCCCCCTAATTACAATGCCCTTCTCCCCTTTTCTAATTTTGAAAGCTTACGTTTGGCAACCGTAGCTTGAGACCGAGCATTCGTCGCCGTCTACACCAAATTAGGGTTTCTTTCAACATATAACAACTTGATTCTACTACGATTTTTTGTATTTGGCAACGGCAACAACTATGCTGGAGGACCCGTTCGTCGCCCGAGACCACGAGTGTTTGTCGCTGGGAATCTAAACAGTTACATGTTCTAGCTGTTAATGATAGCAACATCGATCGGTAAGTTATCGAGAGATTGCTCAAGATCTCTTCCCGCAAAGGTAATTTCCCAAACACGATTTTTATTTTTTCATTTTCGTGATTTTGAGATGGTGAATGGATTGAATGAAGTATTAATCATGATTCTGATTTTTACAAATACTGTCATGATAGCGGAAACAGAGCTTTGCAATATCTTCGCTTACAGGAATTTTAAGCTTTTTTATTTTTGATTGTCGTGTTCTTAGGATTTGAAGGTGAACTTGATAATGACACTATTCTATGCCTGGAATGACTCGGATTTGAATTGCTCAAGAAAATTAAGGTTGGTGATTCTCAATTTAGGTTTCCTTTTCAAGCGCTTGAAGCAATTATTGAACTAAATTTTGCCAAATTTGTAGTTTTGTTCTGAATTGTGTTAACTATTTGACAGAAATCTTCAACCTTCGTAGAGATCCCCGTGGTTATCATGTCATCGTAGAACATTTTGACCCGCATTGATAGGTATTTCCTTCTTCTGAATTGTGTTAACTATTTGGCAGAATTGTTTTCTTTGATTTCTTATTATCCTTGGATAATTTCCCAATGTTTACCTGTCTGACATATATAAATATGTATTTTACGTAGCAACACCAAAAACAATCTTGAGAACAATGGGGGTAAAAGGCCTCACTCTCTATCATTTGAAGTCACATCTTCAGTTTGTTGTTTCCTTGATTTCCCAATGTTTTATTATCCTTGGATAATTTCCCAATGTTTCTCTTTGTTTCTTATCTTCTTCTTTCGTGATTGACACTAATTTGCTCTTGCTTATATAATTAATATTTTATTGTGATTTGATTTGATTATCTCTTTGATTGCATTTGAATGTGTTTCTAAGTCGTGATTTTGTCCGTGCCGTTTGGAATGACCTTGGACATATATATGTTTGTGTTATGTAACCTCGCCTAAGTGGATTCCTCTTGTGAAGAATGAAAACCGAAAGTGAGGGCAAGATGTAAGGATGGTTGTAAGTGGTATATTTATGATTCTCGCTGCCCAAAGAGGATAATTCTTTCAAAATTAAGACCCTTGTTAACACTCACAACTGCAGAAATGTAATGAAGAGTTCATGTGTTAATGCTAGGTGGATCGGGAACAAGTACACAAAATGGGTGAAATTAAATCCAACTTGGGAACCTGAATCATTTTTTTCATACTGTAGGTAAGGAACTTGAGATTGAAATGTTTAGGAGCAAAGGCTTATAGAGCTAAGGGTATTGCAAGGAAGAATGTAAAGGTGTCTCTCAAAGATCGCACGAGTGTTTGTTGGATTACGGCGTAGCCGATCGTATCTAATCAAGGTATAAAGAGTTGAACCGCAATGTGATTATGAAACAGAGGGTACTAGTTTTCAAGAGAATGTACATCCGCTCTAGGTGAACAATTTGTGTGAAACATTCAATTCTTGTATTTTGAAAGCTAGGTGTAAACCAATTCTTGATTTGCTTGAGCGGATAAGTGATGTACATTGATGTCTAGTTTGCGAAGTGTAGGGAGAATATGAGAGCCTTTGATAGTGTGTTTTGTCCTTGAATACTTGCAAAACTGGATAGCAACAAAACATAATCACAATGGATTTATTTAAGTATGGACAGGAGTCATGAAATATCAAGTAAGGGAATGTATGGAGATCAATTTGAGGTAGACTTGAATTTGCAAGAGTGTTCTTGCAGAAAGTGGCACTATCTGTTATCCTCTCGCCTCTACGCAATCTCTCGCATTAAACCACCGCACATTGGACCCTAACAATTATGTGGCAGATCGGTACAAGAAGGAAACATACATGAGGGCTTATGAACATATGGTTTATCCTATGAGGGCGCAGATACGTGGCCTAAACCGGTATTTATTTGCACCCAAAGAAAGAATAAATTACTTACAAGTGCAGCTTCTTTTTATGTATATGCTAATGCATATAATGACATTCATACTATTAATGTTTCACCGATTTTGTCAAAGGTGGTGAAGAGTAAAACAATAGCAGTGGTCCTGGAAGTACAAGTACAAGTAAAACAATAGCGAGAGTCTCGAAGTAAAACAATAAATAGGTCTGAAAGTACAAGTACAAGTACAAGTACAAGTGCAAATGTTTCACTGATTAAGTGTTAAAGGGTTTTATGTGTAAATACATGTTTATTAATAGGGTAAGGCAAGTGGACAGTCAGTTGATGGAAGGAATAGTCCACAAATTGGTGCTAAGAAAGGGAGAACAACAACAAATGTAAGTATGTGTCATATTGGTATACTAAAAATAGTGACCGTATTTTATTATTTTGGTCATTTGTTTGTCAGTGAATAGATGTATTACCTTGTGAGTGTATAAATACAGTTTTGGGAACTGTAGAAGTGGCTCATCGTGCTACAAAAGAGGCTAATCGTGCTATAGAAGAGGCTCGTAAAGGTTATGAGAAAATGCGAGAAAGATTGAACGCAATTGTAATTGATTTAAAAATTTTGATTTAGGAAATTTTATGACTTTGAATTACATTTTAGTAGTGGTATTTTGACATTATTAATTGATGTATATGACAATTTTTTCAATATAAGGTTATTCATAAGTGTATTTTAGTAGTATTATAATTCATATATATATATATATATATATATATATATATATATATATATATATATATATATATATATATATATATATATATATATATATATATATATATATATATATATATATATATAATACAAGAAAAATGTGTTTTAGAGACGGCAAATTCTCGTAGCAAAAACGAAGATTCCGTCTCTAAATCGTGTTTAGGGACGTATTTGTTCCATAGCTAATCCGTGTGCAAAGCTGGTCGCTAAATCGGGTGTCGCCGTTTTGTAGCTAATTTAGAGACGGACATATCCGTCTCTAATTTAGAGACGAACATATCCGTCTCTATGTCCGTCTCTAAATTAGAGACGGATATGTCCGTCTCTAAATTAGAGACGGACGTCTCCGTCTCTGATTTAGAGACGGGCGTATCCGTCTCTGATTTAGAGACGGACACGTCCGTCTCTAAAATAGCTACAAAACAGCGATGCCCAATTTAGCGACAAATCTGCACCCACGGAATAGCTACAGAATAAATTCGTCTCTAAACACGATTTAGCTACGGAATCTTCATTTTAGCTACGGAATTTGCCGTAGCTAAAATCGATTTTCCTTGTAGTGACCACAGGGTGTGCATGGCCGAACACCATGAGGTGTGTCATTCACGGTTGAATATTCTTATTCTTGTCCCTATGTTGCTCATGACCGAATATCAGTGATTTTGCTCCTCTTCCTTTGTTTATGGTGCTGAACATCAATGTGTTTTGTTCTTTTGTCCATGACCAAGTTTATTCAATGGGGTGTTTGAGTCCGTGTAACAAAGAGAGAGGGAAGAAGAATAATACTCCTCCCGTCTCGAAAAGTTTTTCCCAATTTAACTTTCATTGTCAACTCAATTCAACTTTAATCATAATCTTTTGAAAATCTAAATATTGCTACGTAGTTTTAGACATTGTTATTTTTTATGGGTATTTTCAGCATAATGACATCTTCAGTTGATTCCTGCATGTCGACATCTTGTCCCACTGTAAGTATTGTATAAAATCTACTATGTTTATCTGATTATTTCTATTTAATATTTTTCAGTAAATGAAAGGAGATAATTACGGAGGTATTCTTCAGCATGTAAGACTCTTCCTCAACGCCAAGGAGACCAAGTCAAGGGACGTTAAGAGGATAAGAAGACATGCCGAGATTTTAGGAAACTTTGTTATTATCTTGTTGATATTTATTATTTGTAGGGGACATGGAGATTAACACTGACACACACAATCACCCTACGCATACACTGCTTGTAATCCCCCAATCGTCTTCCAACTTGTAATCTCGTTATTCATAGTGAAACTTTTAAGGTTGGAGACCTAACTCCCGGGGTTTTTTTCGAAGAGGTTGTCATCTCTAACTCGTTAACAAAATCCTTGTGTCCATCTTTATTTCCATGCATACGTTTGTTTCATTTGATCGAATTCCAAACTCCCCTCCTTATTATTAAATTCATACACTTTCATAAGTCAAGATTTTTCATTATTGTTTTTTCTACAAAAACATTATTGATAGTATTTCTAATAGTGAAACATAACAATTATTAGAATATCATAAGAATATGTAGATGTTTATAAAATTATGGTTAAAATTCAATTGAATTGACCATAAAAATCAAAATCGAACAAACATTTAGGGACATAGAGAGTTATGCTCGAGAAATGGAAAGGAGACGAGCGAGAATGAAGGGAGGGGGAGAGTTGAGCGTATTTTGATTTAGATTTGAGGTTTGTAAAGGAGAGATGAGCGAGGGGGGTATTTTGGAAAATGCATGATTTTTATGTGTGTCCGGAAGTTTAAAGTGTGTGCAAATAGCAATTCTCTTTGTTAAGTCACGTTACGCTTCTTCGTTAACAAACTAGCCCAAGCCCGTGTTCAAGGTTACGTTTTTTGTTTTTTTAATTTTTTTTGTAATTAAAAAAAAATATTTTTTTTTAAGGACAAAATGGGAAAGAGACAAAAAAGTGAGGGCAAAATGAGAAATTCCCCTCTTGAAACTGTTCAAAGAACTGTTCATAGGGGGTTGCATTTATACTATAGATACTCCCCCTGTCATGTTGGAAGGAGCACAAATTTTCCTTTTTGGGCGTCCCATTTAAAGGGGCATAACCCAAAAATGAAATGTTTTTTATTACTTCTTTATTTGCGGGACCCACTTATTACACTTACAATAAATATTCACTAATTATTTTCTATCTCACTTTCTCTATCATACATCACTTTTCATACTCACAATATTTATTTCACTATACTCATCCGGTTCCAAATCTACGTGCACATTTGGTGTTTTGCGCGTAGATTAAGGAAAGTGAATAATGCAGAAAGTATTGTGAGTGTGAAAGTAAAATAAGGAGAAAGAATGAGTGGAGAATAGTAAATTATAATAATATTGTGAGTATAAAAATAATGTAGAAGAGAGAATTAGTGGAAAGAATAGTAAAGATTCTTTTTTTATTTTAAAAAATGTGCATTTAGATTTGTGACGCTAAAAATAGCAAAATATCTGGTAAAATTGGTGAAATTGGGGCGTAGGAAGTACACTTTTCTCATTTATACGTCAATTTTCTTAATTCCAACTTTAACTTTGCCCCTTCATTCAAACGGACGGAGAGAGTATGCAATTCTCTTCGTTAAGTCACGTTAGACTTTGTTAACTTAGGTTAGGTAATGTACCGTTTTGCGTCCCTACTGTGATCCATTACTTATTCGTAAACTGGTTGAAGATAGGAAAAGATATCCCGTAATGGCTGAGCGGCGCCAAGGCGAGGAATAGAGAGGAAAGAGAGAGATCTCTGCTTGTTTTGTTGTAGGGTTTTTCAAAATCCAAATCCTAAATCGATTGAAGGTTTAAGTGGGTGTGAATTTTTCCAATTATAATTGTCAGTTTTCTTAATTAAAAAACCTAAAATTTTAGGTCTTTCTTTTCGTTCTAGAAATTCTTAGCAAATAATAATGGTGGGTTTTTCTTTTTGGTATATGATGATGATGATGATGATGATGTGTGAGAAAGAGGTTATTGTCTATTGTGTGCAGGAGTGTTGGAGTTCAGAGTGTGAGAGAGATAATTGGGTGAGAGCTCAGAGAGAGAGAGGCTGAGAAGGAGGAGAGAGAAAATCTACCCAGAGTGTTGCTTTTCTTTGCTTCTGCCATTGATTTTCCCTCCCACTCTTAATCCCAATTTTTCTTTCTTTCCCGGTTTCCCTCGTTCGATATTAATGACCGGAAGCTGGTGGTAAGGGGTTTTCGTTTTCAATTTGTTGTTTAATGTTGTGTTTGAGTTATATAATTTACTTTGATATGGGAGCTTTTTGTGTTTTTTTCCGGTGTGTATTTGGATTGTGGTTTATCTTTGTATTAGGTT